>CM031578.1:4608676-4806676 GCA_018467065.1 Ephestia elutella
CGTATAAAGTAACTTGCGCCTGAGCCAATTTTTTTAATACAATGACGAGGTAACTTTTTTTAATAAAAGATGAGTTTGCTCTTGACCACAATCTTGCCCGAATGATTACATTATTTTTTTTTATAAACTTTTTTTTTTTGTAGCTTTAACAAGTCCATGCTGGGCAAAAGCCTCCCCACTCTCTTTCCATGTGTCCCTATCTCTGGCCTTTTCTATCCACTTTCTGTCGAATGCTTTAAGTTCATCTGACCATCTTTTCTTAGGCCTTCCTCGTTTTCTGTGCCCATCAGCTTGGACCCAGGTTTTATTAATAGATAATTTTTTTATTTATTGTATTAAAGATGGGTTTGCTCTTGACCACAATTCTATGTTGTAGCGAGCCCACCCAGAAGTAGCTTATTTACTCTTGTTTTAAAGAGAGAGTCAGGCTGTATGTGCTCGGGAAAACGCAGGTAGAGAGTTCCATTTCTTTAATGCGCGCACGATAAGCGCTTGGTGCTTGCGGGGGTAATATTAACCAAGAAAGGATGATAGCCCGCCGTGCATCTGGACATAAGGTTAGGCGGTATGAGCTCATGCAACTCATGGGCACACTCCTCAAAGTACAATCGGTCGAAAACAGACAACTCCATACAAAATAGACAGACAGACAGGCAACTTTTAGACGATGAGATTTGGCTCTGCGTTTCACCGAATCCGAAGTGACCAATTGGTACTTTGCCGAGCCGTCTCAAAGTTCACTTTTGCAAAATGACATCTTCGCAAAAGGTTACTTCCGCATGGTAACTTTCACAAACTGTCACATTTATAGATGGTTATATTTGTAAAATGTCACTTTCGTATAAGGAAACTTACGCAAAATGTCACTTTCGAAAATGATTACTGTACTGTGGATGCGAATGTGACATTTTGCAAAAGACTTCATGCGAAGGTGTCTTTTTGCGAAAGTGTCATTTTGCGAAGGTGTCCTTTTGCAAAAGTGACATTTGCAAAAGTGACATTAATTCTTTGCGAAAGTGACATTCTGAAAATGGCATAATCAAAATCGAATCGGTGAATGTTCGTCAGTGTGGGCATATTGTAATGTAATGCGCACAATCGAATCTTGAAATGTTAAAAAGCAGCCAGGGAGCAACTTTAAATGGCAAAACAATGGTTAGTAATGGTAAAATGTTGGATACTATTTATCTAAGCAAAACTCACGCGGGCGAAGTCGCGGGCAAACGCTAGTAATCCTATAAAGTCAATTCCAGCTTTGCAAGGAACGTTCCCAGAAACACGGGAAAGTTCCCCAAAAATTGGAAACATTCCCGGGAATATTCCCCGTTCCCGTTTCCGGGAATATTCCCGGGAACGGAAATTTGGGAACGGCACATCACTAGTTGCAGCTAGGACTGAGTGTTCGCAACGGCTATATTTTGCCGACGCGTTATATCGTTATGCTATTTTTTTTTAATCTAATATTTTTTAAGCTATAATATATTAGTTAGCTTATAATATTTTTTATATCAAAATTTCGTCGAGCGTTCTTTGCGATAATCGTTGACTCGTTACGTTATGGTTTAAGCTACTGCTAAGTGTTGACTAATATTAATATTTTTTATATTAAAATTTCGTCGAGCGTTAGTTGCGATATAATCGTTAACTCGTTTCGTTACGGTGTACGCTACTGAGTTTTGACTAATATAACTTAATTATATTAATACGATACGATGAGTTTCGAACAGTTTGGTATTTTTTTAATAAAATTTATAGAATGCCATGCCAAATGAAACATTCTTTATTTTGCCAAATTAAATAAACTCATTGAACTTTCCTTCGTACTTACTTAACTTACTATAGTACAGGCTTAGGACTTAAGCTTAGGGCTTAGGCTTAATTTTCAACGAATCGGTAACATTATGTAAAATTTTTATAATTATCATCTTTTTATATTCCGAAAGTGCACGAAACAAAACGAAACAATAACAATTTTTCAAATTGAAAAAATAACACTCACGCATCGTAACGAACGAATTGTTTGTTTGAATCCAAACTATCCATCCATACTAATATTATAAATGCGAAAGTTTGGATGTGAGTTTGTGAGTTTGTGAATTTGTGAGTTTGTGAGTTTGTGAGGATGTTTGTTACTCAATCACGCAAAATCTACTGGACGGATTTCGATGAAATTTGGTACAGAGGTAGATAATGACCTGGAATAGCACATAGGCTACTTTTTATCCCGGATAAAATGGTTCCCGTGGGCATGGGATACCAATTATAGTAACGCCATCTAAAAATGACGTTACGTCAAAAAGACGTTACGTCAAAGTGATGTTACGTCAAAGTGACGTTACGTCAAAGTGACGTTACGACAGCCTCCCCACTACTTCCATATAAAATGGGCCGTTGCACCGGGCGGCCGGCAGTATGCCCGGATACGTTGAGGTGTGCGGACCGCTGCTGAGTGCACGTATTAATGGCACTCTGCTCAAACTTCTATATATTATGTGTGTGAAGGAACATCAGTGAGTTTGTTGTGATGTACATTGCGTGCGGAGGCGGGGCGCGCAACATAGCCGTATGAGGTACACTATTTTTTTCCATTACATCTAAATTGTCATTAGATGGCGCTTTAATTAAATACTTGCCTTTAGTTCTCACGGCCTGCCACGAGATGGCACTTTACCGCGGACAAGTTCTTTCAATATTTTTTTCGCGAAGAATGTTCTTCCGAGTAATATTTTTATAAATGTTTATGTATACTATATGGTGTAGCGAAAACAGAAGCGCTACAGTAAAGTGTATAATAGTAAGTAGTACTAACGTACATATTGGTCACTCACCGCCCCGCAATCATTTCAAATACCGCACCCCACCCCGCCCAGTACTTCGCTGTAGACATCACTGACACGGTTTAGGCGCGATTGGTCCAAAGTTCCAAAAAATGTCCAATTCGCGGTTGGTTCAATTCGTAGTTGGTACAATTCGCGGTTGGTCTAAAAATAAACAATGTTTTCGAAATTGTAAATTTTTTGAGTGTTAAATGTTGTATATTAAGAAGCTAAGATCATATAGTAGTAGTTAGGTTTAGGTTTCTTTTTTAGACCGCCCGGAAAGAATTTGAGGGCGGAGACGAAGTTAGGTTCAGGTTATTTTTTTTTATTTCTGCCCGGAAAGACTTGAAGGCAGAAAATAAGTAAGGTTCAGGTTACTCTTTATGACCACCCGGAAAGACTTTGAGGGCGGAAAAGAAGTTAGGTTCAGGTTATTTTTTTTATTACCGCCCGGAAAGAAAATAAGTTAGGTTCAGGTTACTTTTTATGACCTGTTGGCACGTTTTTTTATTATTTTATATCTTTATCAATATATCTATCTATACGCTGTACGGTAACAATGAAATTTTCCCGCCATTTTGATTAAAAATCACGACACGCACGCAAGCAGCCTTACTTAATTTCATGCATAAATATAAATATATGCGAGTGTATAAACGGTATTTGCCTATGAATTTGTAATTTTGCCTATTTGCTATTTTACCTATTTTTCAACTCGCTCCATCGTGAATAAAGTGCTAACTCGCGCTCAAGCAACAGTTTCACAGGGGCGGGATAATGATTAATCCTTTTTTGCCGCGGGCGAAGCCGCGGGTAACAGCTAGTATGAAAAATATTACTAATAGAAATAGTAAGACAAGGACGCCGTTATAATATATTATCACTTTGTCTTGCTCTAGACGTGAAAAGCACTTCATAGACTCCAAGTTCAGTTAATAACCGCCATTAAAAAAATAGTTACTAGTTAACGCAAGAAATGATAGATGGCGCTGTTCTCATTTATATTCAAATAATTTTTAGATACTAATATAATAGTAGGTCTGATTATTTGTATTTATTCGAATATATTAATAAAAATTAATATTAGTAGTATTTATTCTGCTACCTAATATAACGAACACCCCTAGTTGCAGCAAGCAATAGTGTTGCTTGACTATCGATATTATTGTCAATGGTGTTGACTATCGATTGTATTGTCAATAGTATTGTGACCTTGAAAAATAGAATTAAAATTAATAGCTAATAGTTTGCCAATATTGATGATAACCGATACTAACGATACTATCGATAGTATTGGTTTCGATACTATCGATCTAACGATAGTTTGATTTCTTTTAGCATTACAGGCTAAAAGAAATCAAACGAAAAAAGATATCTAGCAGTAGTAGGAACAGTAAAATAAAAAGTAAACCAAAGTCTACAACCTTTATTCAGCTGACAATGTATCGCTTTGATTACATAATTATGTATTCTATCGGCCTGTGTTGGTTGAGTTTTATCCGTATCGTTTTATATCTTTCTTCTGAAGTTCTTGGTTTTTGAATCAGATTATATTTTAATCAAAGGTTTTATTTATCGATTACATGTTATTACCTTATTAATTTAATTGCATTTATCATCAAATCAATAAAAAGTGAAAATACTGAACAACACTGGCTAAACCAAAGCAATGTTGCCACTTTAGCTTCTAGCTACTAGATCCATTAATAGCTTAAAGGTGAACGCAGACTTGTGACGCACCGCACGCATCGCAGTCCCCGCATTCGATTTCTTTATATATGATCATATTTATATGTAACCTCGTATACCTACACGCACCGCAGTCGCCGCAGTCCCTGACACGTATTGATGTGCCCTTTCCGAAATTTTCGGGAATTTTTGGAAACGGTCAGGAAACGTTCTCGGAAATTGTTGGAAAAGTACCTGAAATATTTAAAAAAAGGGAATTTTCTTTTTGCAGCTGTCTTTAAAATAAGAAGATTGACAATCACTAAAATTTTCAAGAAAATCGGATGAAGGGAAATGCATATTTTCCATATTCCGGGGAAATTTTCCTAAGAAATTTCCGAGAAATTCCCAAGAAATTTCTTGAGAATTTCATTCCCAGGAAATTTTCCAAGAAATTTCGGAAAAATTTCCAAGAAATTTCTTGAGAATTTCATTCCCAGGAAATTTTCCAAGAAATTTCTTGAGAATTTCATTCCCAGGAAATTTTCCAAGGAATTTCAGAGAAATTTCTTGAGAATTTCATTCCTGAGAATTTTTCAGAGAAAAATATTTTAGTACTAGCTGTTGCCCGCGGTTCTATTCGCGGCAAAAAGTCTTATGTTTTTCATAAAAACATTGAAACATCGTGAAATAGTGACAGAAAGACTTTCGCAAAAAATTGGGAGAAAACGTTCCCGAAAATTTCTGGAAAGTTTCGGAAATTTTCCATGAAAGTAATTTTCGGAAACCGAGAAATTCTCGGCGGCACATCGCTACTGCGGGGACTGCGGGGCGGCGCGGGCAAATGTGCGAGGCCATAAAAAAAATATATTTCTGTGGAGGCCATCAACAAAAACGATGAATGCTGCGACTGCGGGGACTGCGGGGTGCGGCTAAGTCTACGTTCATCTTAAAATTTTGATTTAGATTTTTGGCCACGCTTGGCTAATTAAAATTTCCCGTTCTCGAGAATATTTCCAAAAAAAATCTAAGAAAGTTTCCTGCAACATTATTGAAAGCAGTAGCGGATAAAAGGCACGGAGGCACGTGCCCCCTCCCCCGACTGCTATTTTGTGTACATACTGTGGAGCATAGATTACTATTGTATATAGTGTCCTGTGGAGGCAGCTTCTCTATTCTATCTAATAACTCGAATCTTAATTAGATTCGAGTAGCTGCGCTCAGTGAAACACATCTTGCCGATGAAGGAGAACTGGTGGAAGTAGGTGGCGGCTATACTTTCTTCTGGAAAGGTACCGCTGCCTCCGAAACTCGGCAATCAGGTGTAGGATTTGCCATCAAGAACCAATTGGTCAAGCGTCTACAGGAGTACCCTGTACACATCTCGGATCGCGTAACCACACTGCGTCTTCACCTGGATAAGGACAACTACCTTAATGTCATCAGTGTTTATGCTCCAACGCTAGATAAGTCTGATGACATCAAGGACAAATTCTACGAGGAAGTGACTCTTTGCCTCGATAACATAAACGCCAAAGAGCAAGTTCTATTGCTGGGCGATTTCAATGCCAGGGTTGGTCGGGACTATGAGGCTTGGCCCGCAGTTCTGGGCAGGCATGGAGTCGGTAATATGAACAGCAATGGTCAGTTACTGCTCAGTACTTGTGCTCAATACGGTCTGGCAATTACGAAAACTATGTTCAGACTTGCTACCAAGTACAAGACAACTTGGATGCACCCAAGATCCCGGCACTGGCATCTGATCGACTATGCTATTGTGAGGCAAAGAGATGTCAGTCAAGTGCAAATGACTCGTGCTATGCGTGGTGCACATTGTTGGTCTGACCATCGGCTGATTGTCACTAAGCTGCGACTTCGCCTTTGTAACTTCGTAGATCTCCACCAAAAAAGCTTGCGTCTTTGAACATGGAGAAGCTGCAAGATCATGAATTATTATTTTTATTATTTAATAGCCGTTAATGTCCCAGCACTGGGCAAAGGCCTCTCTCTCCCTCCTCCAAGACTCCCGATCCAAGGCTACATCGCGCCACTCTTTACTAAATTTGTTTAGTTCGTCGCTCCAGCGCATCCGTGGTCGACCCGGCCGCCTCCTGCCATTAGGAGGGGGGAGGGTGAAATATGCGGAAGCATTGTCTGAAAAGCTGTTGCCAGCTAATGAGCTAGGTGATGTTGGTACTGCCTGGGAAACTTTG
Source organism: Ephestia elutella (assembly GCA_018467065.1). Lineage (NCBI taxonomy): Eukaryota > Metazoa > Arthropoda > Insecta > Lepidoptera > Pyralidae > Ephestia > Ephestia elutella. The sequence continues at coordinate 4,615,377 of CM031578.1, forward strand.
TCATCTCATATTATGGATCGGTATCCATAATATGAGATGACAAAGTTTGAAGCGGCTTTTGAAGCGGTCTTCAAATGCACTGGGTAAGAAATGCCGTCGCAATGAAGACTGGTTTGATGGAAATGATGGGGTCTTGCGGGCGGCGCTTGACAAACACCGGGATCTCCTGCGACAGCACGGAAGGCGAAATGGAAGCGTTGCAGTGGTCAAAGCTAGTGACCTTGAATTGCGCAAACTGTCTCGACAAATAAAGGACAAGTGGTGGCAGGACAAGCCTAGCCACATGCAATGGCTCGCTGATACAAACCAGCTTGGGGAGTTTTACAGTGAGGTACGCAAGCTGATTGGTACATCCTACCAAGCAAAGGTTCCCTTAAGGTCTTTAGATGGTAGGTGCCTGTTGACGAGCAAGGAGGATGTACTAAACCGTTGGGTGGAGCACTTCAATACTCTGCTGAATGTGGATCGATTAGCTGATCTGCAAAGCATCAGTTTAATGCCTCAACTCCCTCCTGCCCCTGATCTGGACGCGCCTTTATTGCGAGACGAGGTTGTCACTGCCATCAGGCAGCAGCAAAACAATCGAGCGGCTGGCATTGACCTTATACCAGGAGAGCTCATCAAGTATGGCGGTGAGAACTTGCATACGTTATTGTGGGAACTCTTTGTTCGTATGTGGAAAGAATAGCGCGTTCCCGATATTTTTAAAGTATCGCGTATAAGTGTTCTCTATAAGAACAAGGGTGACCGATCTGACTGCAACTCTTATCGTGGTATTTCGCTCCTATCAGTCCCTGGGAAGGTCTTTGCCAGAGTTCTTTTAAACCGTCTAAAGGACTTATCTGAAAGGATCCTGCCCGAGACTCAGTTTGGCTTCCGGCCGGACCGAGGCACATGCGAAGCGATTTTCTCTGTGCGTCAACTGCAGGAGAAGAGTAGGGAACAGGGTCGCCAGTAGTACCTCTGCTTTGTTGACCTGGAGAAGGCTTTCGACAGCGTGCCTCGCGAAGCCTTGTGGTTGGTGTTAGGAAAACTCGGATGCACGGAAAAGTTTGTAAGACTTCTTAGACTCCTGCATGATGACATGCGATGCTGCGTCGCTGTAGATGGTGAACATACGGATTTCTTCCCGGTTACCTGTAGGGTGAAGCAGGGATGCGTTTTGGCACCTACTCTGTTCGCCTCATACTTTGCGGTGGTAGTTAGAGAGGTCTTGCAAACTGTTCCCCAAGGAATCCGCATCCGTTTCCGCACGAACGGCAGTCTTTTCAATTTGGCTCGACTTAAGGCTCGCACCAAATTCTCGCATGCACTGATCACTGAGATCATGTACGCTGATGATTTGTGCTTTTTAGCAGAATCCCCAGGGGGCCGATTCCACTAATTACAAACGTCGATATTGTGTCTCAATTGTGTGTCAAGAGCCAAAGAAATTGAAATAAAGTGACAAGATCTCTGTAAGACTTCTATGTTTTATTACGATTTCTTTGGCGTTTGAGACACAACTGAAGCACGACATCTACGTTTGTAATTTGTAGAATCAAGGGCCTGATGGCCTGCAACAATTGATGTCCGCATTCCATCAAGCCTGTTGTAAATTCGGCCTGAAGATCAGCGTCAATAAGACAGAAGTGATGTCCCTGGACATTCATGGTCATGAGACACTGACCATAAAGCTTGATGAGAATGTGCTAAAACAGGTGGACAAATTTCGCTATCTGGGTAACACTGTAACATCCAAGTGTGACCTTGATGCCGAGATCAACAGCAGAGTTGGTGCTGCTGCTGCAGCGTTTAGCAAGCTGTGTTCCAAGGTTTTTTGCTCACATGACCTTAAGTTGACCACTAAAATTTCTGTGTATATGTCAATTGTCCTGCCCAACCTCCTATACTCCTCTGAGACGTGGTGTGTGTACCGCCGCCACATACGCACCCTAGATCGTTTCCACCTTAAATGCCTACGTCCCATTATGAAGATCAGATGGTCCGATAGAATACGAAATACCGAAGTCCTGCGACGAGCTAATGTTGGTGGCATCGAGGCCTATTTAATGCGTCGGCAGCTTCGGTGGTGCGGTCACGTGTCACGTATGGCGGAGGAGAGAGTGGCGAAGCGCATCTTTTATTGTGAACTGGAGGAAGGCAAGCGGAAGCATGGCGGACAGCTCCTCCGATACAAGGATGTCCTAAAGCGACACATGAAGAGATGCAACATTGAACCCTCTCAATGGGAGCGTTTGGCGGCACAGCGGCCAGAATGGCGCAGGGTGGTGATAAGCCAAGTATGCGAGTTCGAGGATCAGCGTAAAGCTGACCTAGATGCTAAACGCGACCAGCTAAAGGCCCGCCCACCTGCTGCCATGATATATAATTATGAGGACGGTGTACTTACGTGCCCTCATTGTGCGCGGAGTTTCGTCGCGAAAATCGGCTACGTAAGCCATTTTCGAGCGCACGAGCGCCAAAATAACGGCTAGGAGTAGAAGTGGTCGCCATGGCCGAAACCGGTCGGACACACACACACAGGATTTAGTAGTAATAGTTTCTTACAAGTAAGTACACATTTCCAAAAAAATTATCCGCCACCATTTGAGATGTGCCGTTCTCGAAATTTTCAAAAAACAAGCGGAAACTTTCTTCAAAATTTCTCGGAAATATTCTCAAGAATGGAAAACGCCTGGATCCGCCCTTGATTGAAAGTCAACCTTTGACAGCAGAAATGACAGATAGATTATTAAATTATAGTTGCCAGTATAAGAGTTCTATTGTTTTCCGCAACATGGCGAGGGTTTTTATATATATACATCACTACTCCGAATAGGCGAATACCGAATAACCGAATGTGATGCTGGCACCACACATCGCTATTCGTGTTCGCGTATTTGTCTTATTCGCCCAAATACGACGATGTGAGGAGGCTCTATTCGTCTATATTTGCCTATTCTTCACGAACAAGACGAATACGCGAATACACGAACACCCCGATCCGCCGCTTGTCGGTTTTTTGCCACATATCAAAGGATTGCGAATATGCCGAATATGTTCGTTTGCCGTCCACACATCGCTCGCCCAGTAGTAAGCGGTGCGCGACAACGACGGACGTGTTTGTTTACTTAGTTTATTTCATAGATTTATTTACAGCACAATCGCGCCAAGATGGATTGGTCAAATGACATGGTCATGAGATTTTAAGAATATTATCAAATGCATCCCTGCATATGGGACCCGCAACATGCATCTCATAAAAACAGAAGCAAAGTTATTTACGCATGGAATAGTATTAAGAAGAGCCTGGAATATACAGGCACTATAAAAGAGCTTAAAAAAAAGCGAGATTCTTTGATGGCTGCATATATAATATATGAATTTTTAACATCCACCAGCGCCTTCTCCGTGGTCTTTTGACGACTTTGTTTTTATGTCCGCATAACATATACTGATATACTGGTAATTGGCCCGATGGAAATAATAAGCCGCTGCTGCAGTCAATACGTCCATCTTTGCGTTCGATGAGTTTCTACTATAGCAAAAATATTCGTATATGTTCGGCATATTCGCTATTCATGTACGATGTGTAGACGGTGTATTCGCTATATTCAGACTTCGACACGAAATATAGCGAACAAAGCCGAACAAAAACGCGAACACCGAATAGCGATGTGAAGCGCCAGCATGAAGTGCCACCATGGCTCAGATGGCTTAAGTTTTATTAAAATTACCTACTTGCAGAAATAATCTTAGCTAAAATACTTTCGAAAATAATAATAATATCTCCTTTAATAAAACAAAAATAAAACTTAGCTGGCAACACTTGCTAATTCCGCCATTTAAAAATTTGTCCCGCACAGAGTATGTGCGTTTGGTCTTGGTAAGTTTGAAATACAGCGAAAATCTTAAATTATTTTAATAATCCTGCAGTGTAATTATTTAACGTTTATTATAGTACAAACGCAGTGATGATAAAAGTGCTTATCGCAATGTATTTCATGGAAATAAAACATATGTGTGTCATAGAAGTGTTATAGAAGCTTTGTTTTTTCATTTTTACAGTCCTTAAATTTCTCCGAAGTCCCTTTCTCACTTCAAGATGGTTAGGGAGGACAAGGCTACCTGGAAGTCCAACTACTTTACTAAGATTATCGTAAGTATTTTGCATCTCAATACTTGACACGTTGAACATAACCTCTGTTGTATTTCACCATCAAAGTCTGTTCTAATACCAAGGGCCATTAGCCCTTCGGCTTCGCTTTCAGACTAAAGTAACTCTTCAAATTTATCCTAGTGTGGTCCTCGATACTGTAGGGTTTGCACTGGCATTTTGAAGATACATTTCCCTCAAACATTTCCCAGACCAGAACTTTTCTCCCAAGTTAACTACTGTCAAACTACCTTGCCTAGTCAATATTATTATACACTGGAGTATTTATGGCGACCAATATATTTAATAAACATTGTTTTAATGTGCATGTGGTGTTTGTAAGAGGTTGTGCAATTAAATTTAAGAATGGTGTAGATTGTGATTAAAATGTATATTGTAACAACTGTTGACAAAAATAATAAATAAAATAAAAAGTTAACATACAAAATTGATTTACAGCAACTCCTAGACGAGTACCCAAAATGTTTCATCGTGGGTGCCGACAATGTAGGGTCTCAGCAGATGCAGCAGATCCGCATCTCGCTGCGAGGAAGCAGCATCGTGCTTATGGGCAAGAACACCATGATGCGTAAGGCCATAAAGGACCACCTGGAGACCAACCCAGCTCTGGAGAAGCTGCTGCCCCACATCAAGGGCAATGTTGGCTTCGTCTTCACTCGTGGAGACCTTGTGGAAGTAAGTAATGTGTTTTTGATACACTGTCTGTATGTGAGTGAGTACTTTCTTGCTGAAGCTTAATAGAGTCACATAATTGCAAGTTGTCTGCTCTATGTGCATGGTTGGATCTTATTTTAATAAAGTCCTACAAAAATATAGTATCTACCAGGCACTAGTAAATATTTTTATCTTGTAATTTGAATATTTACTCAACTTTTACAATATAGGTAGAGTCTAATCTCAACATCATAATGCTTCCAGGTGCGTGACAAGCTGCTGGAGAACAAAGTGCGTGCCCCGGCCCGTCCCGGAGCCATCGCTCCTCTGGCTGTCGTGATCCCCGCGCACAACACCGGTCTTGGTCCTGAGAAGACCTCCTTCTTCCAGGCCCTCTCCATCCCCACCAAGATTTCCAAGGGTGAGTAATCGACTTAGTTGCACCAATACAGCTAGAAATTCATGCCACCCAATCAAGTTAATGCCACACTTTGCTGGAATGTGGTGGGTAAGTAAGCAAACTATTATAACTACTTGAACATCACCCAAGAGAAAATGTTGATTTCCAAGTATTTTTCTATGTATAAATGTTTAAATGTGTCAACAAAAAAAAATTTGTTCAAGTTATGAACATCACGCACAATTTTGTTTCCTTAACATTTAAGGTGTAAATTTAATTAGGTCAAAAATCGTCTAAAATGGAGTCACAGATAGATTATGATTCCAAGTCAGCAAATGCAAGTTTAAAATGTCTGTTCTAATACCATGGGGCGTAATATTAGCCCCCTGGCTTCGCTTTCAGACAAAAGTAACTCTTCAAATTTATCCTAGTGTGATCACAAACTTCTTAGGGGTTGCACTGGCATTTTGAAGATACAAAATTAACCATACAGCTTGTAAAATGTTATTAAAATAAAAAAAGTTGCATGTAAAATGGATTTAAAACTTTTTATTTTTTGAATGATTTAGTCTGAGTGTCTTGGAAGGAAGTAGGAGAGAGGGGCCTTTGCCCAGTGCTAGATGGCTATTAAATCCTACTAATATTATAAATGCGAAAGTTTGGATGTGAGTTTGTGAGGATGTTACTCAATCATGCAAAATCGACTGGATGGATTCTGATGAAATTTGGTACACATGTAGAAAAATACTAGGTATAGCACATATGGTACTTTCTATCCTGAAATTCCCACAGGAGCGAAGCCCCTGAGGAAGATATTTGAATGTATCTGGAGATCGAAATTAACTCATCATTATTCAATTTAAACAAAAATAATCAATGTTTATTTCTAGGTTCCATTGAAATCATCAACGATGTGCCCATCCTGAAGCCCGGAGACAAGGTGGGCGCCTCCGAAGCCACTCTCCTCAACATGCTGAACATCTCTCCCTTCTCGTACGGTCTGGTGGTCAAGCAGGTATGATGTTATTGTCTTTGTTACTTGTGTACAATATGTCCTAGAATTTAAGGCTAATGGAAGGTTACAGGCTGTTATATGGCTTTCAAAAACTCCAAAATAAAGCTTTTAATCTTTCTCTTTTATACCATAATTTTTTGACAACAAAAATATAGACTTCTAGCTTTTGCACGAGGCTTCGCCCGCGTAAATTTCCGACGAGGTATTTTTCCCCGGATATGTTCTTCTCATTACTTGTCAATCAGTACGTTTTAACTATGCGTATGCAAAATTTCAGAAGGATTAGATAAAGCATGAAGAGGTAACAAATAAATATACAAACTCACTTTCGCATTTATAATATTAGTTAGGATTAGGATTTAGAGGTCTTCTGCAGCACCCAAAGTGTTGAGTACAGTGTGCATTTCTACATGCATTCTGATAATTTACCTTTGGAAAATTATTAGCACTTTGGTATTCTTTATTTTTCACCCTTTTGGTGAATTCTTGGTCCAAGTGCAACATAGATTTTGGTATGCAAAGTTTTTAGCATTTGTTTAATTGCAAGCTGAATTCATGAAGTGGTCGCTATGCCCGAAATGCTGAATTATACAGGGTGATTTGTAAAACACTAACAATCTTACTAGGGGTGAAAGTTTATTACAATACCCACTCATCCAAAATAAATGGAACAGCTGATTTTTTTTTGTGATTTCAAAGTCGATCCCATACAAAATTATGCTCATATTTATGATACTTTCACCCCTAGGAAGGTTGTTGGTGTTTTACAAATCAACCTGTACATATTTCTATTTTATTTTTTTATTTACCTATGGACAATAGACAACAACAGCCATTTTATGTATATTTCAAGTAATTTTTTTTATAAACTTTAATTAACACGTGAACGCAGGTGTACGACTCGGGCACCATCTTCGCGCCGGCCATCCTGGACATAAAGCCGGAGGACCTGCGCGCGCGCTTCCTGGAGGGCGTGGCCAACGTGGCGGCCGCCTCGCTCGCCATCGGCTACCCCACGCTGGCGTCCGCGCCGCACTCCATCGCCAACGGGTTCAAGAACCTGCTGGCCATCGCTGCGGTCACCGACGTCGACTTCAAGGAGGCTGAGACCATCAAGGAGTTCATCAAGGTAAACTTAGTTTTTTCTTATTTGTCCTATTATGTAAATAATCTTTACAGGACTTTTTGTTGAAAATAAATTAAATATTAGTTAAAACCTAAACATTCTAAAGTAAAACATTTATTAACCACGACAGTGATTTCGTAAAATGTCTATTTTAATAATTGTTGTAAAATCATAAAAAGACATGGTAAGATTCTTTACACAAAAGGACAAGTAAGAAAAAACGGAGTTTATGTCATTTGTAGACTGCCTGTGGTGTGTGAAGCGGTGGTGGCCGAGTGGTACTGTGGCTGCAAAGGTCCCAGGTTCAAATCCTGCCTGGGCTATTTGAGTTAGTATACCCACGGACGGTATACCAATCTAATGTACTCTCATATAAAAATTAGAGTACTTTGGTACTAATTGCATCTGAGATGCTCAAAAATCCAGAAATAGGTATACCAATCTACTCATGTATGGTAGTTTTCATCGACCACCACTTGCTTCCAGTGAAGGAAAACATCGTCGAAATCCGCTAGTGTGTGAAATGGAGAAGGCAAAGGCAAACCACTCCATTACCAAGATAGTCGTGTATGTTTCATTCCTTAATTAACACAACATTCACGGGAAAGCTATGGATGAGACTGGCACAGGATCTTAAGTCGCTCGCAAAAAGTGAGGCCGATGCCCAGCTGTGGGTTGATATAGGCTATAATGAGAGTACCTGTGGGAGTTTCGAGATGGCCTTTTAGTACCAGAGATAAACGCTATTTTTTTTTTAAATCAAATCCTGTCTGTTCTAATACCATCGGGCGTAACATTAGCCCCCTGGCTTCGCTTTCAGACTAAAGTAGTTCTTCAAATTTATCCTAGTGTGATCTTCAATAAATTTGGGGTTGCACTGGCATTTTGAAGATACAAATAGAATTTTGAAATTATCGAGTATGCAAGGTCAAACAACCCAATTATGAAGACCATTGGTTTGTAAAACCATTTCTGACGTTTTTTATTAGAAATATAAATTGTTTACACCTGAGATTTTAAATATTTTTTATCGTACAGGACCCAAGCAAATTTGCGGCCGCAGCTGCCGTGGCCGCGCCCGCCGCCGCCGCGCCGGCCGCTGAGAAGAAAGAGGAGAAGAAGGAAGAAAAAGAGGAGTCCGAGAGCGACGACGATATGGGCTTTGGCCTCTTCGACTAAGCTCCACCACTACAGACTCCGGGCAGCTGGTTAGAACCGGTTTGAACTGGATGTCGCTGCGATGCTGGTCCGAGTGGGGCCGTCTGCGCCGCCGGGTTGGACGCCCGTATGGCGGCCGATGTGCCTCATTTGTGTACTTGTCAATAAATATTAAAAAATATTTTTGGTCTTTTATTTTAAACTTACTCTGCCACGTAAGAAAATGGTTTGTGGCTACACAATTCCAAAGTTCTAACGCGCTTTCATTTTCTATTACTTGATTATTCTAGGTACCTTTGCCTTGAGTCCATACATCAAAAGATGGGACATCACTAGGGTCACCCTTGACGAGTACCTAGTAGGTATATCTCTTTCGCAAAATGCCTTAAAAAAAAATAAGAAAAATTATTCTTATAGGTAGTCAGATGCAAAGAAACCTGACCCCCCTGAGAAAGGGGGAGTCGGAGGTTTTTCTACATCTGACTAGGTACCTATAGCAATACATTTTTTATTTTAGGATTTCTACATAGGTACAATTATGACAATATGAATTTGTTTACTTGAAGTGTCATTTTTTTTGCAAATATCACTGGGCCACGGACATAGAGCAACACGGAGTGTGCGTTACCCGGACTCCTTACGGCAGAGCCGGCTTTAGCACTACCAGCGCCCTGGGCGAGATTTCTATGGCGCCCCCTAAATACTATTCAAACCCATACAAAAAAAGGCAAAGCGTAAAATATTATAAAATTTCGTGCCTCAGACGACTATCGAGCACATTGAGAGTTTTAAGTTTTTTTTTTATATATTTTATTTAAGATTTCTAAGAATGAAGTACCTGTAACACAAGTTTTTATTACTTAGCACTGGACTAACGAGAGCTATAAGGTGCAAAAAGAATTATTCGAGAAAGTCAAAAACGAAAAAAGTGCGAAATAGTGAAAAAAAAAAACAATTTTTTCCGAACTTTTGATTTTGGCGTTCGATATGTTTAAAAATATCGACCTGTAGCCTTACCTTTTTGAAAAGAGTCAAAGTGTCAGAACTTCGATACGCGTGTGGAAATTTTACAATTTCACAGGCGTAATGTCGAGGATATAAAGTAATTGAGCTTTTTGCGGGTTCAAGTCCTGCTCGCATGGAATTTTTTCACCATATCTTATTTCTATATGAGAGTACTTTAGTTTTTGCCTAGAATGCTTTGGTATGTCTGTGTATTGTGTGTTCTTCTCTAGAGGTCGCATTTCACAACCGATTCCCGCGAAATTTTGAGAGCAGGTTCAATAAACATAAAAATCGATAGTCGAGGATGTTTTTTAAATTATTTTTGAAAATGGCGGAGTTGGCACAAAGGGCCTAAGCGTAAGCGCTTTTGGATTTCTCTTACGACCAATATGTGCCAACTCAAAATAATCCTAACTAATATTATAAATGCAAAAGTGAATTTGTTGGTTTGTTTGTTTCCTCTTCACGCTTTATCTACTGAACCAATCATCCATCTTTCGCATACACATAGTTGGAAGTACTGAGAACTCCCATAGGGTACTTATCATTCCGGGAAAAAGCACGCGAGCGAGCCGCGGGCAAAAGCTAGCGTGTAATAAATAAAGAGGCGCCTGCAGCGGCCCTTTATGACGACCCTTTGAGGCGCCTCTTTGGGACGACCCTTTGAGGCGCCTCTCCTTTTTCTCGCCCCTCACCGACAACAAGGGGCGCCGCAGGCGCCCCTCACTGGACAACAGGGGGCGCCTGTGGCCCCCTTCGCCGGACAACAAGGAGCGCCTGGGGCGCCCCTTGACGTCCGGCGCCCAAACGCGCGCCCCCCTAAAGCCGCTACTGCCTTACGGAAGTCCTTCCGTGCCGCGTGCGAAAGTCCTTGTTGCTCGAAGGTTACGGAGCAATCACTTAGGACTGGGTGGGAGAACCCCAGGGAGTATGGTGTTCAAATAAAAAAATCACTTGACGTTCAAAAAGTATTTTATTTCAACTTTATTGTAAGTTCCAAAATATCACATCGAAATTCACTACTTGTTCACATTTAAACACTGAAACGTTTATATAGAGTTAAAATTTATTTTGAATCTCAGACTATATAGAAGTGTAATCACGATATGCGGACAGTTTACCAAATAAAAGCTACGCGTTTGTTCAATAACATGTCAAGTGCTGAGTTATGTCGTTATGTGTAGGAATATTTGGATCGTAACGATATAGGGTGGTGGATAACAGTAATGCTGTCACTGTATAAAAATTAAATTAATAATTAAATTGTTCAAATTATTAATTCTTGGGGGAGGCCTGTGTCCAACAGTGGACGTCTTTCGGCTGAGAGAAGAAGAAGAATTAAATTGTATTGCATAAAAAGTGCAACCTATGACATCTTACCAAATGCACTCCTACCAAGTGCACCTGTGCCTTGGTAAAAATCATCTATCGCGGCGCACGCGTTAATCCAATCCATAACACTAGTTTACAATTTTTTAATTTTTTTTTGTTGCCTCAAAGCTACATTGTTTTTTTGATAGATCTATATGTGTGGAATATCGGTCTAATTATAAATTTCCGCCATCACGTAAGATTTGAGAAAAAAAATGTGTCAAAAATTCAAATATTTATTTTTCGCTAATATTTTGAGACAGTATTAAAATAAGAAGTTTTAAAAATTTTAACATGTTTTATAGCTGTAAATATTATAACACTCTTCAATAATATAAAGCAATTACATTTTAAATTTTACAATTTTTATTTACCGCAAAAATATTTTTTGAAAGTTTTGTTAATTTCTCCATACAAGGACTATAACCATAAAATGTATGGAGAAATTAACACAACTTTCAAAAAATGTTTTTGCGGGAAATAAAAATTGTAAAATTTAAAATGTAATTGCTTTATATTATTGAAGAGTGTTATAATATTTACAGCTATAAAACATGTTAAAAATTTTAAAACTTCTTATTTTAATACTGTCTCAAAATATTAGCGAAAAATAAATATTTGAATTTTTGACACATTTTTTTTCTCAAATCTTACGTGATGGCGGAAATTTATAATTAGACCGATATTCCACACATATAGATCTATCAAAAAAACCATGTAGCTTTGAGGCAACACAAATTGTGTAAACTAGTGTAATCAATAGATATTTCTGTGGTCAAGGGCGGATCCAGGCTTCGCGTCAGGGGGAGGGGAACATCGTCAACTGCATGTAACTATATAACTATAGAAAAAAATAGGTATATACCAAAGTAAGTCCCAAAGGAGCGAAACCTCTTAGATCCGCCCCTGTGTATGGTCCGATCCACGAGTATATCACAATCTGTGGATCCACAGAATAAATTGTGCGCGCTTACCCGCCTTCTTGTTAGTTACACAGACACTACACCTGTGGTTACACTTCCGACCTTTTTGACGAAACACTGCCCCCCAGGTTGCAGAAAAGTTGCACAAATCGTTTTTTTTTACCTTGTTCTAATATTTCGCTCAAGCAATAAAAACATATTTTTTATCGTAATTCGCAATGCATAGATTTTCATGTAAAATATAAAAAAAAAGTTACTATACTATCGGCATATCGTGTTATGGTGTTAAGCTAAAAATATGACTGAACTACGAAGTTGTTGAATGAGGGTTTATGGTGGAGTCTATGGTACGGGGGGTCGGAGGTATTGTCAGGGGATTTGATGGATGATGGATTTCTATTAATAAAATATCTTATGTGCTTTCGATCCAGTGGTTTGTATTTAAACATGGTGGCAGCGGTGATTTAAATAATTATTTAAATTAAAATAACTAGGTACATAGGTAATGTTTTAATTTTTTTTAAAAATTGAAAGAACAGAAAAACATACAAAGATGGTTGAAAAGGCTATTAGATTGCCTAATGAATTTAGTTTCGATGGAGATTGGGAAGCATGGCTTTGCCGTTTTGAAAGATATTTGGCAATATCAAATTTCAAAAAGAAGGATGATGAGGAGAAAATAAATTTGTTATTATATGCGTTGGGGGAAAAGGCGGAGCAGTTGATAAAACAACTGAAGATCGAGGGAAAAAAACGGTACGACGAAGTGGTAGCTGCGTTGAATGAATATTTTAAGCCTAAAAAAAATGTTGTATATGAGAGGGCCAGATTTAATTCCAGGAAGCAAAAGGAAGGAGAAAATATTTCAGATTTTGTCAGAGAGTTGCATATTTTGGCGGAGAGTTGTGAATATGGAGAGTTGAAGGAGGAATTGATTAGAGATCGGCTTATAATAGGTATGAGGGATGGAAAAACAAGTGAGCGTATGCAGTTGGAAGCTGAGTTAACTTTAGAGAAGGCTGTAATTATGGCTAGACAGGCAGAGCAGCAACAAGATTTTATTGAAGAAGGAAAGAAAGAGTGGGAAGTTAATAGATTAAATAAAACAAAGTCTGTTGATAAAAAATGTTGGTGGTGTGGAAGCTGGGGCATACATACCAAGGAGAAATGCCCAGCAGCGAAGCAGCAATGTTTTAGATGTAAAAGATATGGACATTTTTCAAGATGTTGCGGCAATAAAGATTTTCTGAAGATTAATAATATTAAGGTTGGAGATGATTTTCAGATTAACGTTGACACTCAAATGGGAGGAGAAAATAAGGTAGTCAAATTTTTAATTGACACTGGTGCAGACTTGGTAGCTATTCCAGAATCTATGTTAGTTAAGGGATTAAAAATATGGTCATGTGATGATGTGATTAGGGGTCCAGATGGGCAGGCTTTAAAAGTCAAAGGTTATATATATGTACAACTTAGGTATTTAAATGGGTTGTATAGTGGAAAAGCGTATATAATTGAGAATTTGAAGTGTCCTATTTTAGGGAGACCAGCAATACAAAAGATGAATATTTTAAATTTGTGTAGTACATTTAAAGATTGTGGGTCTGGTATTATTTGTAGTCAACAAATAGAAAAGGAATTTCCAGGAATATTTGATAGTTTGGTAACTTTTAAGGGCACATTTTCAATAAAACTAGTAGATAATCCGGTGCCATATGTACAGACTGTACCTAGGGTTGTTCCCATACCATTATTGGAAAAAGTAAAAAAAAATTAATTAAGATGGAAAGTTTCGGAGTAGAAGAACCAACAATGTTTGTATCTCCTGTAGTAGTGGTTCCCAAAGAAAATGGGGATGTTAGGATTTGTGGGGATTATACTGCAGTAAATAAAAGTATTGTTCGACCAATATTTCCTATACTGAGGGTAGAGACAACTCTAGGAAGATTAAGAGGATCAAAAATATTTTCAAAAATCGACGCTACTTCAGGATTTTATCAAATTGTTCTCAGTGAGGATTCTAAGAAGCTTACAACAATTTTGACACCTTTTGGTAGGTATATGTACAATCGTTTACCCATGGGTCTTAATTGCGCACCTGAATATTTTTCGATGAAATTTGCAAATTTATTTTATGACTTAGAAGGGGTGGTTGTGCATGTAGATGATATTTTAATATTTACAAAGGATAGATCTAGCCATAATATTTTGTTACGGGAGGTATTAACTCGATTAAGTAAGGAAGGATTGACAATAAATAAAAATAAATGTGTTTTTGGAGTAGAACAAATAACTTATTTGGGCCATATCATAAGTGAGAAAGGTATATCTTTAGATCCGGATAGGGTAGAGAGTATAAAACAGTTTAAGGTTCCTGGTAATAAGAAAGATTTAATGCAATTTTTAGGATTAGTGAATTATGTGGGAAGGTTTATACCTAATAAAACTAATATATTGCAACCATTAAATGAGTTATTAAGAGATGGGATAAAATTTAGTTGGGAAATGTACCAGAACAAAGCATTTGAAGAGATAAAAACATTAATTTCAAATTCTCCCGTTTTGCGACATTATGATCCAAGTAAAAAAATTATTATTTCAGCGGATAGTAGTTCTTATGGATTAGGTGCAGTATTGTTACAAGAGGATCATATGGGTAATAAAGAAGTTGTATCTTTTGCTAGTAGAACTTTAAATAACACGGAAAAGAATTATGCACAAATTGAAAAGGAGTGTTTGGCATTAGCATGGGCTGTTCATAAGTTTAAAGATTATGTTATAGGTATTCACGTCACTTTAGAAACAGATCATAAACCACTTGTACAGATTTTGCAAACGAAGCCCATTGATGATTTAACTCCAAGATTATTAAGATTCAGGTTGCAATTAATGCGATATTTATATACAGTTATTTATGTTCCAGGGAAAAGATTAGTAGTTGCTGATGCTTTATCCAGATCTCCTATAGTTGGTCGGTCAGGAGATGATAAGGAAATTAACATGATTACTGAGAACTGCATACAGGATGATAAATTGAATTTAATAAAATTAGAACAGAAAAAGTGTCAAATTTGTCGATTTTTAGTTTATTTCACAGAAAATGGTTGGCCTGAAAAGGGTAAAATTGCTTTAGAATTAAAAGATTATTATCAATTTAGACATAATTTTTCTGTGCAAGAAGAATTTTTAATTTATAATAGTAGGTTAGTAATACCTCGAAGTTTGCAAAAACAAATATTGGATGACATTCATAAAGGTCATTTAGGAATAACAAAATGTAGAGAGAGGGCTAAACAAGCAGTGTGGTGGTTAGGTTTATCATCACAGATAAAGGTTTTGATAGAAAATTGTCCTGAATGTATACAGGAAAGAGTTAATCATAGAGAACCTTTATTTGTGGAAGAAATGCCTGTGAGGGCATGGCAAAAAATAGGTATTGATTTGTTTAAGTATGATAATAATTGGTTTGTTGTCATGATTGATTATTATTCTAGATTTATAGAGATTTTTAAGTTGTATGATTTGACAGAGTTAGCTATTATTAAATGTTGTAAAGAAACATTTGCTCGCTATGGTATACCAGAAATTGTTAGAACGGATTGTGGAACGCAATTTAAAAGTAAATTTGTGCTTTTTTCTAAGGAATATAATTTTATTCATATAACTAGTAGCCCTTATTTTCCACAGAGTAATGGATGTGCAGAAGCCGGGGTTAAGATAGCAAAAAAAATATTAAAGAAAAATAAAGATATTTATTTAGCATTACTTAGTTATAGAAATACTCCATTGGAGACTGGATACAGTCCTAGCGAGTTAATGTTTAATAGGAAAATAAGGGAAATATTACCTGTGTTTCCTAATAATTTGAGTGTAAAATTAGATATTCATAAAGATTTTAGAGTTAAGAGAAATTTAGGAAGGGAGAAAGTAGCAAGGAATTACAATAAAAGTCATAACGTAGTGAGTTTGGAAGATATAGAGGTAGGTGATAATGTATGGGTCATTGATTTACGGGCATATGGTATTGTTGTCAGAAAGGCAAAAGAGCCAAGGTCATATTTTGTTCAAGTTAAAGGTGTAAATTATAGAAGGAATCGTTGGCATTTGGTGCCAGCACCTTTTCAACAATTAGCTTTAAAGGAATCTGGTAGCATGGGAAAGAATAGGACAGAGGATTTAAAAGAAACTGATAAATTTCATGAGGATTTTGTAGATATATCTGAAAGTGGGGATAGTGATTTGGAAATCACTGATGGAGGTGATGGGGAAAGTAATGTAATGCAAGATGAAGAGGAGCCGCGTAGGTCAGAAAGGGTTAGAGTGAGGCCTAGGTTCCTTAATGATTATGTTTGTAATTTTTTACATTTGGAGAAATTGTAATTGAGTTTAGGTTTGTAATATTCTTAAAGTTAAGTACTTAAAAGGGGGGATGTTGAATGAGGGTTTATGGTGGAGTCTATGGTACGGGGGTCGGAGGTATTGTCAGGGGATTTGATGGATGATGGATTTCTATTAATAAAATATCTTATGTGCTTTCGATCCAGTGGTTTGTATTTAAACAGAAGTAAACGTATTTACCAGCTGTATTATTCATAAAAATTCGATTAAATTCTCATTTTAACATCTGTAATGTGAATCTTATATCTAGAATAGTAGACAATAATAATTATTAAGCTAGGTACTTAACTAATTTTCCTATTTTTTTATGCAACCCCCTCGACTACAATACAAAGGTTGGTGTTAAGTATGTATTCATGAACTGAATGAAATTCCCCTGGGTCTGTGATTATAATCGTGAAATTGAATAACGAAAATCAGAAAACAAATGTAAAGAGACTAGTAGAAAATATTGGTCCTAAGTCCTAACTTTTATTTCACAGCACACCAAGCCAAAACGTAGAGAAACACAACTAATGCTGTGTTCCAAAAATATATGTTTTTTAATATTTGTCACAATCCATCTATAGTCATAGTAATATTAAAGTGATATAGGTATACTTAGGTCTCCAGAAATGGCGACTATACCTATATGATATACATATCTTATTTTATTTGCAGGTATTTATCATATCATCCGCATACATAGGAGGAAGGTAGTAAAATACCACACTAGCCTATATCTTTTGTAATTTCTTAAAACAAGTTTCATTACTAAATAGAAATTACATTCAAAGATTTAAATCGTAATCTTTGATTACACTCTTATGTACCTTTCTTGATATAAATATGACCACATTTCTTTGGACTTTAGGACAGTATATAAAAAAGTATTTGAGCAAAGTTAAATAAATTACTTTATACCTAAATTATTGTGTTAAAATTGGACTTTAAATGCAACTCTATGCCAATGACACTAAGATCATTTTACAATACAAAAGATAAAGTTCACACTTAGCCAATTTTAGAGATAGAGGTATTTTATATAATAAAAATAAATAAACATCATCACTTAACAGCACCTTAGTGATAATTATTCCTATATACCAACAACATTAATTTGGCCAGTACATTTTTCCAAAATTTCTAGATTTCCATTGAATTCTAAAACAATGATATGAATAGTTCTCAAAAATATTCTGGTAAATAATGAGCATATTTGTCAAACAAGACTTATGTATAAGAGTAAATGTCAATAATAAATAGGCATCTTCAACACCCTGTTATATAGTAAATAGATACAGATATAAATCCATGAAGGGACCCTAAGAATTTAGTAAACAAAAAAGTAACATTTTATCCATATCTTTTTAGTTAGTAGTGTATAACACAAAAATACTTAAGATATTTTCAAAAGTAGGTCCTATTAAAAACATTAAACATATCTCCAACAATCAAACATGTATAACAGAAGTAACAATATTGAGATCCATGTAAATAATGACTGCTACCGAAAAATCTAATTGATAGAATTCAGTCATTAGCATTAATGTCTTGGGCCTTAGCAACTCCATCAAACATCAACTTGAACGCACCCTCTTGGTCCATACAACGCATAATGTTAGCTACAACCCCTGTAACCATAGGCAACTTTGGGTTGATCAAAAACACAATACCATCTATGAAACTATTCCTTCTGTTTGTAGATATTTCGGTCAAATTTTCCATAATCTCCAGCTGGTACCAGCACAAAATAGCATTGCTGATTCCATCAGTACTTATTGGTATTTTAAATGATTTTGTCCCTGGTTCGTCATTGAAAGAACCCAAGATAGTTGGATTGGAAAGAGGAGTGAATTCCAAATGTGAGAAATCAATGCAGAAGTTCTGTGTCACCTGATATTTGTTCACATGTGGAGAGATCTTGTAGTTGTGCACGTTCTCATCATGCACCTTATTGTTGATGTCCAACCACTTGCTGTTGACAAGTTGCGCCACTATCTTGATGTCAGACGGCATGAAGAGGCCTCCTTGCATCAAGTTATTCTGCCTCAACTGCTGTGCTATATGCCTACTTCGCAAGTCCACATCTCCGCACAAGTCAAAGATATTAGTAAATATGGCATGGTACTTTTCATCCCTGAACACCTCCGGCCCCCATTCATCTCCAATAAAAATACTGACCTTGGATAGAGGAACTTTGTTGATCGTGAAGATTGATTCAATAAAAGAAACATCAGCTTCTGTTTTGGCACTGCAGATGAGAGATTGAGCACCCCGCTTCAACATTAGAAGACCAAACAGTGGGAAAGGGCAGAGGTCTACAATACTGGTCTGGCTGATATCCACAATCTGCCCGAGGTACACACAATTCATTGCAATACTGCCAGTGATCAGTTTCACATATTCAGTATCATTCAAGAACCTGAGTGTCTCTGGAGAAATTCTTGTGATTTCCTTCTTGGTGTTATGCAACATTGTTAATTTGCCCCCGTTCATGAGGAAATTAAAATTAATCACTTGATTCTTCATCACAGGAGTGGGAATGTTATCAAAGAACACTGCTTGTTGCCAAGCATTGGCTCTGTTCTTAGCATTAGGGTTGGTGGTGATTGTGACGGTGTCTGTTAAATACAGATGGAACCAGCCAATGACAGTGTTGATCTCACCATCTTCCTTAGCATTGAACTTTACTTGGAAGGGGTCTTTTCTGTTTAAAATCTCCACTATATCATCTCGATCATTGAAATCAACTACAAGTAATGACTTTGGGTCAGCCATGTACTTTATGTCTGTAAAGAGATGGACATCTTCAGAATCATAAGTCTCATCATGAGTTGTGATGTGGACAGGCTCATTCGGGATGTTTAAGAGGACTTTGCTCGAGTGGCACAGCTGGTACTTGCAGTTCAGATGGTCGCATTTTGCTGGGGCTACAAAAAATTCTGCTTTAGTGGGGATAATTCGAGCGTTGTCCCTCATAAGGTTGTCCCAGGCGTGGGCCAGAGACTGCAGGACATGCTCTCCAAACAGACCTGCGTCAAACATCTCAGTAACCAACAGGGTACCTGCCCCCCCCATGTTCTCCATGGTCATGTCCGTAGACATCTTGTTGATGATGACAATCTCATTTTTACTGTTGTCCATGGTGACAAATTCTGCTATGCTGGTCATTACATCTGAGCCATCACAAGCTGTGACTGACTTTGGCGAGCACTCCGTGGCGTACAGCGATAACAGGCCAGTTCCAGTGCCCATGTCAAGGACATTATCTTTAAACTGAACAGCTTTGGCTTTAATTGCTTGACGATAAGCTTCGTTCCTTATCTTATCATTGAGCATCCTGAAATGCCAACGCTCCATAAGGAAATTCTTTACAGAGTTTAGATTTTTCTCGGCATTAACAAATGAAGGTTTGAACCTTAGTGCTTTCTGGAAGTGGCACCAAGCTTCAGTATAGAAGGCGAACTTGTAAAGATACTTGCCGATATCGTTGAGGAAGTTGATATTGTCAGGGAAAGCATCAATGGCACGGGCGAAGTTGGTGAAGATGTCTTCCATCTTGTTGGCGGTGGCCAGCACCTCGTTCAGCCTGATCACGTTGGCGCGGAACTCCGGCTCGTACAACGTCTTCAGATTCCTGTTCTTGTCAAAAGCCAACATGTACATATCGAAAGCCTTGCTGTAGCACCCATTTTTAGTTAAATATCGGGCGTACCTGATGTATTCTTGAGCTATATCACCCATTTTCACTGTATCTAAAAAGGTGTTTAATTGCGCAGTTTAAGACATTCACAAAAATCGATAGAATAGCCACCAACTGTTGCACCCCGCCGCCGCCGGCTCCAACAACACGGGAGACGCAAATCAATAGCCAACTATCATGGTCATGGAGGTAGGTATTGATTATTCAGCCCCGACGAATGGTGCTTGCAGCGGCTGTATTCCTGTACAAACTGTGCAATCACTCAATCAGTCTGTCTGTAAACTATTTAAAATCAATAAGGTTTAGTTTACTCGGTTTAATATACCTAAAAGGTACAAGCAAAGTTGTTTTGTGTGTTGTTGTTAGAGATGTGTAGGTCCGGATGGATATGATTCCTCGGAGCCGTTTCCTTCGTGTTTTTTCGTGATGCATATCCAACTTCAAGTCGGATACGTATCCCCGGCCGGCGGCCGGACACGGATCAGTGAATGCCGCCCGGCCGCCCGCGCCGCTCGCAACGCAACTCCTCGCCGCCGCGCCGACCGCCGCGCCTCTATGTATGATGTACATATTGTATATTTGTACATGTATATTTTATTTCATAAAACAATTATAATTATATTTAAGTATCTATGTATTTATAACAATCTTCTTCCTCAGCGTATAACTGCCCACCGTTGAGCATACACCTCTCCAATGTTTCTCCATTCTCTCCTGTTGTTGGTCTTTCGCATCCATGAAGAGCTGGCGGTGGTCCTGATGTCGTCGGACCATCTGGCTGGTGGTTTGCCGACACTTCTCTTTCCCAGACTTCTCTTTCATTTATAACAATATTTAAGAGTAAATCGAAATATCCTATTTGTAGATTAGCCTGTGGTAGACATTTAAACAAAGCGATATTTCAATTTAACTCTTACATCAAATTAACAAATTCATCGCACCACACACAACCACAACATGTATCCGTACTCCGTAGGATGTATCAGGTTCAACAGGGGCGGCGGAACGGCGGATACACAGGACCCATATAGGTCCGGCGGACATGAATAGTGGATACGAGTCCGCAGAGCTGGATCTGCATCCGGATCTGACTCCGAAAAAATCGCGGAGTTACCCATCTCTAGTTGTTGTTGTATTGACTGACTTGACTCTGACAATGACAATTGTGATTGTGACTAGAGATGGGCGCTTGGATAAATTTCCGGAAGGTAAAAATGGGAAAGAATGGGTAGAATTGGTAAAAATTAATTTATACCCATTTATACCCGATATTTTTTATTTATACCGGGAAGAAATTAAAATGAAAGTAAATTATCCTTATTTTCTTTATACTGATAAAATAATAATTAAAGTATAAATATTAGGTGTGTTTTGATTATAAGGAAGATAAATAACTAGTTGTTTTCGGTTCAAATATTAAAAAAACATAAACAACAGATTTAAAATCATATGTATTCAAATAATATTTTGAAAATAATGATGCATTTTTAGTATATGGCTGTTTAAAGTAGAATTAACAAAAAAATCAAAACATCTTCAGTTGTATTATAGACTAACTTTTGCCCGCAGCTTCGCCCGCGTGAATTTCCTTCGGGAACAGTGCTTTTTCCCGGGATGAAAAGTATCCTATGTCCTTCTCAGTACTTCTAACTATGTGTATGTGAAATAGGAAGATTGGTTGAGTAGATAAAGCGTGAAGAGGTAACAAACAAACTCACTTTCACATTTATAATATTAGTTAGGATTTGGAGGTAACTTCGCAATATTTTTCTATCGAGAAAATTTTATGCAAGCGTGTTTTTGAGAGAGTTAGTAATTAAGTTCCATAACGACCGGTCCTGCGCTGCCCGCATCCGGTCGTTATGGAAATCCTTGGGGGAGGCCTTTGTCCAGCAGTGGACGTCTTTCCTCTGACAGAGAGAGAGAGAGGTAATTAAGTTGGCTGACATTCGTGTAAGGCGGGCCTTACGATTCGATGATCGCCTAGCCTTTGGCAAACTTGTTCGTCGCCCCGGCATAACATTTATCGTCTAAAACCAGTTGGCTGCGAATGAGTCAGAATAAAGATACCTAATATCTTGTCAGGTCTTTTTGTAACCAAAACGTAAATTGTACACTTTATAAGTACGTTTTTACACAGTACTTAATTTAAAAACTAAATATGTGCTTATTTCATAATAAATCTTAACGATATATTGTAAAATATCGTAATTACAAACATTTTAATTGATTTTAATTTTTACCCGGTATAAATTAAAAATTCCTGGAAAAATATGGGTATAAATGGATAAATTTCCGAGTCTCGGAAATTTATCGGGTAAATGCCCATCTCTAATTGTGACATTGAAAAGTAGTTATACTATCGATAGTATTGACACTTATATTTCAACAAACAATCGATACTATTGCACTATCAATAGCTTGTAAAAATTCAATAGTATAGTATTGTAATGTAATCACAGAAAGTTTTTTTTTTCTGTGAATGTAATTCAATACTATCGATAGTATTGAAAAGCAATACTATCGATAGTTTGGGTATCATCAATAGTATTGCAAACTATTGGCTTTCGATACTATCGATAGTATTGCCACGTGTCAATACTATCGATAGGCCTATCAATAGTATGCATTGAGTTATAAATAAATATGGAAGTGTTACTCTCATACAATGAACGCTCAAATCTTGGTTCCATTTACGCAAACAAATGTACTTAAATACAACAAGACACTCACACATTCTCATAGAAAAAGCTAGTACACGATTGGGCGCGTCAAGGTCACGGGGCGGGGTCAACACACCGCGGCAGCCGGCTACCGCTCAAACAAACGGCCAGCCGCTTGGCGTTTGAAGTCTCGGCACAGAATTAATATAAGTACTACGTAGTCTCGGCAAAGGAAAGAAAGGTAATTCCGCTGTTCTTCATATCTGTGTGATTTCTACACCACTTTACGACACACGATGGCCTATTTTTGCTAATTAAACTTGCGAAATTACTCGATGATACGTACAATTGACACTTATGCGTTTGGTACAAGTACAACCGTTGAACGCGCTGCGCCACGGCGAACTGAGGCGAAGTGAGGTGTCTTTTTTACGCCCCGCCCACCGAGGTTCCTATTTCGTGGAACCATTTTTTTGGCGTTGTTAGAGTTCTATGGTATATTAGTTCGTTGATAGTATGAATATTTGTCAAGGACCACTATCGATACTCCTGAACGCTATTTCACACACATAGCGTCACTACAGGTAGTGTTGTAGCAGTATACAATGTGTCCCGTGATCCCGTCATCAGTGTCGGAGCCACAGGTCGGAGCCTTTATGGTACTATGTGGCATTTTTAATGGACAAATCCACACCATGGAAGTAATAAGTTATTATTTTACACACTCAAAACTTTTTTTATTAATTTTTTTCTTTTTTACCTTCTGTTTTAAAATAAAATAAGCTAATAATTCAAAAAAATACAAAAAATAGTTTTTTTTTGTTTTTGGGTTTTTTCTTTTTTTTTGCCTTTAATATTGAAACATCTTTCTTATTTTATTGTTGTCTACATGATTAGCTTTTAAATGAGACCTATTTTATGTCGATAGCACTTTTACACGAGTAGTTACGATTAAATTAGAACAAGAGCCCGAAAAAAAAACATAATGGCTCCCATTTTAATACAGTAGAAGAAAAAAAAGTTATGGGTTTATAAAAAATGCTATATAACCATCGAAATACAACTATAGTACATAATATCTCGATGTATATAACATACCATTAAAAGCTCCGAACTCCGACACTGATGACGGGACACATTGTATACTATGCGTCCCACAGAAACAAATTTTTTACGTCCATTCCATCTTCCATCCATGATGGTAGTGAAGTGAAGGATATCTTGACTTTGTACTAGTCTATCGATAGTTTCGTGATTTCATGGTCTTATGCGCAAAATATCCCCTAGTCGTAAAATGTCTCTTTCACAAAATGTCGCGCGCGATAGGGAATTAGAATTAAAATTTCGATTTTCATAACAAAATCATTTATTTTTATAGATATGTAGTGTGCACATGGAGCAAGTGGTTACAGTATTGGTGTTTCTCGTATCACATCCGTGCATACGGCAACGGAATATACACCTTATGAATTGGTATTTGGAAAACATTGTAGAATACCTAGTAATATTTTAACTAATATTATAGATCCAGTTTATAATTATGATTCATACCCATTAGAATTAAGATATAGATTACAAAAGTCCCAAGAGGACGCTAGGAATAAATTACTTTTATCCAAGGAAAATAGAAAGATTAAGTATGATCAAAAATGTAATCCTGTTAACTATAACGTAATCTCCATATTTTCTTAATTGTCCTATTATGTAAACAATCTTCACAGTACTTTTTTTTTTTAATGTTGTTGAAATTAAATCAAATATTAGTTCAAACCTAAACATTCTAAGGTAAAACATTTATTAACCACGAAAGTAATTTCCTAAAAAGTCTATTTTAATTGACCGAGCGAGCGAAGC
Source organism: Ephestia elutella (assembly GCA_018467065.1). NCBI lineage: Eukaryota > Metazoa > Arthropoda > Insecta > Lepidoptera > Pyralidae > Ephestia > Ephestia elutella. The sequence continues at coordinate 4,639,788 of CM031578.1, forward strand.
GTCTCAGTTTCCACTAGCCGAAAATTCTTTTGTCTGTCCGGATGTTATCGCCTACAGGTCGCATTTCTGAACCGATTCTCATGAAATTTTGTGAGCAGGTTCGGTAATTTTATAGAATTTTTTAGTCGAGCCAGTTTTTCGAAATTTAAAAAAATGGCGGAAATATTTTTAAAAAATCTCATATCTCAGCTATTTAAAAAACATCAAAAATGTCATTAAAATTTTTTGTTATTCTTATTAAGATGCAACTTTTTTGTCTGAACAACATATTGAAAATTAATAAAACCGCTATAAATCCATATATTTTAAATTCTCATACGTAATAGTTCACAAAAAATCAATAGATGGCGCAGCAAAGCTTTTAATACCCGAAAATTCGCTATTTTTATTTATTCATTACAAGAGTGACTTGATTTATTGATTAATAAAATTAGACGGTTCTTATCAATCATATGGCTTTTTTTGTCTTGTTTGGCTTTGAATTGTGTGTATTTACTTGGTTAATGGTATTGTATTGTGGATTGCTTTGCTTGATGGAATTATCTTGAACACTTGAAATACATCTGATACCAAAAAACTTCATTGTATGATTAGAATCCTATTATAAAAAAGTAATAGGTATATAGGTAGTAATGGTAGTAATATATACCTATAAATCTGAAAGAAATTCGATTTTAAATTGAACTTTCACCGTTAATTTTGTTGCGCAAATTACATTATATCATAGGTACCATGCATTCCTGACGACTTCCGGTTCGATCCCCGGTCGGGTCAAGATGGAAATTTGTTTTTCAGATTGACCTGGGTCTTGGATGTTTAAGTGTTTGTTATAAATAAATATAGTATCGTTGAGTTGAGCATCCCGTAACGCAAGTCTCGAACTTACGTTAGGGCTAATTCAATCTGTGTGATTTGACCGTCTATAAAAATTATTATTTTTTATACGTGCCACGTCCCGATAAATGGGCACTACGCATCACACCCTGGGTTCCTAAAGGTGGTCGTCGTAGAGAGGAAGGCCAAGGAAAAGATGGCGCGACGACCTTGACGCTTTCCAGCCGGATTGATCGAGCGTTGCTATGAACAGGAATAAGTGGAAGCAAGTGGGGGAGACCTTTGTCCAGCAGTGGGACAACAAAGGTTAATTAATAGTACATTGTGATATAAGTGTGGTAAGTTGAAAATTACAGCCGAGGCGATATTGTTAGCCCGAGCCGTAGGCGAGGGCTACAAGAAAGGTAGAGGCTGTAATTTTCAAACCGCACGTATGTCATACGACGTTTTATAACATATTTGCGAGGAAATATTTAAATAAAACTCGGAAAACGACAATACCAAAGAAAAAGCGCGCGGTATAATTTTACTTGTTCACAAATTAGCAATGCGCGCGCATCAGCGCTTTTTTTTTACAGGCAAATGCACAAAAAACAGCCAGTATTACTAATAAAGTAAATTAATATTTGTGTGTTTTATTTTACATTTACAGATAAATAATGTCAAAATTAATTTAAAGAATTTAAATTTTTATTTATTTTATCTCCTAAAGTCAATTTTATTCATAAAATATTGACCACTTTTCTGACGTAAAAACTCTTTGCTAAGATTTCAAAATGTATCATTCGTTTTTAGACGGAGCGTGCGTTTTACTTTACAATAACGCACAAGTGCGTAATGAGATACAATACAATATTGAAATTGGTGATACCTATAAGTGACACTTTACGAGCAAATATGTTATAAAAAATATATATTACTAGCTTTTGCCCGCGGCTTCGCCCGCGTGAATTTCCCACGGGAACAGTGCTTTTTCCCGGGATAAAAAGTAGCCTATGTGCTATTCCAGGTCATTATCTACCTCTGTACCAAATTTCATCGAAATCCGTCCAGTAGATTTTGCGTGATTGAGTAACAAACATCCTCACAAACTCACAAATTCACAAACTCACATCCAAACTTTCGCATTTATAATATTAGTATGGAAGTATGGATTTCGAGGCAAAAAAAGGGAGGTTTCAGTAAAAAAAATTGTGGTTTTGATTTTGACCAACCACAAGAACAATGGGTAAAAGATTAGACGTTTTACTTTCTTTCCAGTATAGGTAGGTTGGTTTCAAAACTCTTAAATGCCTTTGCTAAGCCAGGGACACGGCAAAATATCAGCTGTTTCATGGTGGTAAGGGCTCGCGAGGTCTACTGTTCTCACAGAACCACTAGTTTATATTGTTGTAAAATCAAAAAAAGACATGGTAAGATTGTTTACATAATAGGACAATTATGGATAAATGGACTTTTAGGTGATCTAGTTTTAATAAAAAAACAAGGAAGGGAAAAATTAGACCCAGTGTATTTGGGACCATACCCAGTACTAAAAAACAACAACCCAAATGTAGAAATTTTTATTAAAAACAGACCTTACACTATACACATAAATAACACTAAACCTTATAAATAACACTAAACCTTATAAATAACACTAAACCTTATAAATAACACTAAACCTTATAAATAACACTACACCTACAATCCCAGAATTTCATCGAACTCCTCTGCGAATGGTTTCGGCTGACATTCAAGGAGCCAAAATACATGATGCGGCGATCGGGTAACCGTCACACAAAACTTGTACTCCTCAGGTAAAGAAAACTGCAGTTTCAATAAAATTCGGATATAGTTTTTGGAAAGGTCCGCCTAAACGGGTTCCCATCTTGTAGCGATGGGGGGGCTCAGTACCAGCGGTTTATGTCTCGGCCGCAGGGAAGCTAAGAGGAACCCATGGCCCGGGAGTGACGACCCTGGGCCGGGAGGAGGCCGCTGTCAGTGGCCTGGCTGTGAGAGTAGGGGGCACACACTCCCTACCCTCACAGTCGTGGTAGGGGTCGCGGGGGAGGAGGAGTGCCAGTATCGCGGTGAGCCGTTCTCCCTATCCTCCGCGACCGAGCGTGGCCGTGGCGCTGGGCACGGTGTCGGTGGGGTCGCAGGGGAGGAGGCGTGTCGGTATTGCGGTGCGCCGCTCTCCCTGTCCTCTGCGGCCGACGCGTGGTGGGCCTGTCTCGGCCGCAGTGGAAAGGGACAACCTATCCTCTGCGGCTGAGATGTGGCAGGGCCTGACTTAGTCAGGTCCCAAAAAGTTGAGAGCTGGTTGGGTGGCGGAAACGGGATTCCGTCGCTCGGCTTAACGGCCCTCGGGTGGAAAGGCGCACCCGTGTCAAGTGTGCCTTTACCCTAGCGGGAATTTTGGAGCTTATCCCGCTGGCCGCTCCGACCCTCTCGCTGGAGAGGTGCTTCGGGAGCGAGCCGTGCTGGGGCCGCCGTGGTAGCGGCCGCCGCGCCAGGGCTGTGGAGCGAGAGTAGCACACAGTCCTGGCATATATGCGGTAGTGGTTGACTCCGTGTGGTGGGTTCAAGTCCCACATACCCGTCCGGCTTCCCGTGGCTGGATGGACGAGACGAAGGTCTTTCCACACGTTAAAAAAAAAAAAAGGCACATCAGGGGGCGGCCCACTGGCGCATTTACCGTTTTATATTGGTTTTACCATATAATATTATTTATGTTTATGTGGCTAAACTGACTCACATGTGGTGAGTTATATAAGGGGTCACCATTAAATTAACTAACTGACCGAAGCAATTTACCTACTAAGTTCGGATGAGTACTCGGTAGGTTTGAAGAAGGTCAGAAGGGCTGGTAAATGAAACGCGTGTTCACTGTTTAGTGAGTAAAATCAGACTGGCTATAATGAATATTTTGGGGTTTAACGTTAACAGTTATAACGGAACATTATGTTATAAAAAAACAACAAATTACTGAAAGTTCCTTTGGCAATAACAATAATCATAAAGTATGTTGGCATAAAAATAATGTTAGGAACGGTCCTTTGTTGCGAAGGCATTGTGCGCCTTCGCAAAGTATAGGTGCCGTTAGGTCCCGTGGGAATTCCACGGAACGCCACACACGCCCTGTACGTTAGCCGATCTGGCTCCACAAACACCACCACTAACACCAGGTCGTTGAGGCCATGTCGCCTGCAGAACTCTTTGGCCAAGTCCCGCAGCATGCAGCTGATCAATACTGGATTCATTATTTATTTCTTTGCACTACTTCAATCTATCCCTTATTAAAATATGGACTCCTGTTAGAGTCAAAGATCGTAAAGCAATGGTACGTAGTACTTATATTAATTCTGTGGCAATGGCTAAAATTCAACATTATTAAATCAGATCACCTACTCCTAATAAGGAACAACATCTTCATATTACAAATACCAGATCGAAATAAGAATAAATGAAAAAGACAGACTGATGATCAATTTACCACGTAGGCAATATCTCATCTGGAAATAAGATATTGTTTATTTAATTTTTAACCTTATTTGTAACCTTAGTTATAACCAATTTAATAAAACTTAAAAATAAAATTATGTGTTAGCTGACTGAAGATTTGAAAACAGAATACCCTGTCAAGATGCAGTATGAAACCCTTCAGTCTTCAGTAGTCTGTGGTAGACTCCACCAGCGATGGGTTGTGAGTGGTTGTGATGGTTGTATTGTGCGCGTAGCTTTACATAATGTTTATGTGATCTATTGTGTTTCCATGTATAAAGTGTAGAAATATGATCCATGTATTATAAAAGGGGTTTGTAAACATAAATCTACGAGTTTTATTCAGAGTAGATAAGATCAGAAGTGCGATTCGAATCAATCATATTAAAAACCGCGCCAAATCACGGATCATTTTTTCCTTGGAAAATGGAACGTGTTTTGTTTTCCTTTAATATTTGAAATATCGTGACCATCGCGATTAAGAATTGGTTTTACGCTGAACGATGTTCTTATTATTTCTATGTTTTTTACGAGTTTGAGTTTTAGCGCACTTTTCATGTTATTTATTTTGAAATAAAAAAAAATATTAAAAAAAAATATGAAAGTTGGTTAGTGAGTTGAGTTGAGATTGACAATTCACTAATTATGAAAATCAATTTGTGCGTAGTATGCATAGTTGCATACAAATAAGTTTTGCAATAGTTGTGGTTGGATATTACCACATGACGAGACCCGTAAAATGCGTTTGATTTCGAATTTACCATCACAACCTTGCGCTGGAATACGCCACCACTATCAGCGACCGTGGCGTGTCGGTACAAGACTACGGACGAAGTCTTATAGGATCTTCGTGATGTTTGTTCGTTGACGGTACGAACAGGATTGTTGGTGTACTTTCTTTTATTCAAGTAAAATCGAAACATTATTACATTTCAAACAAAGATTTAAATGAGATTTGTTTGTGTGCAGAGGTAGATTGCTAACATTGTAATGCTAAGACGTGGTTGAACGATTGGGTGATCATTAGTGATGACTGATCATCATGGACAAATTTGAAACTTAATAATGTTGTTTTGGCGGATTAATTTCGGATTAAAGTCGTCAATAGATGGCGCTGTTCAATTTTAAAAAACTCGATATGGTTTCTCACACACATTTGTATATTTTCTTGAAAGATCTTTTTATAAAATTTCATGTAATTCTGTTCTGAGATTTATTTTTTGGGGTTTTAGACCTTAAGGTCAGTGATTATTTGATAGCCATCATGCTTGCTATTAATTGAAATAAATTCACCACATAACGTTCAGTAGTACATACGTAGGTATGTCTTATATTTCAATATTTTTGAATAGTTATCTACCAATGCAATATTACAATCGAAATGTTTAATTGAGGTTTTGTCGGTTTAATTAGAACAAAAGTGCACCAACTATCAGCAATCCTGTTTGTTCGTCTTAGCGCTATACAATGTATGGCTTGATGCGGCGATTACAACTAATCGCTAGACTAGTTTTAGATTGTGGTAACTGACTGAGCAATATTTGGTCTAATAGAGGTCAGTAAGGCCGAGTGGTAAGAACATGAAAGCCGTGGGGCCTCCATGAAATTACAAAACTAACGAATATCGGTAAGTTCTCCAGTTTTTTTGGGGATGGTGAGCTACTTTTATGAGTACGTTGCAATGCAAGGCGTATTTGTACGCCGGGGATGATCCGAGAAAGGATACTTAACTTCTTGTAAATTGAAGTAAATCATAAAATGTGAATCTATGAAATGCAATTTAACTAATCAGTCGCTTAGCACTTGCACAATGTCTCAATGAAAATAAATGAATGATTTGAGTTATTGTTGATCATTGAGGAAACTGGTTCCATTTTAAGATTTAGATAAAGATTTGGATCCTTGACAGAGGTATCGCTGATTTTTAAGAAGAGAAAGAGCGCCCGAGCTATTTGTCGTTGTTGTGTCGATAACAATGACGTGTTGCTAACCTTAACTGTTTACTTTTTCTGTTGACAGTTTTGTTTTGGTCAGTAAAGGTTCCCAGAGCAAACCTGGGAAGATGTATTCTGGGATTCGTGGCCCCTACAAGGTCATGCGCGCGCCGCCACATCATCGGTACAAGATCGATTGGTTGGCTGGCTCCTACGAGATGAACTGTCCTGAGGCAGCTGCTGAACACATGGTGCAGAAGCAGCTCCTGGCCCTGACAATATGGCCGTGGCCCCGACAATGAGGCCGTTGACCCCGACAATGTGGTCATTGATCGACCTTGTGGCATCTGTTGGCTCCGACAATGTAGCCGTGGCTCCGACACTGTAGCCGTTTACCCCGACAATGTGGTCGTTGCCCCGACAATGTGGCATTCGTAGTTGCTAAAGACGAAAAGTCTGAAGCATTTATTGATATTAAGGTACCTGTGTTATAGATCGATCTGTTGGCCGGCTGACCTGAGAGAGCTGCTGAAGACACATGGGCGGAGGTGGCTCTTGGCCCCTACAGTGTGGCCGTTGACCCCGACAAGGTGGTCATTGCCCCGACAATGTGGTCATTGCCCCGACAATGTGGCACCCGCAGCTGCTGAAGACACAATGGCGGAAGCATCTGCTGGCCCCGACAATGTGGCCGTTGACCCCGACAGTGTGGTCATTGCCCCGACACTGTGGCACCCATTGGCTCCGACATCGTAGCCGTTGCCCCGACAATGTGGCATCCCTTGACCTCGACAATGTGGTATTCCTTGACCCTGACAATGTGGTCATTGGCCCCGACCTCGTGGCCGCTGCCCTGACATCGTGGCACTATTTGATTTCCTGTTCTATAACGATAACATTGTCGTTGACATATAAAATTGTCAATGCTAATGTTATTTCCTTTCAGATATTTAACGATTGTATTAATGTCATAACATTGCCGTTGACATATAAAATTGTCAATGCTAATGTTATTTCCTTTCAGCTATTTATTAACTGCCTGTTTTAATGTCATAACATTGTCGTTGACGGTCGATATCCGTATCTTCGTCAATGCTGATGTTATATTTACTTTTCAGCATACTAATATGATTTACTTTTCAAAATGCTTATGTTAATGTTATTTACTTTACAGCTTGCTAATATGATTTTCTATTTAGAATGTTAATACTATTTCCATTTCAGCATTCTAAAACGATTTTGTTTCTGTAATGTCAACGCTATGTACTTTTCAGCATGCTAATATAATTTTCGATCTAGAATGTTAATGCTATTTCCTTTTCAGCATGCTAATGATTTTATTTCTGGGATGTTAATGTTATTTACTTTTCAGCATGCTAATGTAATTTACTTTCTGTAATGTTAATGCTATTTATTAACCTTTTCAGCATACTAATGATTTTATTTTTGGGATGTTAATGTTATTTACATTTCAGCATGCTAATGACCTTTTCAGCATACTAATGATTTTATTTATGGGATGTTAATTTTATGTACTTTTCGGCATGCTAATGCGATTTTCTTTCTGGAATGTTAATGCTGTTTACTTTTCAGCAAGCTAATATAATTTACTTTCCAGAATGCTAATGCTACTTTCTTTCCAGGATGTTAATGCGGTTTTATATCCCTCCTGTCTGTTGTGTGTTTAATATTTTGGTCCAACTGAATTAGTATTTCGAGCTGTCCTTTTGATATTAAATGAATTAGTTGCAAATATTCAAAGTCGATGCTTAACAATTTACAGTCATAACGTTTCTTAATGTTTTCTTTTTAATCTGAAATGACCAATTTGACAATGGAATAATAAATATTGGACCATTGGATCTTTGCCAATGGATGATGATTAATATTGATCTTCTCTCATACTCAGAAGGACCTAATTTCACCTAATGGAGATCAAGCTGACGAGGACGTTCAGCTGTCAGGAACGGCCGTGTTAGCTGACTGAAGATTTGAAAACAGAATACCCTGTCAAGATGCAGTATGAAACCCTTCAGTCTTCAGTAGTCTGTGGTAGACTCCACCAGCGATGGGTTGTGATGGTTGTATTGTGCGCGTAGCTTTACATAATGTTTATGTGATCTATTGTGTTTCCATGTATAAAGTGTAGAAATATGATCCATGTATTATAAAAGGGGTTTGTAAACATAAATCTACGAGTTTTATTCAGAGTAGATAAGATATGTATAATAAATTAAATTGTTTTCGGTACGGTGCAGTCAAAAATAATGTTATATGTGCTAGTGTACAGGTAGTTGCGTTATCATCTATTGTTCTAGACGGCTCAGTAAGGTCTACTCGTGTATCAAGATGTTGTGCCTCAGTTGTCTCAAAAGCCAAAGAAATCGTAATAAAACATAAAAGTCTTACAGAGACTGACCAGAGTTCAATTTCTTTGGATCTTGAGACACAATTGAGACACGTCATCTACGTTTGTAATTAGTAGAATCGGCCCCGTGGGTGTGCGTTACCCTGGCAGGAAAGTGTGTCCTGGAGTTAAGTGAATGGAACCAAAACGTTGTGCGTAGTCTAGTGTAATTGTGCCGCGAATAAAACTTTTGTGCGTCTTGTAGTTTAGGAAAAAAACGGAAATCTAGGATTCTGCTAGGGTAACGTCGTTCTAGCAGGAAAGTTCTAAACGAATGATTGGAGAGAGAAATATTCTGGGGGGGCAGAGAGCTTAGAGCTGTGCATTGACCTGGGCTGAAAAGATCATTTGTGCGTCTTCAGGTTTTCGGGATATTGCATTTCCTGCTGGAGTAACGTTTTGCAAAATCGTGGATCTCCTAGATCCATCGTATGTGCGCCTGTAAGATAAATATACATGAGTAGCTATTCATTTGTGCCCATCTGTGCTATAATTAGATTTAAGAAAATATTTATAATTTTTAAGTAATCGCGTTGTCTTAGAAATCACGAAAAAAAATCATAGCGCCTAAATGAAAAGACTTGTAAGCTCGCTGAAAACTGTATTCGATTCTTCTATACACCTATAATAACCACAAAAAGTTTCTAAAGTGCACATGTATTCATTATTGAATAATATTACTAAAAGACAAAATTAGGTGACTTAACTTTGACGTCAACCTACAAGAAACCGGCTTAACCCAATAAGTGTGCGTGTGAACCAAAGACCAGAAGGGTGGGTCCAAGACTCTGACCAGATGGGTGGGTCCATGTGTATTTATGGCAGTCGGGGTGGGGAAAGAGTGATCCTCCAATAACCATATGGTGGTTCATGCATAGTTCGACAAAGAGATTTCCGTTTTCGTTGCGTTCCCCTTGCAGTGCTTGCTTACCCATTGATTTTTCAAAGCCCTCGTTGTTGTTACCGATCTGTGCGTTCATGTCACCAAGCAATAGCACGATATCTTGTCGTTTGATGTTATTCATACATTTATTCAGTTGACTGTAAAAGTCTTCCTTTTGTTGCATATCCGATGTTTCAGTTGGAGCATAACAAACCACCACTGAGATCTTACGAACTCGCGTAAGTTAAATCGCGCTGTGAGGATTCTTTCGGATATAGGGTTCCAATCAATAAGACACTTTTTGGCTTGTTTGGAGAGCAGGATTCCAACTCCATACTCATGCTTGTCATCCTCGTTTGCCTTCCCAGAATACAACAGCGATGAACCCTGTGGTGCATCTGCCTCCCCAAAGCCATTCCAACGGACCTCTGTCATAGCAAGGAAGAACAGTTTATATTTGAGAAGATTTGCTTCCGCCTGTGCCAGTTTACCACTATCATCATTCAGAGTTCTTACGTTCCATAAACCTAATCGAGTCCGTTTTTTCATGCCTAGAGTCGTAGTAAAATCAGTCCGGGTATTTTCTATGTCTGTTTCTTTAATCAAGTGGATTCGGGTGTACAGGTGATTAACCCATAGCACCCTAGCACGATGGTGGGGCTGCCACCTTGGAGCCTACATGCTGGCTCGGTTTGATATCAGGTATCCTCCCTGGTGACATTGAACCTGTTTTGAGGCGCAGATTACTCGCCTTCGCCCTGTTCCGTTAGCAGCTGCAGCTCAAGATGGCGAACGCGCGGCGGCGCGGCTGCAGCAGGTCCCGGGGTGTACGACGGGGACGTGGACACGCGGACTGGCCGAGGCCTGCTTTGTGGATGTGTTTCGCCATAAACACACAGCAGAAGGAAACTTAGCATTTTATAGAAGACGGAAAGGTCACCACCTTCTGTCCTCACTAAGACCTGACCTCGGCTTCACACCCCTTCGGCTTCACACCCCATACATAAAAACGTGAAAACATAATGTGTATGAATGCTACATAATTAGTGGTTTCCTTTTTAAAACCTTAAACTAAGCCATGGCCAGTCTGTTAATGAATCATGTAACATTCTAATTAGAGGTGATAATAGTTCAACAAACTTGGTTTTTGTTTTAAAGGCAACTTGTGGTATTAATTCACATGACTTTATTGTATTTGTGATATATGCATAGCTAGTAAATACATAAACACATATTATTACGCTTTTTTCCCTTGGGGGTAGGTAGAGATTAGCGATTTTCAATTGCTACAATCCTTATCTCCTATGATCCTTACAAATCTTTCTCACTTTCTCTATACTCATCACTCTCTTCATACATGCTCGCCGGTTATGGGTGTTTCTAACGTCCCTCTATTTAAGAAGGTCTGCAACCCGGTCATAGTGTGTTCACCGAGGTCGACCCTGACCAACTCCTCCATTCACCTCTGCTTTATTCACCTTTCGTTCGTCTCTTTTCATCCATCCTTCTACGGCTAGTTAATAATAGTTAATAATAGTCAGAGAGCTAGTACATAATAGTGGTACCTAAATAAACTTTCACATTTAAAAAACTCATTTTGTATTTTTATAGTAGGTACCTAATCTACCTATTTCGACAAATACGGAACACGACCTTAACTTTTATACAAATCCCTATTTAACAACAATACATATTTTTTAATCAATCCCACTAATTCCCACAAATAAAGTTACAGGTTGGCATTTGCTAATAAACGTTTGAATACGACTGTACGAACAGCTTAGGTATAATACGTTCAATAGAGAAGGTTATCGATATTTATGAAACCGTCGCTTTTTTGTAGTCATTCTAATTTGGCCGGATAATCTGCCGTTGTTCAAATGTTTTTGGATTTGTGTTTATTTACTTATATCCTCAACATTTTGAGCTGAAAATTTCCATGATAATATACGACTGAACACACTAATCTTTGGTTCACACGCACACTTATTGGGTTGAGCCGGTTTCTTGTATGTTGACGTCAAAGTTAAGTCACCTAATTTTGTCTTTTAGTAATATTATTCAATAATGAATACATGTGCACTTCAGAAACTTTTTGTGGTTATTATAGGAGTATAGAAGAATCGAATACAGTTTTCAGCGAGCTTACACGTCTTTTCATTTAGGCGCTATGATTTTTTTTCGTGATTTCAAAGACAACACGATTACTTTAAAATTTTAAATATTTTCTTAAATCTAATTATGGCACAGAAGGGCACAAATGAATAGCTACTCATGTATATTTATCTTACAGGCGCACATACGATGAATCTAGGAGATCCACGATTTTGCAAGACGTTACTCCAGCAGGAAATGTAATATTCCGAAAACCTGAAGACGCACAAATGATCTTTTCAGTCCAGGTCAATGCACAGCTCTAAGCTCTCTGCCCCCCCAGAATATTTCTCTCTCCGATCATTCGTTTAGAACTTTCCTGCTAGAACGACGTTACCCTAGCAGAATCCTAGATTTCCGTTTTTTTCCTAAACTACAAGACGTACAAAAGTTTTATTCGCGGCACATGTACACTAGACTACGCACAACGTTTTGGTTCCATTCACTTAACTCCAGGACACACTTTCCTGCCAGGGTAACGCACACGCCCCGTGGCTGTAAGTAAGTGAACAAACTTTAATGCACAAAAAATTTAAGGATTGTAACATTGAGACTACTTTATACGTATTACTTTATACGTATACTTAATTATATACTCTACATAGCGAGCGTATGTAATTAGATTCTAATATTTTTATTTGTATAACTTTAGCTAAGTATAAAGAAATGTAAGAGAAAAAAAAATCATTGTATCCTTTCATAATCATATTTATCAAGTAACCAAATTATAAAACAAAAACAAGGGGAGAGTGGTAACTACAAAAGGTATAAATAGCACTTTTACTGTATTTATTCAATAAAGCCAATAATTATATTTTTCACTTCTCATGCTCGGAAAGTGCTTATTTGTGCAGGATATAGGCTGCACAAAATCGAATTTTGTGCACAAGGGCATTAACGTATCTACTCATAAATGTATCTATATTAAGGCAAAGAAAATGAGCACAAAAATGAGCCATACAGCCAAACACGATAAAAAGTTCATAGATAGAATTTGTTATTTTATAATATTTACATTTAATTTATTTGCCTTATGTGTTTTTTAAGACATAAAAGATATTAAAATTTAAATTGAAGTACGGTAGGTTATTTAATTAATTTAAGAAAAATATTATTACAAAATTAATTTAATAGTAGGCTGTATAGGTCTGCAGCCCAAGCCTATCAATGTCGTAAGATTAAAAAAATAAAGCGGCGGGAAACAGCTCTTGTTTTTTCGTGCGTTTATTAATTTCTTTAATTTGATTAATTTCCTCGCAATCGAAGTGAAAAGCAGAGTTTATAACTCGTCCACAAAACGATTTTTATCCTCGACATTACTATCAGCCCTCGCCTTCGGCTCGGGCTGCTAAAAGTCTCGGATAAAAATGATTCGTTTTGTGCACTTGTTGTAAAATCTACTATTTTTGACTCTAAAAAAAAAAGGGGAAAGGTGTAGTGTGTGACAGAGTACGAAACACGCCCTCATTGTTAACTCAGTTAAACCTTGTAACCTTATATGTAGAACAGTAGAACACCTAAATTACTCATCCTAGATCTAGATAACGACCTCTTATGACGTCTATTGATCTATTTCTAATATGTATATAAACCCTGTTTGAATCAACAATAAAGTAGAGTTACTCACGAACCAACGACGAGTGTGTTTGATTTAAGTCACCACCTCGACCAAAGATCATAGATGATGATTTTGCTTTTTGTATGATTGAGGCCGCGACTTTATAAACTATCGATACAACGATACGAACGCTGCATCTGCATGATTGCTGCTGAAATGTTTTCCTGTAATAATGTTTGCTATGTTGTATATGCAAAAACAAACATGCTATTTTAGACAGGGCGCAAACACGATGTAACTAAGTAAGCTTCGTGTCGTCTGCGCCCCGTCTTTTTTGTCTGCCCAGCGCTTTAGAGCTATGTTTTGACAAAAGACTTTTGTCTTTTGTCATAAGCACTAGGCATTATGATGACGAACTCCCGCTTTTGTAATTTGTAAATTCAGAGTAGTTTTTACTGATAAATATTGCAGATTATACATATCTACTTATCAAAATAAGTCATATTCAGTTTAGGAGTTCTTCCAGTAAAAAGATAAAATAGAATCTTCAGTTTTATAGGTTCACATCAGTTTAAAAAAAATCTCCAATATCATCTATTTTTGATCACTGTCGTCCATGGTCCACATAGTAACTTTGCATTATCATTACTTTTATAGGCCTTTTTAAAATGAGAGACTGCTGTATATAAATTGGGATCGAAACCTAGTTGACCATATTTATTACATCCTGAAGTCCACACACTATAATCCTCAAGAATAATTGCTGTATGCCTGGACCCACATGCAAAATCTTTCACATTTAAATTAACAATTTCTTCATCGTTTTCATATACATCTACTAATGTAGGTAAAGTAGAGCTATTTAATATATCAGACTTAGATGATTGTTCATTCTCTTTTTTATTTCTTATTCCTAATTGGCCCATATCATTCCAGCCCCATACATACAAGTCCCCAAATTCACTAAGGGCTGCCGAATGCCAACCTCCAGCACAAATTTTTACAATTCTTATACCAGCCAAAGCCTCTACCTCTGTAGGTGTGTCTAGGTTATCCAAATCACCATGTCCCAACTGTAATCTCCTGAAATAAAAAAGCACCCAATAAATTTAAAACTTAATTAGGTACTTATAAACACACAACCTTGTTCTATAGTATATTTGTAACTACAAACACAAAGTAGTTAGGATGTTTAAAATGCAGCTTGAAGCTAACCTTCCATTACCCCAAGTATAGACTCTTCCAGCATCAGTGAGCAGCATGAAATGTTCAAATCCACAATCTATATCACATATTGTCCCCAAGCAATGGTTTGTGTTCACCAAGCTAGGCAGCATTCCAATGTACACAATGCCACTGCATGTGAGGCATAGGAAATTGTCACCAGTTGCTTTTACTTTTTTGATGTCACAGTTTCCTTTCTTTTTCTTAGAGCTAAAATCCACAGGTGTCTCACTAAATTTGATTTCCTTAACATCGTCATTTTCATCCATTATCCATAACTTGCCCATATTTTTTTCTACAAATAACAGGCTATAATCATTGCCCGTAATCAGAAGACTGTGAATATCCGAAATGTTGTATTCTTTAGGTAGAGTTATTTTAGTAAATTGTTTTCGTCCTCCCCATATCCCCGATATATAAAATGAATCTTTAGTCTTGTAAATGTTATATGCCCAATTAATTTCCACTATTTCTATATAATTTTTGTCAGTACCTGAATCTTCAGTCGGTATACACACAGGAATGTCACGAAATTGGGTTACAATAACATTATTTGTACACCACTGGTTAAATAAATTATTCCCAGCTATTAAACACATTATGATTTCTCAAGTTCCATACGCGTTATCAATACTGCCGCCGCCGCAGGCCACAGTTATTTGATTTTTCTACAATTTTGTCCTAAAAAACTCTGTTTTGTTTTGTGTTGGTTGACAAATTGACTTGACTTGACAGTTAGTTAAGGTGACTTGACAGTTGACACAATTTGACAAACAGCTGATACGTGTTTTAGGGACGTTGTCTATATAAGTATCCGATTTATTTGGAATAGAGTGTATAATCGATATAAAATCAAATCTTTCTTCAGCATAGTGAGCATAGAGCATAGAGAGCCTAGAGTAGCCACAGAATAAAAAAAAATTTTACTTCTGTGCCACAGAAATAAAATATTATATGTCTGTGAGAGTAGCACATCATTATTTTTACGTTTTGTTCACAAACTAGTTTTGATAAGTTGTCCAATAAAAATTACTTTTGTTTGAAGATAATTTTCTTTTCAATTTTGTCCAAAGTGTTCAAATACCTAACAAATACTATTTGTTCAAAATTTTCTTGTTTTTTTGTAAAAGCATGCAAGCTCAGCATGTAAACATAGGTATAATCGTTTAATCATGGTTTAATAGAAAGAGACTTGTAGGTTAGTTACATGAATGAAGCGAAACTAAACGCACTTTATCATTTTTGATCGCAACTCATGAAGATGGAGTTTGCCGGTTTTCAAGGTAAATTTTAGTAAATTTATGCTACCTTTTGAGCGCTTTATAAATAATTACTTTGTGGCGATAGCTGACGCTTATAATTTCTAAATGTTTGATTGCAATGTCTCGTATATTCGACAGATGTGATTATAAAGTGATATGAAGCTTTGGAGAAGAAATCAATATGGCTCTCAAATTGGGAAAATGCAGGCTCTGCCTGAAGCTGGGCGACTTTTACTCAATCTTCACCGTGGACAATGCCCTACAGTTAGCGGAAATGGTGATGGAATGCACGAGAGTCAAGGTAAGGTCTATTTCCACCGTATGCATTATACCTACAACAGAATAATGAAATGCCTTTAGAAATTCGACACTTCTATAGTTTTGATTGAGCAATACAAGTCAAGTATCTTATTACTGACATTTACCTAACATAATTTAATGTGGCGGAAAAGTTAATTTAAGATATGAAGATGTTAAATTAAAACAGTACTTTACCAGCTAGAGTTTGCAAAACTTGTATGACTTTCTATTTCTTGTGTGAAGTTTTACCCAAAAAAACCCTTAGTAATTTCTCCCAGACATAGAAAGAATTAGGGAGGTATAAAAAATGATTTTTTTAAAAAGTGTATTTAGTACACGTGTTTAAAACTTTAAACACTCCAAAGCCATTTCTAATTCCCAGGAACATGTACCAAACTGCTTACAATCCAACAAAGCTTAAGCTTATCTGGCACAGTCATGACATCTTGTTCTCTGATTTCACAAAAATATCTTCTATGGAAATTCTGTAAAAACAGTAATATTCTCAGAAACTACCAACATTAACATTGTTGAGGAAAGCTTTGTTAAATAATTCATGCAGGCATAGCCACAAATGGAAGCCAGTATAACTTATTATTAACACTAATATTATATAGAAAAAAATGTTTAGGGTGAAATGCAAAATCATTGGCAATTTTTTTTATGAATTTGAGCAATTTCTTGTGAGTGAAATCTAAAAAAAAATAAATCAGCATTTCCATTCTATTTGACAATACCTAAATCTCCCAAAATGTGTGAAACGTCTTTTTTTTTTTAAGATATCAGTCTGCATACAATTGAAGAAATGATTTTAAGAAATCAACATTAATTTTTTGTGCACCTTCATTTTAGGTTTTGTTTGTTTATGCAAGACAAGATTGAGTAATTTAGTATTTTTTTTTAAACCAGAAGTAAATTAAATAAATAAATAATAAATATATACAGGCAAATCACACAGATTGAGTTAGCCCCAAAGTAAGTTCTAGACTTGTGTTATGGGATACTAACTCAACGATACTATATTTTATAACAAATACATATATATAGATAAACATCCAAGACCCGGGTCAATCTGAAAAAGATCATTTTCCATCTTCACCCGACCGGGGATCGAACCCGGGACCTCCGGTGTGGCAGTCCAGCGTGATGATTGGAGGTCATCATAGTAATTCAAAGTATTCACTTAATTACAGTATATTGGTGACCAGATTAGATTAAACACGCAAAAATTACTGAAACTGATTTGATGTTTGATATTTCTTCACAAAAAATCCACTGGTTCCATTGACTCTTGCGCATAGATACAGTTTCATGTCTTTGTTGTAGGTGTATGAAGGTGATGGGTTGCCAGACAAAATCTGCACTGAGTGTGTGCAGAAGCTAAGTAGTGCTTACATATTCAAGCAGCAGTGCGAGAGAGCTGATCAAGAACTTAGGAGGAACTATGTCCCACCACCAGGTATACACTGTTATTATTATTACTATTTGGGGATGCCAACGCAAGCTCCAGACGGGTGGTCAGTCCTCTCATAATGGGACCATTTCAGCCAGTTCCCTCGAGGTATACACTGATACTATGAATGAAGTGTGCATAAAATATATTTCTTACCAACACTTATCTTTGACTGATTGGACTTTGGTTGACAGATACAAAAAGCCTCTGGCTTTAAAAGTCTGCCATTTTTTTTTGTAAAGAAGTTAAATAAATAAATAATCTACTCTCAAGCCCTGAACTAAAGGAGTGGTCGCCATGACTGAAATTGGTCAGACATCAACATCCTATTTATTATTATTATTTACTATGTGGGGACGCCAGCGCAAGCACCAGACGGGTGATCAGTCCACTTATGCTGGGACCATTTTACCCAATTCCCCGAGACCCGTATAGGGTTTTGAGTTACCTGGTAACTCACGTTGGTGGCGACCCATTGAATCTACCTGTTACTTTGCAGAATTTTAACATCTGCCCTATTGTAATGTTCGTTAATCAACATCCTAACTCTAGCACTTTACTAAATCATAAACACCCTTTGCAGGTTTCAGCATCACCCCACCACCACCAAACAGGCAGAGCAGTGACTCTGCTTTCTCGACGCACACGGACACTTCCAACCAGCTGTCCAAGCCTTCATCCTCTGCGGATCAGACCCCCATCAACAATCGCAAGCGTAGCCGCAGTCGCAGCGCCGACGCCGCGTCCGTTGGCTCGCGAACACAAGACCTTCCCGCCAAACGGGTTCAAGAACTCAAAAATTCGCACAAAAAACGACCTAGAGTTGACTCCCCTAACACATCCTACGCTGATTCCGACTATGAGTACGACAATAGCGCCTCGCAATTTTCAATGGAAACCGACGACTCAGATGAACCGCTATTGAAAGGAGACGGCCCATATAAATGCTCGAAATGTGACAAGGTTTTCACGAAACTGCGCAGCCGCGCGTCTCACATGCGCATCCATACTCGGGAAGCGCTAGGACAAGACGCGGTAGTAGACATACCTAGAGATGAAGACTATTTGGAGGACGCAGTCGACGACGAGGACAAGTTGAGCTGCGAGAAGTGCGACAAGACATTCAAGCTGAAAATCATGCTGAAGAGACACATGTCCACATGCACCGGGAAGCCAGCTCCACCAACAGTTTCCCCACAAAAAGAGCTGTTGATATCCCTCCAGCCGATCGACCAAGTGCCAGTTGGGAAACTCGTCTGCGACATCTGTACAGCAAGGTTTAAAACCTTGGACGGTTTGAGGAAGCATATGCGGGTGATCCACGCCGCGGTACCGAAGCTCGATACGATAGTGGTGCCGCGTGCTCCCGTGGCGATCCCTTGCATGTTCTGTCGGAAGGTGTTCGACGACTACTTCGTCCACACGGAGCACTTCCACAAGTGTCCGGAGAAGAGGCCCGTGTCGGGTTACGAGTGTCCGATGTGTGAGAAGTCGATATCTCGGATCCAGAACTACCTGAGCCACTTGCGGTGCATCCACTTCGATCTGAAGCCGCCTAGTGCTAGGGCTTCGCTGGAGGCCACAGAGTTCCAGTGCCGCGTGTGCGCGCAGCGGCTGGGATCGCAGGACGCGCTCGTGACGCACCTCGCTGCACACATGTCCAATATGGACGACCAGGGGGATGACTCCAGGTAACTGCCTATGACAGTTTAACAGTTAAGTGCTATAGCATTTACGACAATTAAACTTCTTTTTAAGTCCGGTAAAGTGTTAACTTGTGAATATTTTTCATTTGGTTTGATCGGAATTACAATTCCTGGTAGTTCGATTCATTGAATCAACTGGAAAATAATAAAGTTAATCTGATCCGATTGGTAGGAGACAAACGCAGCAGAAAGACCACAGATATTTTTACTCCAATTTATTTTAGTCTCCTTTGATTTGGATATTACTGTGGTGGTAGGTTTACTTACTCCATCCATATTGGTCTTAATACTACCAATTTAGAAATTCCTTTGAGTCGTTCAAAAAAATCTAAAATCATCAAAATTGGTGATTAGAATTTCCACATTGAAATTCCGCTTTTCAGAAGTTGCTTACTTTCGTTTCACTGCTATTTTCGTTTCTTATAGTTGATCTTATCTGTTTCATTTTCCCTCAGGGCCAGCACAGCAGATGGCGGGGTCTCGGACACCAGCTACCACAGCTACATGCCTCACGGGCCCAACAAGTGCCCCTATTGCGTCAAATCCTTCTCATACAAAAAGGGCCTAGAAAACCACATCGCCAAAGTCCATTCCAATGCAGAACTGCCTTTAGAAGTCAAAGTGGAAGTCCCGCCTGATAAGAATCCTTCAACGAGTCTGTTAACTGAGAAATATGCAGAAACTGAGTCAGAATCTAGTCAAGACGAAGCCGAGGACCTGACCTGCGACATTTGTGAAAAGATGTTCTCGTACAAGCGTCTCCTACTGCAGCACAAACGCACCAAACACAACATGAGTTCGGGCCACAAGCGGGCGAAGATAAATCTCAAAGACTGTTCTGTGCGTTGCCTCATTTGCGACGTTGAGATGAAAGTCAGCGCTGTTAATGAGCACAATCAGAAGCATATAACGGCTAATATTAAACCGAGGAACTTGTACACGTGTGCGCAGTGTGGAGAGAAGTTTAAGGCGTGCAGCGGTCTAGCGAACCACATCAAGTTGATCCACCGACTGAAGCAGGTGCCAAAGCCAAAGGTGCCCAAGTTGCAAGGCGGGTCGGAGCTGGCGGATTTTTGCGAGGTCGTTGTGACGAAGACGGAGCCCCTGGACGACATCCAGAGTCACAACGGCTTGGAGGTGAGATTTTTTATTTTTCATTGATATAGTTCATTGTTTATTTAATTATTTAAAACTTTTTTTTTTTTTACTAGCCTATAGGTCTTGTGTCCCACTGCTGGGCAAAGGCCTCCCCCTTTATCTTCCACTCGTCTCTCTCTTAAAACTTTATTAAATTAAAAATAATAAAATGGTATAAAAGGCGGACTTAATGCTAACAGCATTCGCTACCAGTCAACCTTGTTCTATACTTGTTATATAGTATTGTTCTATACTAGTTCATTGTGCTATACGGGTCTCGGGGAATTGGGTGAAATGGTCCCAGCATAAGTGGACTGATCACCCGTCTGGTGCTCGCGCTGGCGTCCCCATTTAGTAAGTAATAAAAATAAATAGTACTAGCTCCGTTTTTCTGTCCAGCTTTAATAATATTTTTTGTGTTATATTATAAACTAATCGCGCCCCGAGGCTTCGCTCCCGTGGGAATTTCGAATTAAAAAGTACCCTATGTGCTACTGTATTTTTCTACCCATATATCAAATTTCATCGAAATCCGTTCAGTAGATTGTGAGTAACAAACATAAATAAATATATACGGACAAATCACACAGATTGAGTTGGCCCCAAATGTTATGAGATGCTAACTCAACGATACTATATTTTATAACAAATACATATATAGATAAACATTCAAGACCCAAGTCAATCTGAAAAAGATCATTTTCCATCTTGACCCGACCGGGGATCGAACCCGGAGCCTCCAGTGTGGCAGTCCGGCGTGATGACCGTTGGGCCAAACATCCTTACAAACTTAGAAACTTACATCCTAACCTTCCCATTTATAATATTAGTAGGATTAGATTAGATTATAAATGATCTGTGGATCGGTGCAGACTTTTTGTTTCTTTGCGCCTAAAGCCTGGTGCCCCAGCCAAATGATCTGGGGAGTGATGTGGATTTTTGTTTGTTTCTTTGCGCCTAAAGCCTAGCCCCAGCAATGGGATCATTAATAGTAGATTATTAACCAAGGGCTGTGTATGACATCAATTGCATACGAGGTTTTTGGCGCCTGAGCGAAGCGAAGGCGCTAATTAACCCGAGTATGCTATTGATACTTACGCCCGAGATAAATACTCTGCTTTACATATCGATTGTGAGGTAAGTAAACAACAAGACAGCAGGTTTCAATGAACATTTATTAAGAAGAAAAAAATGTGTATTTAATTAAAATAAATTGTCTAGATTCCGATTCGAGTAATTAATCGATACCGAGAAAAAAAATATTAACTTTATAAAAATATTCTTCGTGCAGTATGAGTATGACAGTTCTTTTTTCAAATTCCAAAACCTATGCTGTAATGATAGTCATACACCCCGGCATTCAGGGGTGTAAGGGTGTACTTACAGAGCAAGAGATATAAAATATCTAATGATAAATGTGTTTCCTGCAGGTTCCGTCGAGCGCGGCCCCGCTGATCAACCTGAGCGGGTTCACGTGCCCCATCTGCGGCAAGACGCTGGCCACGCTCATCTCGCTCAAGCGGCACGTCAACTGGCACTCCAACGTCGGCAACAATATCGAGAGTAAGGTGGAGTGCTTCGTCTGTAAAGAGGTATGTATGGTTTTTGCCGACCCTGGATAGATCTTCCCCTTCACGCTCTTTCTGAAGAACCCCAAGCCTCTAGGAAAAACCAAAAATATTTTTTCACTTCTCATGCTCGGAAAATGCTTATTTGTGCAGGATTATAGGCTGCACAAAATCGAATTTTGTGCACAAGGGCATAAACGTATCTACTCATAAATGTATCTATATTAAGGCAAAGAAAATGACTCACACAGCCAAACACGATAAAAAGTTCATAGATAGAATTTGTTATTTTATAATATTTACTTTTAATTTATTTGCCTTATGTGTTTTTTAAGACATAAAAAAATATTAAAATTTTAATTCAAGTACGGTATGTTATTTAATTAATTTAAGAATATTATTACTAAATTAATTTAATAGTAGGCTGTAGGTCTGCAGCCCAAGCCTATCAATGTCGTAAGATTTAATTATTTAAAAATAAAAAACACGACTGACATCTTACATAGCCTATGTCATTCGGGCTAATGCAAGGAATCTAACAATACCTCTCACATCAAAATCTGTTAAGCCGTTCAGAACTTATGGTGGAATAAAGAAATTACATACATACATACATGAACCCTGAAAACATAACACTCCTTTTTTGGTCAGTCGTGTAAAAAAATAAAGCGGCGGGAAACAGCTCTTGTTCTTTCGTGCGTTTATTAATTTCTTCAATTTGATTTATTTCCTCGCAATCGAAGTGAAAGGCAGAGTTTATAACTCGTCCACAAAACAATTTTTATCCTCGACATTACTATCAGCCCTCGCCTTCGGCTCGGGCTGCTAAAAGTCTCGGATAAAAACGAATCGTTTTGTGCACTTGTTGTAAAATATACTATTTCAATTCAGTTGTATAACATAGCGTACCTTCTGAGCCCATATCTATGATTCGAAAATTGAATCTTGCACAGGCATCTTACTTTTCCGCGGTCGTGACTTACTTTTCCGAGCTCGATCATTACTTTTGCAGTTTAGTTTTAAATCAATTTAAAAAGTTTAGTAGCAAGGAAGGAGTTTTTGTACATAGAATAAAATTTGTATTTATACGAATGATTATTTTAAACAGTTGTTTATTATCAAATATATTATACAAACATTTAGTTTCAAGTACTAGTTAGATTTAATTTAATTATTTTCACATAAACATTTGTAAAAAATCTAATACTTGGCTGTGCGTACGAGTCCGTTGCTTAAATCGTCATAAAAAAAAATAATGCAAAAACGCGCCAATATCTGAAGATTTTCACTTGTTATTTTGTTGTGTACTTCGGAGTTGTGTTTCTAATTGATTTTTCACAACTGCATTGAACAACGTTGTTTGGCACACGTGCGGAAGTGTCATTTTCACTCTTCCCGACTCTTGACCGGGACTCGTGCACATGACACACTTCCCGCACTTGTATCAAAAACTACTATTGTTTATCACTAACTCGTTTGTTCCAGACGTTCCGGTTCAAACGCCACTACAAGTTGCACATGAGTATGCATTACAAGGACCCGAACATCGATCCGAAGCACCTGACCTGTTCCATTTGCAACCGCAAGAGTAAGCATCTCCGCGCCGCCCTCGCGCACATGAACTTCCACAAGCAAACCCGCTTCCAGAACAAAGACTACCAGTGCTCCATCTGCAAGCGAGTCTTCCAATATAGAAAAGTCTACCTCTCCCATATGGCCATTCACTACAAACGAGGTGAGAGCATCCAAAACACTGTAGTCGGTGACATATTACCTGAAAACGCAGATAAATCCGCCTTCGATGGAAGCCACACATGCCATCTGTGCGGAAAGGTCTGCGATTCAGAAACCTCACTCAAATGCCACGTCAGCTGGCATAAATCCAAAACTTCGCTCTTCGGCAATAGACATGAG
Organism: Ephestia elutella; assembly: GCA_018467065.1. Taxonomy (NCBI): domain Eukaryota; kingdom Metazoa; phylum Arthropoda; class Insecta; order Lepidoptera; family Pyralidae; genus Ephestia; species Ephestia elutella. Next base: position 4,663,608 of record CM031578.1, read on the forward strand.
TGCCACATCTGCCAAGTCCAGTTCACTAATAAGAGAAGATTAGAATATCATATTAGAGAACATTATGAGGATGAGAATGGTCCGTACAAATGTACTATTTGCGGAAAAGGCTATATTGATGAGGAGTATTACAAACGACATGTCAAAGGGCACAACTTTGATCATCAATGTCACAAGAAGCGGATAGAGAAATTGAGGAAAGATAAGGTAAAGTGTCCCATTTGTACGAGGTTCTACCCGGATCTGCTGCATTTGATTAGACATATTAAGCGGACGCATCCAGAAAGTAAGATGATCAAAAATGACCCGGACGCGCCTCCGCCCATGTATTACTCGTGCAAGCTGTGCGCCAAGGTGTTCATGGACCAGCGTCGGCTGCAGAGCCACGAGGAAGCCCATCTGAGGAAACCTGAATTCTTCAAATGCAAATTCTGCGGGAAGAAAACTATATCGCTCAAAAGCCACAGGATACACATAAAGGGACATTTGACAACGAAGTTCTTGGACAATCCGCTCAAATGCACGCAATGCGACGACATGTTTATCAAGGGCTACGACTTGCACCACCATCTCCGCGACGTCCACAATATCGAGGAGACGTGGATCGCGGACCGCAACGAGCAGGCTCTGACCGGCCCGCTCAAGGACCTGCAGTGTTCCGTGTGTCTCAAGATCCTCGCCAGCAAAGGGAATTACGAACGCCATCTCGATTACCATAACTCTCTTCGATGCAACTATTGCTTCGACTATTTCAGCTCGCTGAGGTTCTTAGAGGGACATTTGGCGTTCAGTTGCGATAAGAAAAAACTGATAGGCGACACCGAGCCGCATCCTAGGAAGATCAAATGCCACGTTTGCTACAAAGCTTTCCACTTGCAAGTCAAGTTGGATTGCCACTTGCGAACGCAGCACGGCATCAAGGTTAACAAAGAGGCCTCTTCCGAAAGAAAGGATACCGTTTGCGATTATTGCTTCAAAGTGTTCGAAAACGAAGACTGCTTGATTTCCCACAAGACCTACCATCGCACCTTCGGATATTTCGGCTGCATCTACTGTAATAGGAAATTCAACACGATGACTTTGTATCGGAAGCATAAGAATCACCATTTCTCTCAGCTGAATGTCGACAATCCTACCAAGTGCGAACATTGTGATGAGACATTTGTGGCTTTCCGCGAGATGATCAGCCACATGAAGGAGGTACACGGCGACGACAAGGAGTGGGTCACCATGCCCAAGGAAGTTATCGAAGAGGAATGTCCTATCTGTAAGAAAATCTTCTTCAATTTGCACAGGCACTTGGATTATCACGAGGAAAATAAGTGCAAGAAGTGCGGAGAATACTTCTTCTCGCGGACAGACTATGATAACCACTTGTGTAGTATCGAGAGCGATGACGAGACAGCTGAGAGGTGCGACGGCAGTCTGGAGTCTAAGTACCAGGAGTGCGGCTTCTGCTTCAAGCCGATCACGAGGGTGTCTTCGGAGCTGAAGCACGTGAAAATCCACCGCGGCTCAGGCTCTATTTCATGCCGCTTCTGCCCGCACAAGTTCAAAACCATGGACGCTTTCAACATCCACGCGTTCTCACACAGAAGTAGGAAATACAACAAGAAGCCGATTAAGTGCAGAAAGTGCAATGAGCATTTCGTGAAATATGGGCCTTTCATGAAGCACATGAAGTCGGTCCACAAGTCCACTCAAAAGATGCATTACAGGGCGATTGTAAAAGCTGAGCCTTGTGTAGTCTGTGGTGAGGACTTCCCCAATCTGCACAACCACTACCGAGCGCATTTGCAGAACCAATGCCAGAACTGCAAGAAATACTTCACATCTTCCAAACTGTTCTCGCGGCATCAGTGTGACGTGGAAGACGCTGATCCTTCGAAAGTGTTCACGTGCGATGAGAATCTCCTAATCCTTATTAACACATACGTTCCTAAAGATGAGAAGGACGACGAAAAATACTATGGCCATGAAGACCAAGAGGACGAAGATGTCCAAGTAGAAGAGAGGGAATATATAAATTCGAGTGATATAAAGATGATAGTTGAAAGCGAGGAGAGTCAGGAGGCGCCAACAGTGCAACCGGATCCTGACGAGAGAAGTCTCCACCTCATGGCGCAGTCTCCGATCATATCGGACGTTCTCTCACTCTATCAGAACCAACAGAAGCAAGACGATGATGATGTGGTCCTTCTAACGGATGATTCTATGGATATTGATATCAGTATTCCTGTTATAACTATTGATTAAATGGTGTTGTAGCATAAAAATATGTTGGGCTCAAATCGGAAAATGAATCTAGGTTTTCACTCAATTATGACATGTGAACAATTTGATTCATAAATTTATACAAGTACAGTGGCGTAGCTACACCTGTACATATTCATCGGCTTAGACCCTGCCTCCCTGTAACCCATCTCGACGAAAATAAAGGTCATTCTCCCAGTACCCAATGATGGGGTACCCTTTCCGACTGTGGACCTACCTGAGGGGCCACCCTATTGCTACGCCACTGGTTCAGGGCATCTGTAACCCAGGGGCTCCGTATAATTAATATGGCGGTAACTACGCCCCTGAACAAGCCCCACACTATACAAGTGCTCAATGGGGATACAAAAAAGGGACGATTCCGGCAAATTAACACTCCATAGTTGACGCCTTCAACTTTCTGCAGTGGCTAATTTATAGGATTTTATCGCAACATATTTCCTTTAATGTTATCACAATTGCGCCCACACACATTTAAGGTGACAACTATTAAATGCATTTTCTATTAAAATTAAGCTAAATTATGGATTGAAGATCTAAAAAACTAAATGGTAATTAATAAAGAAAAAAACTAGTGAATAATATTTTCTTAATCTTAAAATTTTATTGATCTTACCTTTTTAGGACAATGGTAGGTGTTTAGTAATTCACGGATGTTACTAATATTTGTCCTAGATCTTAAAATAAGATAGTACCTAAAAGGTATTGGAATTTTACAGGATAAGAATTTGTACCGACATTTATTTTCTTTGCAAAAAGATTAATATTATTTGAATCTTGTTTAAATTAGGTAATTGAAATTGTCAAAATTATGATCAGTGTGTAGGTATTTTCCATATATTTTCTGTTAATGTTTATACAAAACATTTTGTTTTATAGAGCATTCTTTTGGTTTAATAGAGCATTGTGAATGAATGATGGCCACTATCTTCACTGTCAGTGATAAGCACATTATATATATATATATATATATATATTTTGGAACGTCTCGCTTCGACAACTCGAAATCTAAAAATAGGACGTAATAATAAAATAGGATTACTTCAGAAGCAGAAGGACAGTGCTGTAAACAAGGTTTTGATATTTGTTTATCACACAATTATTTTATGAAAATATGTCGTATGGAGCTGTAAATATTTAGAAACTCTACCAGCTATAAGGCTGCCATGTATATATTTTAAGCCCAATTATAATTTAAGTGTGAGTTAAGTGTAGTATGAAGCATGTTTGGTATTCAAAATTTATAATAAAAAGTAAACTTTTAGTTGTTTTTGAAGTGATTTTTTTTAAGTGGCCAGTGATAAATATTTGTTTTTTTTTTATCGGTGTGAAGTGAAATGAAAACATTCGAGTATTGATAGGGATCTGGAATACTAGTCGATAAGATAGTGATTGGCGTTGGTTTTGTTTATAAATAGAGGTGAGTAATTATTCAAATGTTTTTTTAATAATATTATCAAAATTTACTTGCACTTTTTTTTTCATAAAATAGTATGATACAAAAGGATCGCAATCGAATTAATGTTTCCCAGATTTTGTTTTCAAGGAATTAACTTGGTACTTATCATTTGATTTACTTACTCACCTGCATCGCAAATCGTTTAAGAATTATGATATTGATAGTATTCGTAAGTAGTAAACAATTTCTTACTTAAGTGAATGAGTGCGTACGATTTATAGATAACTATGATATTCGTATTTTCTAATTCCTTTGATTCAAGGTATTTTTAATAATAATTTGTATAAATCCCGTACCGATCATTGAACGAATTTTTGGTATGTAAGGAAAATCTTTCGCATTTTTTTTAATGTTGTAAATAATATTTCTTTGTACCTCACATTCCGATATGGGAGTTTGAAAGTGCTATATAAGGTAACTAAGTGGATAAAAGATATAAAGTCTCAAAACGAGTGTACGGCCGCCATATTTAATTTAAAATAATACATAATTAGAAATGGTTGATATTCCACAGCCATGATTCCACAAAAGCCCATATATTAGCCGTTTCGTTTGCTACATCTCTCCTGGCCAATTTATTACACATTTAGGAATATTCTTGTACTATTGTCACACTGTATTTATAGTTAAACCAAAGTAGGTGATTGCAACAGAATGTTTTAAATTAATTTTGGATGCATAGTGTAACCAATGTTTGGTTAATTTTGAGTTATTGTATTGTTTTATTTGTCCATGAAGATTTTGCTTGTGATAATGTTGCTACATTTTTATTTTGACATTCTTTGACTTGGGACTAATTTTATTTTCTAAAAGTATGTCGTTGTTGAAAATAGATAATAAAAGATAATTATAGGCATTTCTTGTGTTTTATTCATTCCTACCTACAAAAAATTAAAGAGTGCAACAACAGAATTAATAAAAATGTTAAAGGGGGTTTTACAAAAGACTGGCGAAGTGACGACTATATTGAAGGTATTGAATTAAAAATATGAGAGAAAAAATGTGGTTTGTATTATTTTTTTTTTATTTAGTCAACATAATGTTACAGGTGGTAATAATAACATGATTTTGTTAGTTAACATTGCGCACGTACATTTCAAGACATTAACAATAGAAAACATAAATTTCAATATTATAAAAATAGCTTCCGCCCTTTTTTACAATATACAAGTTAAATACTAAGTATAATTACATAACCTAACTTTATTAGGAGTCTAAATTTTTGCGTCTTCTTTCTATTGATGTCTATGTATTAGAACACTAAAGGTAGAGTTCTAACAGGCATTTTGATAAAAGTTCCTAGCTCGGTCTAAATCACATATTTTCATTTACATATTAGGAGGACAACTTTCATTTCAACTTCAAAATAATATAGACTCTATCTGTATTAACAAAACATCAAAAATTTATTATTCTAGAAATGCTATTGCAGTATGCATGTAACATCTTGGTGTAAGTTATGGTGCAAACTGGATTAGTTTTATTCAGCGACCTAAACATTATGATTATAAATATTTCCATATTGTTTAATTTTCGCAAATGTCAATAGCGAAGCTAATGTTAAAGGTATTTCAGAGCAAAGATCATGATTGAATACAAAACAACGATACGTCAATGTTATTGTAAGTAGACAGTTTTTGATGCGCTTTTAGTTTTTAAACCACTGAGCGAATCTTATATAAATATACGATTGTCTAACTAGATATGATAGTTGTTCACATTAGAATCACCGTGTCTCAGTCAATCTCCTAAAGTTACATTATATACACATAATACAAAACCTAAATTATACAAATCGTTACAAGTCGTACGGAATAAAAATGTAAATAAATATTTATGTCCTTAAACTAAAGTTTAGAACTAAAATAAGACTTGACCGAATCAACTAAAAAATAATAAAAAAAAATGGAAAAAATTAAGACTTTGTTAAATATTGTGTTGTTATGGTTATATTAGATCTAGTTGATACGGTCTGCAGTGCAACGTCCATCAAATATTATGCAATAATTCACAAATAAGTAATATTTTAATAATGTCAAGTTTTGCTGTTAGTATTTTGTTTTCGTATACGAGGGAGGAGGTGATCTGAAAAATGATTTTATTTTATAGGAGAGAAAGACCTTTGCACTGTATATTGATGTCTATTAAATAAAAAATAATAAAAAAAATATCCCCCACTCTATAACTTTGATTAAAACGAGAGCGCTGCACTGCATTGTCACTGTCTCACCATCGTCACACATGTTCTGGGGGTCAAACCGGCCACTTAGATGAATCGCAATGATCCATTTCTCATTTCCTAAATATTTAAAAATGAACTTTATGTATAGTAGAATAAGGTTGATATTCCGATTCATCAAAGTGGCCGTTTTAGCCCCTGAATGCCGAACCTCCACAATCGCTGACTAGTTGGTAACACTACTGAGGCACTGACCACTAAACTAACACTTGGCACTCCTTATTATCACTCTTCACTACTTTGACGCTCGCTTCTCGCACAAGAATCCAACAAGAGCAGGTCATATAATACTAGTGCTCCACCCCGGCTTCGCTCGGAAGGTACATACATAAATTATAGCCTTCACTCAGGTATAATGTAGCTTTCTATTGGTGAAAGAATTTTCGAAATCGGTTTAGTAGTTCCGAAGATTACCCTTACCCAAAGAAAATCACAAATACTTCTTTATAATGTGACTAGCTGTGTCGCGGGGATTTGTTGACGAGAATCTCGATATTCTGGACGGCTTGTAGCCTCACGAATGTGGCTATCAGACGCAGAAAGGATTTTTGTAATCAGTCGAGTATTTTCGAAAATTCCCTACAAACAGATATACATAAAAACATACGCTTTACAATATTAGATGTAGAAATGCGCCCCGGGGCTCCACTTCCGTGGGAATTTGGGATAAAAAGTACCATTTATGTTATACAATGTATGTATGCAAATGCAAACCGACCGTGCCACGAGCGGGGAGGGGCGGGCTGCAGAAGTCAGTGCTGCGCAATGGCGTTTTTGCATACAAGAAATCAGATGACGTCTTCACTATTTTTTTGGTGTGTAGATGGTAAGAGCGGCCAGCTCGTTATTGTAGTTTTGTAGTTCTAGAAGAGAGCGCGCGCTTCCTACTTTTACGGTTATCCCCCTTTCTATAAAAGGATGTATCTTAAAACCTTTTCTTTGAAAATTTAATATAATCGTAAAAGCTTTGCTTTCAAATATTTACTTAGCAAGCTTACAACATACATATAGAACGTTGAATAACCTAAGACACTGTCTACTACGTTAGAGATAACGACGTGACATGAATCCTGCGGCTTCTACATTCCTCTGCGAGAAGTGAGTATTTTAAATAATTTTTGACAACTGTCCGTTGCCAAATCTGGTAATTGTGTAAAATAATTACTATTTTATATACTTTACGGGTATTTTCATAAAAAATATCTCGTTAATACTGTTAAAATATAAGTACAAATTATAATCGGAAATTGAAAAAAAATAAACTTGAATTGATTATTAATATTGACTTATTTTTCAATAACCAGTATTGAAAAACAAGTCGAAAATACATCCGTTTAGATATACGTTTGTGAGCTTTATTTTGAGCGGTAGATTTACTGTATATTTATATTTATTTGATATATACAGGGTGGTTGATATGATTGACCCCATTAATTGATACTATAAATGTACAGGATGTTATTTTTCGGATTTTAGCCAGTTCGAATCGCGCACTTGGCTAATTTTAAAAATCTATTATTGCAGTCTTGTTCGTTTTAAAAAATAAAGGAATGTTTAAGATTTGCTATCCCCAATATAAAAGGTACTCTCCCATCAGTTGAGGTTAAAAACATCCACCCTGTATATAGTCCAAATCTCTACAATCATCCAAGAGTTGTATCAATGTTTAAAACACGAATTATAATTTATAAAAGAATCACAATATTTCTACATAAAAAAAACGTTTTTGCAAATGTACACATCGAAAGCTGAAGCCGAATTTGTATAGAATAACGAGTGAGTTCAAGCTAAGTGCTAGTTACAAAAATCGTATTCACATCGAGTAATAATCGACAAAAAAAATAGTATTTTAGTATTATAGGCACAACAGGATATTACTATTACGGACCACTAAATACATTTATTATAACTATGGGTTATTTTTAAATCATCGTGACCCATTATTACGATATCTACAAAAACTGGAAATATATTACATTTAAATTAAAAATAAAACGTCATCACCCATAATTATAAATAATGCACATTTAAATATAAGTGCGCTAAAAGATCCTAAATCGATCGATTTGAATCAATTTTTAGTTACCCTTTCGTTTTAGCCTTGGATATGACGGTATATTTGTCGTTATTTGAACCTTATCACCGAGCAATAAGGTTAAATTTATGTTTGCTATCCAGCGCACAAATACTCACAAAAACTTGACACAAGTTATTTCTAGAGCAGGTGGAAACCCAAACATTGCCCGGATATGTCTCATCTCTGTCTTTTACACAAACCTTTAGACGCACTTTAACAATAACAAATATACATTACCAATCAATTCGCAGTAATTCTTACTCATGTTTAATCAATTCTTTGACAAAAATATACAGAAACGTCAGCAATAATAAATAAAATTGTTTTAACCGTTTAAAGGTAAGTATACAAATTAAAAACGATTTAAAACTTGCTTATAATAAGAGGGAATATTACGTAATGCTCAACGCAGATGGCGCCACTAGCACATGCAGGATTCCAACCACCCGTTGCACAAGTCAAATGTCACTTGTCATGCTTTGACAGACTTGTCATTGTCAATGTCAAAATATTCCTCTTTATGATAGTGTTGCACACTGGCGTGGTAACATCGCAGTAATCCCTATTAAAGAGACTACCGAACAGTGGGAAAATTCCCCTAAAAGGGAGACATTTGCCCAGCAGTGGTCAACACAGTTTAATTAAAAAATATATATTGCAGCATACCACGTTTTCCTTTGACAACAATACACGGATAGATTAGCGGTTTCATACAAAATTAAAGTGAAAATCGGTCCGTGTTGATTGAATACTTTCGATCAAAAATATACCTTAAGACTAAGCAATAAATATCGTAATGCGTGCTCTTATTTCTCGGACCGTTTTTAGAGCTGTCACCTAATTTAGGTGTTGATCGAAGACGTTTTCATACGAGAGACAGAGACAAAACATTCCGGTGTGCCTAGTGCGAGTTTTATTCGTATGCGAACGCGTTAACGTTAACTCAGATTAGTATGGAATTAAAGCAACGCCACCTGGTGGTAAATAGGTGGCAACGCTTCAATTAATATGTGCAAATACTGTATATACTCTAGAGAGTTAAAACGCGCAGCTCCGGCTAGAAATTGGCAACTTATACGACACTAGCGCCTCTTCCTGGACGAAGCGGTTGTTTGATGTAACTGTCAAATTTCTTTCCGCGCCCGCGAATTTATTATGTTGCGATACATTGTATTTCACAAAATTAAATATAATCACTACATAGTATAAAACAAAGTCGCTTTCTCTGTCCCTATGTCCCTTTGTATGCTTAAATCTTTGAAACTACGCAACGGATTTTGATGCGGTTTTTTTTAATAGATAGAGTGATTCAAGAGGAAGGTTTATATCCCGTGCGAAGCCGGGGCGGGTCGCTAGTTACATATATAACATAGTTATATTATTTATAGATTAAAGGACCAACATATACATGTCAAAGTGCAAATAAACGGTGCTGGATCACCTCCTGCCACCAGATGGCGTTTTCTTAGTTGCTGAGCCAATGTATGCGAAATCAAGAGCTGTGTGTATTAACATTAGTTTGATATGAGTGAACGTTAACGCGTTCGCATGCGAATAAAATATCGCACTAAGAACACTGGTTATCGCCTGTTTTTCCGTCAGCTCTAGAAACACAATTCGTTCAGTCGTCCCACTCTCCGTCGCTCGTCGTATCGGATTCGGAATCTGAAGAATGCATGACTCTGGAGCGCTCGTCCAGAGCTTTAGCTAGCGCTCCCGCGAGGCCGTCCGGCATGGACCGTGGGAGGTCGGCTTTAGGCTCCCGTAGCGCCACCTGGTGGGATTAAAGTTATATGTGAACTTGAGTAGAATCGGGGTGTTATGTATGTTGAAACTAGTGTAATGTGTTAATTTGTGATATTTATATACAAGGAGTATGGTCATTCAAAATATTCAAGTCTACTGGATGGATTTTAATTAAATTTGGTAAACGAGAAGAAAAATACTTTTTATAGACTACAACCTTAGCCCGCGTGAATTACGGAATCCGTACGGAATCGACGGGAACAGTGCTTTTTCCCGAGATGAAAGGTACCCTATGTCCTTCTCCGTACTTTCAACTATGTGTATGCGAAATTTCAGAAAAATTGATTTAGTAGATAAAATGTGAAGAGGTAACAAACAAACAAACTCATTTTCGCATTTATAATATTAGTTAGGATTAGGATATATTTTATTCCGTAAAATAACTGGCGAACAAGACTATGGCGCTCTCTCGTTTCGAAAGTCAAGATCCACTTTGGGGTCATTGAGGAGAGTTAGTAAGTAGAACACTGATAATTTAACTGTATCAGAAACTTTTAAAGAGGATCTATAGCATGGATGTAAATAATAGTACATTGTACACCGAGAACAGAACAGTAACAGATTTTACTGATAAAATCTGTTACTTAAAAAATGCGGGCGTAATGTATGGAAACCCAGAACAGCTCTGAAGCTGTTCTGGGTTTCCATACATTACGCCCGCATTTTTGTTCGACTTTCTATCATTTCAGCTTATCAACCTAACCTAACATATTGAGGTCAGTTTTATCTGCAGTCATTACGACACGACACTAAAATAAAGCTGAGTTTGTACTATATGGGATAATGGGCCTAAACAAGAAGTAACAAGGCCCACAATTCCCCGCACACTTGCACTTGACAAGCTACATAGTATACTCACGGAGCGCAGTTGCGTGCCCTGCCGGATCTCGCTGAGCAGGTTGCTCCTGCTGTCCTCCACCTTGGGCGCGCTCGCCGCCGGCTGCTCCACCGGCTGGAAACAAAGCCAAATGTTAATAAAAAAACATGTCTTAAAAAAAATTATAAAAAGTTTTTGTTGTTTTAAGATGCTAGGACTAGGGTCCGTATTAATAAATCACACTTAAAGCTAAGATCGATCTTGAGAGCGCACTTGAGTCGCGGTGCTAATTTATAAATCTTACTTGAGTTCCGCGTATCAGCCAAGTGAAGATGTATTAATAAACAAATATCAGCACTCAAGATGCTACTCAAGAGCGTATTTGCTGATGACAGTACAACCATGACTTGAGAGTGACTTGTGATGTGACAGTAGTTAGACCATAGACTTAGTAAACAATGATAGACCCGGCTTAACAATCTATATCCAAACTATTAGATAATTCTATTAAAGTGCTTACTACTACTTAAAGTACTTATAATAGTGACAAAACATGGAAACCGGCCGCATAAATACTGTTTGGATAAAGATTGTTAAGCCGGGTCTATATTTTTTTACTAAGTCTATGGTTTGACACCATACGCCATGTCAAAATTCTCAGCTTGTCAGTTTGAAGTTGTGCGTTTCGTTTCTTTTTTTTTACTCAAAAATTTAAGCTAAATATTTTAATATTCATAATAAAATTACATCCAGCAAATTATAAATATTAATGCTTTTTTGAATGTGAATATATTTTAAGCAGATTGTGATCCATATTATGTCCAAACTGTACTAGCAATAACGAAACGTAAACCCATTCGGTCGAAATCATTCACTCAAAAATGATGTTTACATGAGATCGCGATCTTGAGATCGAGTTCTGAGATCTCGAGTGATACGGTTTTTTAATTAGCGACGATCTTAAGTGCGTGAACACAACTTGAGTGCGTATCGGCTGAGTTCGCACTTGAGAGCTGTCTTGAGCTTAGTTTATAAATACGGGCCAGGACTTTTTATTATAATCTGTATTTCTACAGCCGTAACGTACGTCCATGCTGTTCTGGGAGCGAAGAAAAAGCATAAAATGTGACAGTTGCTTCTCTGGAAATTAAACTGGAACTGCTCCTCTCAAAGACGATGAACTAGCAACTTGTAACAGTGTACAGTAAACAGTGAGCACAGTGCGACAAGGATCTTTTTGCACGTGAGTGAGGGCGCCACCTACGTTTTAAATAAGAAATTTTAATAGTTTAAACATTAGTTCCGTTTTCTACCACGTGCAAAAAGATCCTTGTCGCACTGTCTCACGACTCTTAGTTTTTGTCTACCCTGTCAGGGATAAAGACGAGATACTGTAAATGCTTACCTTAAGCATTTTATTCCCATTCCTGATGCTCTCCATAAGCGCGGCCCTGGCGTCGGCCGGCACTGCGGCATTATCCGGCAGGGGCGGGGCGGCGGGCGGCGCGGGGGGCGGCGGGGGCGCGGCCGGCGGGGGAGGGGGAGGGGGCGGCGCGCTGCCCGGCGGCGGGGGGGGCGGCACCGACGGGGGGGCGCTTGATGGCGCTGGGAGGTACAAAAATTACGTTAATTATTAAAAAATTAAAAACACGACTGACAACTCACATAGCCTATGTCATTCGGGCTAATGTAAGAAATCTAAAAATACCTTTCACATAAAAATGTGTGCCGTTCAGGACTTATGGTGGATTAAAGAAATTACATACATACATGAACGCTAAAAACAAAACACTCCTGTTTTGGTCAGTCGTGTAAAAATGAAAAAAAAATCGCAAAATTAAAAAAAATATATATATTTTACAGCATACAAAACAGATTACAATCAAGTTTAATAATAAAGACCTAATCCTACTAATATTATAAATGCGCAAGTTTGGATGTGAGTTTGTGAATTTGTGAGGATGTTTGTTACTCAATCACGCAAAATCTACTGGACGGATTTCGATGAAATTTGGTACACGCGTAGAAAAATACTGGGAATAGCACATAGGGTACTTTTTATCCTGAAATACCCACGGGAGCGAAGCCCCAGGGCGCGACTAAAAAAATGCCACTGACAACTCACATAGCCTATGTCACTCGGAGGAATGCAAGGAGTCTAAAAATTCCTCTCGCATCCATACAACCATACATGAACACTGACACATAACACCCTTTTTTTTGGTTAGTCTTGTAAAAATCTATGATAACAAAAAAATTTCAAATCAAAAACGATGTTGAAAATGATGGCAAAAAATTACTAAACTTATATTTGGAGAAAAACTGCTGTAGATAGGGATTTGTGGAGATTTTTAAATGCCTTAATATCGTGGTAAAATTAGTTACAAATTAATTTAACGTTATTTGAAATGTTTCATTCTACATTTAGTAGTAGTATGGTCGATGCATCGAAACAACAGTAAAAGAATTACATACAGTCCGATTAGAATCTAAACTTGGGTTGGTCTGTAACAACTTCACTCTAGTCTCTTTGACAAATGTATATAGGTACATTTACATGTAGAAGTTAGTTTCGAATGGTTTGAAATGACAAGCTGACAACTTAACAAAAATAACAAAAACCGATAGAATTTAAATCGCATAGTATAAGTAGATACATTTCATAAAACCCAGTGGCGTAAATAGAATGTACTCACGTTGCGGCGGGCGCGGCGGCGGGTTGCGGGGGGCGGAGGGCGGCGGCGGGGGAGGGGGCACCGCGCGCGCCGGCGGGGCGGGCGGGGGAGGGGGCGCGCGGGACGCTGCAATAACATTGGCGATTAACTTAACAAAAGCTACTTGTATCGACACAAAGTCGTATTTATCCTAATCCTTACTAACATTATTATAAATGCGAAAGTAAGTTTGTTTATTTGTTTGTTGCCTCTGAACCAATCTTGTTTGAAATTTCACATACATATCAATACATATGATAAAACTGTAACTGGTCTGTACATAGTAGATTTAAAAAAAACAAAACTTCAACATAGGGGTCTTCAACATAGGGCCAATAGAAGCCAAAACCATTTTTATAGAATATTTGTCTGTCATTCTGTCTGTATATTTGTACGCGCATCACGCAAAAACTACTGGACCAAATTTGATGCGGTTTTCACTGTTGTATTATAGAAGGTCTAACTTAAAATCTGGCGTAGGTTGACACCTTATTGATTCCTTATAGTTCTGACACAACGTACTGAACGTAGGTCACGTAGAACCTGAGATATTAACAATAGTAAAATACGTGCGGACAAAGTGTCTGCGCGCACAGGCTATAGTATTTACTAAGAAGTTACGTACTTGAGAAGGGCATAGGGCACCTTTCATCTCGGAAAAGTATCATTCCCGTGGGAAATTCACACGAGCGAAGCCGCTGGTCGAAAAGCTAATTTTTCTATAAAAAATTGCACATTATGATACAAGTGTGCTAAGTTGGTCATTCATTACATAAGAGGCGGTATTTTTCACGCAAGTGCGTGTCGGAAAATATATAATACTTCCACGCGGCAACGGCGGCTGCGAGGCCGGCAGCGGCGGCGCTGGACTGCAAAAGCGACGGCACGGGCGGTGCCGGCGCGGGGCTTCTCGCCATATCCTGCACACATTCCTTTATTTGCATACTGGTACAATACATTGTAACGTGGCAGCGCGTTGATCTCCTCGTTGGATCTGGTATTATGCGTGCGCCGGGTACACACTTATCTCTCTCTCTCAAAGCCGAACGTACGTCCACCGGGCCGGGACAAAGTGCTGCCTCTCGGTTGATTTACATAACGACTGGTCCCGCGCTGCCTGCATCCTACGCACATCCCCAGCGATTCCTTCACCAGGTCGTCGGTCCACCGGGAGCGGGAGGCCTGCCAACACTATGTTTTCCGGTTCGTGGTCGTCACTCGGAGAGAATTTTTCTGCTCCAACGGCTATCTGTTCTACGAGCTATGTGCCCTGCTCACACTTATCTCACCCGTCGCAATTTTCAATCGTATTCATTCATATTCGATTCTGCATTTTGGTTGTCATTCTTGATCTAACACTTATATAACTCACTGATCCTCTAACTATTGCAAAGATAAACATGAAGCTGTTTTAAAATCAATATATGTATAACAGATCTTTGCACAAGGGTCTATTCTATCTTATGTTTACTATTACTGTTTGTTTGTTTGCAGTATCTTTTATTGTACTAAGGACACATATATTCATAGTAATATGTTTAGTAAAATAAATATATAATGGTGATTCTATCCCACGAAGGATTCTCTTCCAGTCAATTCAGCGACAGATTGAGAGGAATATTTACTCAATAAAAAGGGTAGAAGTAAGTATGTACAAACGGAAGAAAAGGGTAAAGAGAAACAATACTTATTACATATATAATAAAAATAATACATATATAATATATTATCATACATATATAATATAATAATACATATACATAATATAATAAAACATATAATATTTATAATACAATACATATGACTACTTAAGGGAAATTTAGAAAGAGAACAAAGAAAAGACTAGCTTAAATGTGAGAAGTGATATGAGAAGATTTTTAAAGTTTAGATTTGAAAGAAGATAGGGAAGGAGCCATTTTAATGTCTTTTTATTAAGTGTATTCCACAGCTTAGCTGCCAAAACTGCAAATGATTTTGAATATGTCTGGGATGAACTAGGAGGAATATTCAACATAGGGCCATTGAGTTACGTAACCGATTATCAATTGGCAAAAAGGAGAATTTGGATTGGAGTGTAATTTGGGGATGAGGGATTAAAAAGAACATTTAGTAAAGAAGAGAAAGGATGTGGATGTTTCGACGAATCCTGATTGGTAGCCGGGTTAAGCTTGGTACGGTACTCCGAGATATATGGTCATGTTTTCGGAGACCAAAGACGTGAATCTTATGCATAGATTTTGGCAGGCGTTCGAGTTTATCAAGAAGCTTTCCTCAGTGGGATCTACGTAAGCCACATCAGCATAAGCTCTAAAAGAGGGATCAATAATGAACGGGCTAACAACGCTTTCAGTATTTAGGGTAGGAATTGCAAACGCCGCAGTGAGTGGAGAGAGACAAAAGATTTTACGACTCACCTCGCCTATTTGGATGCAGCCCAGGAGAGCGTTTCATCAAACACTACACCCAAGTTTTTGATACAGTAGAAGAGAAAAGGGAATTATATTTCCATCAAGGATAAATATTGGGCATAGAAAAAGAATGAAATTTGGAAATAAAATATGGACTACCAATGACTATGGCCTGGGACTTATTCGCATGTTGGTATTGAGCCCAAATTTACGTGACCAATTAGCTATGGCCAAGAGATCAGGAGTTTATGATCTCCACTGTCTGTGCAAAATTATCTAAATGGCCCGCTGAATAAATCTGGAAGATCATCAGCATAGAGATGATAGGAAGATCGAGTAAGTGGGACGCCGGAGTACCGTCAATGAAAAGAGAGAATAAGACTGGAGATAAAAATTTCCTCCTTGAGGTACGCCAGCAGCCAGCTCACACCACTCAGAATTGCACTGATCGATTCTTCACCTGCTGCTCGACGTCTCCAAAAAGGTAGAGAGTGAAACCAGGAGATGGAGGAAGCAGAGAAGTTTAGGGGATCTTAGAATGCCGTAAGCAAAATATCGAAATTGATCGTGTTAAATGCATTAGAGAAAGTCCAATAGTACCAAGAGGGTGAGATAAGTTTATTATTAATATTCAAACGAATGTCATCAGTGATCTTAACTAAGGCTGTGGTTGTGCTATGTTCCTGAACGAAAACCGGATTGAAATTGGTTAAGGAGATTATTAGCTGAAAGATGCTTTGTCAACTGTTGTTGAACAAAGTGCTTCCAAGCGATCTTGAGAGTGAGAACAGGAAGGATAATTGATAAGGATTATTTAGAGTACATACTCCAATTTCAGTGGCTCATGGTCCTTTGGCATTAGGTGAGCAATAAGAGACTGGACAACTTTTTTTGATGCTTCTTTGAAAAATCTCACAATAGAATCATCCGTAAAAGAATTTCATCAATAACCCAAGTATTTCCCAAGATATAGCAAAAACAATTCACATTTTTTAGCGATGTTTGAACGATACCAAACTGCCTCCTAAATAAACGCATTCATATGACGTCACGCGTAGAAAAATAAACTTATCCGGAAAAGTTTGAACTTCTAATAAATCTAATTATTCAGGAGAATAAACTCGCAAAAATGTGTTTGGACCTTGTCTCGGTCTCCTCATTGCTCAATAATAGGCTTTAGCGGCCCTCCCTTTTGTATCCTAAAAATGGTACTGGGAATCAATAATGGTCTTAATTACATAGGTAACTAAACTTATTTACCTTTCACAGGTATTGCGAGTGGGCGGCGCGGCGAATAAACATTTTCATATTTAGATACAAAGTGAGGTTCAAATACGGCAGAAAGACCAAAATTATTTTATTTACTTCAAATATCACAAAAAATAAATAAAATCATAAAACCTTTAGGTTTCTTACTATGTAGCTCCTTCTTAACGGCATCTATACCGCAGTTGACGGTAATGAAGTCGTATATGAACTGCTTGGTCTCCTGGTCCTGCAGCTACTCTCAGATAGCCTTCATGAAGAACGATCGCATCTTATCACAATTACCTTTAGGTTTCTTGGTGTCATGTAGCTCCTTCTTGACGGCATCTATACCGCCGTTGACGGTAATGAAGTCGTATATGAACTGCCTGGTCTCCTGGTCCTGCAACTGGCTATCAGGCAGCCTTCATAAAGGACGATCGCATCTCATCACAATTACCTTTAGGCTTCTTGGTGTCATGTAGCTCCTTCTTGACGGCATCTATACCGCCGTTGACGGTAATGAAGTCATATATGAACTGCCTGGTCTCCTGGTCCTGCAGCTGGCTCTCGGACACACCGGCCTTCATGAAGAACGATCGCATCTCATCACAATTACCTTTAGGTTTCTTGGTGTCATGTAGCTCCTTCTTAACGGCATCTATACCGCCGTTGACGGTAATGAAGTCGTATATGAACTGCCTGGTCTCCTGGTCCTGCAGTTGACTCTCAGACAGCCTTCATGAAGAACGATCGCATCTCATCACAATTACCTTTAGGTTTCTTGGTGTCATGTAGCTCCTTCTTAACGGCATCTATACCGCCGTTGACGGTAATGAAGTCGTATATGAACTGCCTGGTCTCCTGGTCCTGCAGTTGGCTCTCAGACAGTCCTTCTTAACGGCATCTATACCGCCGTTGACGGTAATGAAGTCGTATATGAACTGCCTGGTCTCCTGGTCCTGCAGTTGGCTCTCAAGACTGCCTTCATGAAGAACAATCGCATCACAATTACCTTTAGGTTTCTTGGTGTCATGTAGCTCCTTCTTAACGGCATCTATACCGCCGTTGACGGTAATGAAGTCGTATATGAACTGCCTGGTCTCCTGGTCCTGCAGTTGACTCTCAGACAGCCTTCATGAAGAACGATCGCATCTCATCACAATTACCTTTAGGTTTCTTGGTGTCATGTAGCTCCTTCTTGACGGCATCTATACCGCCGTTGACGGTAATGAAGTCGTATATGAACTGCCTGGTCTCCTGGTCCTGCAGCTGGCCCTCAGACAGCCTTCATGAAGGACGATAGCATCTCATCACAATTACCTTTAGGTTTCTTGGTGTCATGTAGCTCCTTCTTGACGGCATCTATACCGCCGTTGACGGTAATGAAGTCGTATATGAACTGCCTGGTCTCCTGGTCCTGCAGTTGGCTCTCGGACACACCGGCCTTCATGAAGAACGATCGCATTTCGTCGTCGTCCGGGAGAGTTTCCACGTCGAAACCTTGGAATAGACGGTATTTAAAGCATTATAGGGATTCATATTGCACTAGTTGCCTTCGAAATTTCTTCTCAGCGTAAGCCTTGGTTAGACAAGGTAGACAAATATACAATGTGGCCCGTCATCAGTGTCGGAGCCTTTAATGGTGTGTTATATGGCATTTTTATAAACATATCACCACCCAAAACTTTTTCTTCTTCTACTGCATTAAAATGGCAGCCATTTTGTTTTTTTTTCGGGCTCTTATATTAATTCAATCGTAACTACTCGTGTAAAAGTCCTATCGACATAAAATAGGTCTCATTTAAAAGCTAATCATGTAGACAACAATAATATGAGAAAGATGTTTCAATATGAAAAAGAAAAAAAAAAAGAAAAAACGAAATAGGTACCAAAAAAAAATCTTATGAATAAACTAGCCCATTAAAATGTTTATTTTTTATTTTAAAACGAAAGTTAAAAAAAGAAAATAAGTTTTGAGTGGTGATTTATCCATAAAAAATGCCATATAACATACCATTAAAGGCTCCAACACTGATGACGGGACACATTATATAAACCTATCATTATACAAACATATCATATCCACCGTATCAATTATACGGGGTCATGGCCTACAGACTCCAAAATCTAGTGCCCCCTCAAGTCAGAATGGGCACCTCGTTATCATCAGGTATTGTCAAGTTTTTCCGTTGTCGTGAGTCTCAGGGAGGCATCTAAATTCATGACAATAAAGATGATGCATTTTGATAAACTATCGGTATTTTTACCAATTCAAATTTTAGACTTAAGTTGCTTGTCTCACTCAACAATGGTCGTTGCGAAATGCTAGCCCAATCCCAACAAATATTATATTACAAATGCGAAAGTGAGTTTGTATATTTGCTAATTCTTCACGCTTTATCTATTGAACTAATCTTCCTGAAATTTTACATACACATAACTGGGAAGAACATAGGGTACTTTTATCCCAAAATTCCCATGGCAGCGAAGCTCCGGTGCGCAGCTAGTTAAATATAATACCTGTGGCGGGGCTCCACCCTATGTGGGAGACGTGTTTGAAGCCCTGCGGCACGCCGATGTCGGCCTTCGTCAGCTTCCGGCCCTTCGGCTTCTTGTTAGTGCCCTTCAACGTATAGCCGGCTGCGGACAAACCATATTACAACTCAGCTAAGTAGGTACAGTCAATAATCTTATGATCTTATGAGCAGTCATACCTCAAAGACCATATTGCCTTGTCTTAAAGATTATATTGCCTTGCAGATCTTGACTGCATTTATGATTATACTGTTCGGTTAACTGGTTGAGAACACTTTTCGCATGAAGTTTGAATAAATAAATAAGTATTCAACTAATAGGAATCAAATCATGAAACTGATCGGGATAAGTGTTCTGTCCTCTTTTTTACACGACTGATTGTATTTTTGTACCGTGTATTTCCTTCTTACAATAAAGCTACGCAATAACATTAACCATAGAATAGCCAGACACCTATGGAAAGAATTTTAAAAACTATTCTTTTGAAAAACATCTTTTAAATATGTACAACAGGTGGACGTAAAGCCATGAGGCATGCTCTGCCGTCAAACCCTCTCGGTTCAAACAAATATGTATAGGCAAGAAAAGTGCTGCGATGGATAGTAGAAAAGATAAATTTATACAAATGTTTAATTACATTTTGTATCGATTCTATATTTATTAAGTTTATCAACAATTGTAACAACAATACATTAAAAATAACAATCACCATTCTTATGTGCTAATTGCACTATCTTTTATAGATAAACATCGCTTGCACTTAAACTTGTAACATTTATGGTATATCGACCATCGCGATGAAAAAACTAAAAGTAAAACTCTGATTTAAATAAAGACGTAAATTAAATGTAAGTATAAGTAGAAGAATAATCTGAAGATTAGTTTAAATAACAGACAAAATTACTTTAGTGGGCCAGCTACGTAAAAAAAAACCGTAAATCGATGTACAGGATTGCAATTTGGTACACAGATACGTTAGGTAAAAACAAACAATTTGAGCGGTAGTTCAGAAAAATCAGGGAGTAATAATGACATCAATTTTTTGTATGGGAATTGAATTATTTTTTTTTCAGAAATCTATCTTGTGTGGTATCAAATGAAAGGGCTTGATGAGCCGGTTCTGAAAATATACTGTTAATATCAATAATATCAGGTTGTGGGTAACTTACAAGTGAATGAAGGTTTACTAGTGAGCGGCGCGGCGAGCGGCGCGGGGGCGGGGGCGGGCGCAGGGGCGGGTGGCGGCGCGGGGGGCGGGGACGCCACGCCGTTGTGGCGATTGTTGGTTGCGGTGCCCGAGTTCGCCCGCGTGGCCATCATCGAGCGCTGCCGACGTTCTGGAAGTAAATATATTTTTAACAACATACAATTTTTTTTTATTCCTTTCAAATACTTGGCAGACTGGAAGAAGTTCCTTTTTGGGATAAGTGTGCCATTGTACGCCTCTCTTTTTGTTTCGTTATCTATTGTATTTTTCTTCTGTGTATGCGCAATAAAGAGTTTACAAACAAACAAATAAGTCAGTTATGCATAGAAACTATGTATTTTCAAAACTAAGGGTCAAAGGTCTCCCCTTCTTCCAAACATTCTTTCTTTCTGCCCTTCGCCTAGGCAGAAAAATCCAACCATTTCTTCTCAAACACCCTAAAATCATCGCCCCAACACGTTTTCTAGGCCTACCACCTACCACGTTTCCTCTTTCCGTTATTTGGTATCCAATGCGTAGCTGAAATGGCCCTTGAATAACGTATTTCTATAAATATAGCTAATAACCATATCGACGAACTAAATTTGAATTAAAAAAATATTCATCTGTTTGGAGGTTATGACTCCGAAGACAGCATACACAATGTGATAAACGTGTAACAACGTAAATTTGTTACACATGTTAAACTTATGATACTCTTCGTTTTGCGTCGGGGGTTATAAAATGCCGACTGACGTAATTTGGTCAGCGTTCCATCTCGTAGTGTCTCAGCGAAAGTGCAGAAATTAGATAAAAGATTTCCACTTTCTACGATCCCAATAGACCTGTAATAGACCTGTCTAGCTTCAATATATAGTTTCTACATATAATACCTGTAACTCCATCCATACTAGCTGAAGAGTTATTTGTTTGTTTGATCACATTAATCTCTGGAACAAGACCTGTCAATATGGAACATCTATGATTCTGGATAAAAAGAACCTGGTGTGCTCTTTCGATTATAATATACATACTAGCTTTTGCTCACGACTTCGCCCGCGTGAATTTTCCACGGGAACAGTGTTATTTCCCGGGATGAAAGATAGCACCATTTATTAGGAATCCCGGTTAATCGGAATCCCGAAATAAAATAAAATAAAATAAAATAAATTCGGGCAGTAAAGGCGCGGGGACACAGTCAGTATTTCATACAATCAATCCAATCATTATAGTTAACCAGTTTATTTAAATTTCGTCGTTTTCTCACGTTTTAGTCATCATCATCATCTGCCTTAACCTTATCCCATCATCTAGAATCTGCGCAAAACGTCCTTTCTTTACACAATTTTCTATTCTTAACATTAGTTATATCCACTCCCAATACCTTCATATCCTACCCAACATAATCCATCCAACTCACTTTAGGACTTCCTCTCCCCCTATACCTACTTTCATTGTTAAGTCAATCGATCTTATATTTCTCGATTAATATACTCTGTCATCTTGAGCACACGTTGTTTGGACGTATTAGCCTTGTTAGTAAACAATGATTGCATAAGCCATTTATCGCCATTTCTATACCATTCAATTTCACTTCAAATAGGTAATTCAATTGCCGTCTAGGGCGCATTGTCATTATTATATATAATTTTAGGTATCATGTGTTATTCTCGTATCTTTCTAACCGTGTACCTTTAAACGAAATCCATAAGTATAATGCAGCACTTAGATGTCTACGCGTTATGGAACATGCTTTTGGGTGGTATACGTACCACTTGTATCGTTTTTTAATCGCTACGTACTGATTTATTAGTAAATTCGTTATTGGCCTTACTTAAAATGTAATTTTTAGTATATAAGTTAACTCTGTAACGCTGTGAATTCAGAAATAAAGAAATCTAAAATCTAAATCGAAATCCGTCCAGTAGATCTTGCGTGATCGAGTAACAAACATACTCACAAACTCACATCTAAACTTTTGAATTTACATTAGTAGGATAAACAAATAGTGGAAAAATTCTACTTATGTACATCGAGGTCAAATAATTGACCTTTTTTCAGCAATCCTTCTATTTGCTTTGGGGGTTAAAATATTAAAGATACGAGTTAGTTATCGATCTGATGGTATCAAGGCTCTCGTCCCTATTACGATAATGACGCCTATAATGAGGCATTGACCCGCAACTTTCAGTTTCTAACAATCAATTATTGCCCGAAGCTACTATCCGCTAAGTAATTGGAATGGTTTCCTACATTATTTTTGATGCAAAAAGTTACGGTAAGGTAGTCCCAAAAGTGGCGCCCTATTATGCATTACTTGCTTTTTCCTTCGGCTTTCACCCATTTGGAAAATTTCAAGTTTCTTCTGCTTAAAAAAAAATATTTACCTCTAAAGCAGTAAACTGCTTAAAAAAAATTATTTACCTCTAAAGTAGTACAGCGCTTTTTCGCACTATGTAAAATAAAAACACAATTGAGAAACAATTATAATTGAATGTCAACCGAATCGACACCCAGTTTGGTCGTCACATACCTTGCCGCCTCTGCTTCCTCATTTCAATCCTCTCTATGAGGATATTCCTCAGTATCCTCGCCTCGTCCTCGTTCGCGAAGTTGAATGCTGTCATGTACTCCTGCAATTAGAAACATGTATTATATTATTCTGTCTTAGCCACCGTCAAGGCCGTATTTTGTCCTTTAGGGGTCCTGGCAAATGTTTGACACCAACAAGATTTTGCTTGTAGTTCGTGGCACAATATTGGTATGAAAAAATATTAATCGTTTAAAAAAAGTGCGTCGACACTACGCTAGGATTAAATTTGCTGTAGCACCACATCTTAAATCTTTAAAAAGAGAGCATTATCAATTAAAGAACGGTTACAAACTTCATGACAAAAGTACAAGACAAGGTATAATTTAGTTAAACAGTTAAAGCCTAAATGAGAAATTCATGCAAATCTAGGCCTGATAGTTTAAAAAATATAGTAAACAAAGCAAAGAACCGTGAGCTCTTCTTATCAGCCATCAATAAAATGATTGATATAGTTTATTATCTGGGATCTAAAAATAAGTATATGGTTGGTAAAGTAAGGAGAAGCAATATGTATTTGTTATAAAATATAGTATAGTTGAGTTAATATCTCATAAAACAAGTCTCTAACTTTGGGGCTAACTCAAATTATGTGATTTGTCCGTAATAAATGCGAAAGTCGGTCAGTCTGTTACGCTTTCAAGACTAAACCGCTGGCACGATATTGATGAAATTTGGTATGGATAAAGTTGAAGAACCGGGGTCAAACATAGGCTACTTTTTTTCAAAAATCAACCAGCAAGGGCCTGAAATAAGGGGTCAAAGTTTGTATGAAAACACACAAGATATACTTTTACCCACGGGCGGAGCTGCTAGTATTTATTATTTATTTATACTTAAAACAACATTCTAGTTATAAGTCTCGTCAGGTAACATGAATAATGGCGGTTAAGCTGCGCAGTAGGCGATTTATCGGTCTATTCGGTGAGCGGGGGGTCCATCATTATTTTTATTAGACGCGAATTACAGTACAAAATCTTACCTCCGCCTCGAAAGTGTGTAAATACGGTCTTGGGCTCTTGTACTCTATCTGGAGGTAGACCTCGTGCTCCCATATCATGATCTTCCTGTACAAGCAGTATATCCTGAAGAAGTACGATCTCCTGCCGTTGTCTTTGATCAGGCACAGGACGCCCGTGTCCATCTTCTTCCATTCTGAATGCCCCGGGCCCTCTGTGGTAAAGAGTTGAACTACAGCTGTTGCTAAACTCTGAAACAAATAATAATTGGTCAAGTGCGTGTCGGGCTCGCGCAATGTAGGGTTCCTACGGTGCCTAACCTGTACAAATGCGGACACATGAACTTCTATTTACTCCCAGTTTCATATAACTAATGACTAATACCTTATAATACCATCATATTCAATGAAAATTTTGCCTAGGAACATTTTCATACCAAAATCGATTTTCCAGGTTTATCGTCTATTACTCGTTAACGTGTAAGGATTACGTAACAGTGATAATTTTCCTTTTAAATTCATTATATTTGTTACTTAATATATATTTTTTTTCATGTATCCCCACCCCACCATTTACCTGTTCGAGGGGGGGGACACTTAACTCTAATAAAAATTTTCACTTTAAAGTCAAATATTTCGCAAACGGATCCTTAAATCAAAAAATGGTCTTCACACACTCATAATATTTTTAAAAGACCTATCAAATGATACCCCACACGATGGTATAATCGAATGAAAAAAAAAACATTCCTACTTTAGGTGTAGGGGAGGCACCCTAAAAAATTTTTTTTTACGGAATTTTATTCTACAGTTAACTCCGCATAATAAATATGTATATCTATACCAAATTACAGTTTTCTAGTACTAGTAGTCTCTGAGATAAACTGCAGACAGACGGACGGACGGATGGACAGACATGACGAAACTATAAGGGTTCCTTGTTTACTTCGGAACCCTAAAAAGGCTATGAAATAACCAGAAATAACTATGTTTGTTACTCAATCTCGCAAAATTTACTGGACGGATTTCGATGAAAGATACCGATTCCCACGGAAGGGGAGTCCCTGGGCGCGATTGGTACAGATATAAGCCATCCCCACCATTTTTGTTAAGCCCAGTGACGAGAGTCGTTGCGTAATTTAATTTTCTTTTAGAAAATTACTTAATTAATTGCAATTAATAAATTTTAGGATGTTGATTTCATGTTTACGTAAGTATTAATATTCCTAAAATGATCACACAATGAATATTGATTATGTGTTTACATTAAATGTGCTTATAATTGTGTGTGTTATATCATATACATATAGGTATACACACATGCTCATATTTATACGACATACGACGAGTTTATTCAATCCATCACTTTCCTCGTGTACCAAATTTCGTCAAAATCTGTTTATTTAATCAGTCCAGTAATCACGCATTTTGCGTGATTAAGTACTAATATATAAATACGAAAGTAAATATCTCAGGTCAAAAAGTCAAAGTCAATAGTTTTTATTTAAATAGGCTTTAAATATAGCATTTTTAAATCGTCATATTCTTGAGTTTTAGTTAGTTGACGTCATAAAATTACTTAAAGCTAAGGTTACCATCGCCTCCAAAGCGCAAGCGGAGAAGAAGCTCTAAGCGGCGTATCAAGATGAAACCTACGCCAGATTTTAAGTTAGACCTTTAGCAATACAACAGTGAAAACCGCATCAAATTTGGTCTAGTAGTTTTTGCGTGATGCGCTTACAAACATATGGACAGAAAGACAAACAAACATTCTACAAAAAATAGTTTTGGCTTCTATTGGCTGGCGCTATGAAGACGCCTCATGGTTTTTTTTTCTTAAATATCTTCTATGTACAGTCAACAGCACATCAAGTTACTCAAGTTTATTATATGTATTGATTTAATTATATATATTAGTAGGATTTAAAAAACCTTTGAGGTATTACAAAAGAAGAGAAAGCTATTGAAAATCTACTTCATTGCCAAGTCATGTCACAGAGCCTAGCTCTTTCATATATTAGCATATAACAAATTACTGTTACTTATATAAATAGTCTGAGCTCTTTATATTTGTATGTTTATGGAATTCCGATTTTACTATTTCTGTGCATAATAAAATAATAGTCAACAAAATATTCTTTTTGATAATTTGAAACATTTATCTACAGTTTACTCTCATCCATAAATAAATAGGATACAAATATTTTCTCCTATTGCTTGGCCTATGACAACTTTAAGTATAGTCAACCAGGGTAATTGTAAACGCTTTTGATTTTTTGGTTACCTTCATCAATATTATGAATCACATTTTTTTTATTTATTTTATGTATTATCAAAAAAATATATGATAACTTAGCTATATTTTAATGCAATTATTTAAAGTATTGATGGCTTATCTTTATAAGACCTTTGTCTATTAACATCAGTTTACAATTACCCATGACTTTTTTAAACTTTTTTGCTTTTTGGGGTAATTGGAAACACAAAACTAAACTCCGTTTTTCCTACTTGTCCTATTATGTAAACAAATCTTACCATGTCTTTTTATGATTTTACAACAACATAAATTAAAATAGACTTTATAAGAAAATATGTTTGTGGTTAATAAATGTTTTACTTTAGAATGTTTAGGTTTGAACTAATATTTGATTTATTTTCAACAAAATTCAATAAAAAGTACTGTGAAGATTGTTTACATAATAGGACAAGTCAGAAAAATTCCGCCACAGTGCGAGTCAAGCTCGCGCACCGAGGGTTCGATACACGAAAAGCATCTCACATTATATTATAGCTCTAACAAGACCAACAAGTTTCAAAAACAAACTTAACTTTGCAGTTCGATCCCAAGGATTCATACTATCCTTCAAGCGCAAAAATAAGTTTGTTACACATTTTTTAGACTTCCAACAACATATTTACAACTTTCAGATTTATTCCTGTATAAGTACTGTTAGACCATAGACCTTTTTGCCAAAACTCATAACTTTAGGTAAACGGGAAGTACCCTATAGGTTATTGCTGTCTAAAATCGTAAAATATGCAAAAATTCGCAACATTTACGGGAATATCTCCTGATTGGGTTGACGTAAAATTTTGATTATTTTTTTGCTGAAAGAGACAGTAGATCCGAGTATTCGTATTACTTTTAACTTGATAGCTTTAAGCGTTCCGGAGAAAAAAAAGTTTGACTGACAGACGGACAACAAAGTGATCTTGTAAGGGTTCCGTTTTTGCCTTTTGAGGTACAGAATCCTAAAAACGGAGTTCAGACAACTGTTAAAGATACACAGGCTATTCTAAGATAATCCGTATTAAATGCGCCATCTTTTAAAGTTACTTGCCAAACTAACGTAGTACATTTTTTTTCAGTACAGTCAGTTAAAGTTGGGTAAAGTATTAATTTTGAATTCTTGGTTCGGCAAAAAGTGAAATCCTTTACCAAACTGGAGTAGTTGGCTTAGAATTTAAGATAACAGGTTACAGAAGCACTATCAAGGATAACATAAGAAAAATAAAATTGGAAAAAAGTAAAGATTTGTAGGAACAGGAGGTCAAAAATCATCACAGGATGTACATTTTTTTCAAATTAACAAAAATGCAAATAATTTGTAAAATACACGACTTAATTTTTTTTTTATATTTTTCTGATAACTATTATGATAAGGCGTATCACCTGATTACGACTTGACGTCGACTTCTGGGACATCCTGTAGAAAAATGTTAAGTTAAACCTTATATTAATTAATATATCAAAACTATAGGGGTTAACTAAAACTTTAACTTTCATAAACAAATTGAAGTGTCAAATATTTGTCGCAAATTATAAAACCACTTTATTTTAACGACTTTTTTTCACAATACACAAAATTAAGTTATTTTTAACGTGTGAAAGATTTTGATAGCAAAGTTGTGTTCAGAATTAAATAGGTAACATCCTTTTTTTTGTATTGTAAAAGAGTTATGCTGACTGTTTCCAATGACCCCTGTTTACAATTACCAGCATACTAGTAATTTTAATGCATTAAAAGATAATCGACCATAAAATAAAGAGACATGTAAAGTATGTTAATGTTCATTGTATTGTTAAGTAAAATCTAGCAAAGAATCCAACATTACCTTAATGCTACCATAAAATAAGTGAAAGTACTTCAGTTTTAGTATTTCTACTTCAGTATTTCTATGAGTTTCTTCTAAGTTAACTTTAATTATCAAAAAAATTAATAACACAACCAGATTTAAATCTCAGCTTAAATAACAAAACTGCTTTAAGCATTGATAAGTATACAATTTTAGATCTTATTTCAATGTATTAAGAACCAAGTGTTTACATGATAATTCTGTTTACATATTGCTTAATGCTTGTGACTACATTAAAAAAAAAACACAAAACACTTTTTGAAGAAAAAAAGGAAATATTAATATGTTAGTCCAGTTTCCCTTTTCATAGTCAAGTAAAAGTAGTCAACTGACAGTTACTTTGTATGTAAAGATGGGCAGATAAAAGTGACAGAGCCTGTACCTAGCAACTATTACTATCAGGGAAAGTAATCTCAATGAGGCAATATAAAATCTTAACTGCCTATCGTAAAACAAGTACAGTAACTTGCTGGGAACACTTTGTAGTTATTTTATTAACGTGCACTCTAGCTACGCCCCAGGCTTTTCTTCTGTAGAAACGGCATAAAAAATATCCTATGTGCTATTTCCCAGAATTTTTCTACCCTTCTTTTAAAATTACAAGTTTCTATGTTCAGAGTAAATAAAAGTAGGTACTTTACTGCTTGGGATCATGTATGATAAAATTTTAGTTATGCAATAAATGTAAAAATAAGTATACTATAAATACCTACAATTTAATCAAATGCAGTATTCATATTGTTTATTTAAATACAATGTATTTTCCCATTTATGACATTGTATGACTCAAACATACAAGACTAAATAAAGTTTTGTTAAAATTTAAATTCCTTTGAGTACAGTGAACTAAACATTTTTTAAGTGAAATCTTAAAATAGTTAATCTGAAATTTTGGCTACTTTTGAATTTTTTACATGTAAAACTTAAGAGTATTGGAGCAATGGTCTTCTATGAGTATGAGAATATAAAAGTCAATTTATTTATTTATTTGGAAAACTAGGACAAAAACAAAATTTCAATCAATTTATCTTGCACAACTCCGAAATAAACCCGAAACAAAAATTAATTAATTAGTTACTGTAAGCATTTGCCAAACCTTCATCCACACGATACTATTGTTAATATCTCCGGTTCTAAGGGTGTATCAAGATGATACACCAGAGAGCCGCACCCCGCGGCATTGGTCCGGCGGAGTGCGGCTTTCTCAATCGCGATTTGCCACCGAGAAATTCCATGTTCCCAAAAATTTCTTCCTTCAAAAGTTTACGAATATTCATGGATATTTCTTGGGATCATAGGAAAATTTTCCATTTTCGAGAGTATTTCGAAGAAACTTTCCCCATGTTCGCTGAAAATATTGAGAACGGCACATCTCTACTCATGAATGTTGCTATTGTACACAGAAAGAAATTTTTTTAAATGGACTGGTAGTTTTTCTGATTAATACTTCAAACAAATAAACTTTTCAGCTTTATCATATTGTTTGTTTGTTTGTTTGTAGTATCTTTATTGTACTAAGGACACATAATTCATAGTAACATAAATAGGAAGGTAAATATACAATGGCGGACTTATCCCATGAAGGGATCTCTTCCAGTCAACCAGCGATAGATTGAGAGGAATATTTACTTTTTTATTTTTTTTTTCATATTAGTATAGATGTTAACTGGGATGGTTTAGAAATTATTATTTTTAATCAGGCATTATATAATAACCAAGTTATCCTTCAACAACGAAGAGACCACATGGGGCATTGCGTCTGTTGTTAAACAATTGTTATCTAAATTCTAAAATGCCACAATGGAAGGAATAGACAAAACAAAATTAAATCTTATTAGTAAATTTAGCATTTCCTAAAACAGTATTAGTAATGTTGAATTTGTCTATATTAATATGGCATTGCACTTATAAACAGGAAATTTTTGATCTCATAGTCATTATCAATAAACACTATTTTATTTATGTCACTTTTAGCAATGCAGAAGGAAATTGCAGTAATTTTATTTCATTTATATTATGAAACAATCAACTTTTATTACTATTTTGCTTGCAGGATAACGCCACTTTCACATCCAAATAGGGACTCTGTTGCGCTAACTCTGTTTTATTCTATATGTGTTAGTATGCAAACATCTGCTTAAAAATATGACGAGCGTATAGCTATGTAATGCTGTAAAATAGGCTAATTTATGAATTCATTAATTTGAATCATCAACATCAAAAATAACTATGAATCTGTGATATTATTCATGTTGCTATTTTCTTCAATCAATACCATACAGGCAAGGTTATATCGGGTTATCATCGATATCAACTACATTACGATAATTTATGATTTGTGAAGAGATACGTAATCTACTGTGGTGCTGAATCACGAGGGAGGCCACAGAGGCCGTCGTAGTACATACCTGACATTTTGGTCCTATGAGGCTAAAAACCTGCTCGTTCTCCTCCCGGGACAACAGGACACTGGGCCTGTGTTCTCCCCTCGGCATTCTTTTAGAATAATAAACAAATCACGTAAAATTACTTCATAAAACGAGATATATGTGGTCAGTCACTCCGATTTTGGAACATTTTACCATCACACAGTTCGTATTTTGGCACAGAAAACATTCTCCGATCGACAATAATAGCATTTCTCACGACGCGGAAATATTCATTTCACTATTCAGAGTTAAAAATCTCGAAAAACTTGCAATTACTTTCTCTGTATCCGTGTGAAACATCAATCATCAAACTGAAGTTGAACATTCAGTGTTACCAGCACGAGGCTTGTTTATCTTCTATTTTCTGCATATTTGATTCGTGAATCAAGATTAGAATCCCTGGGTAAGAATCAGATTTCCAAATTATGAAGAAGAATATAATATTATCACGAAGGTTTGACAAAAAAAATTGCTTTTATTTATTCAGATCAAAATTAAAAATAATCATGATCTCAAAAAAGTGTTGCCATGTCAGTGCTTTCAGAAAACTGTTGTTAATTTCCCTAATACCTACTAGAGGTCACCACACAACAGACAGCCAAGCCAGCCTATTCTTTCTTTTTTTCCGACTGCAAAGGAATTTTGTGTTATGTTTTTCGCTAGGATCTTGTATGTAAACAAAAATTAAAGATCATCAATCTCGAGTCGAAATGGCAAAAATTAGATTTTTTTGATCAGTATTTGGCCAGTTCCACCATTAGTAAAGTACAAAAACAAATTTTTAGTTTACTGCAATATCAAATTAAAGAGACGTATCATAAGGATTTCGAAAATTGTATATCATGCCCATAATTTAAACATGCAGTCGGGTTTTTAAGTATATGACTTGTTCTCGGTTTAATTAATCATCGCCATCGATGTGGTACTTCAAAAGAATGCGCATTGGATAGCATGCTAAATTGCTAACAAGCGCTAGCGTAGCGGTTTATACTGCGTCCGTGAAGAATTACTGCGAGGCCTAATTATAAAGTAGTAGTTTAGCTAACGACACTTCCATTCCAAATGATGTTAGGGGGTCTAAAAAGGCCAAATTGAGAAATTAGAATATGATCAAATTCCCATTTATTTAAAAATTAACCGTATGTGTGGTCTACTAAGGTTCATTTTTAATGAATTTGATTGGATAGATTTGTCAAAATAACCTTTTTTGACTCCCAGCACAGAATGTAATAGTACTACCCCCAGCTTAAGTTTATAGAGCGTTATAAGTTAAGGTTTAAATTGTACCGCAGAATACATAATAGTTGAATACAGTACTATTGTGTGTGACGAAGGCGCCGCACCGGCTCAGCCTACTATGTTTTTAACCTAAGAAAGAGTTAGCATTAGACAAGAGCTTTTATTCAATTTGTAAGTTATATTATTACTGGCTGGCAGATGAACTTTGCGGTTGTATTTATACATCCACATACAGGGTGTTTTTTAAATCATTGGCATCCTTTCTACTGGTGAAAGTACTCATGAACATGAGCAACTTTCACCAGTAGAAAGGATGCCAATGATTTAAAAAACATCCTGTATAAGCACAGTATAGGAATAATAGCGAAATAAAACAAATCATTAAATTTTCACAATTTTATCTCTTTTCGTTTGACGACAAACTAGCTAGATACAAAACGATACAAATTCGTTAATACTATCATCTCTTACATTCTTGATCTACGAATTTCATCAACAATAATTAAAAACTTCAGCGATTCTGTTTCCTTTTGTATAATCACTTACTTTCGTAACCATAATTATGTAACTTGCTGTGTTTTTTTTTTCTATTATATATAAAACAAGATAAATATATTTAAAGTGCAACAATTCGAAGACAATAATAGAAATCGAATGAACTAAATTAAAATTAGATTCCGACGCATATAAGTATTGTGAAGTATTCGCAGTAAGTTTACACTTAACATATAAGAACTATTTAAAAAAGCTTTTAAACAACTTCAAAGAGCATGAAAAATATTACGTTTTATGCCACAGAATATAGTATAAAGCTATTTTTATAATAAAGATAGGTAAAGCTGCTTTAAGTGCATCACTTTTTTAATAAATACAAGATAATTAAAGTACATAATTCTAGTATCTTAAAATCACAAAAACAAACTTAAACCTGTTCTATTTATATATCAATTAACTTCAGAGATCCAGAAGAATAATTACAAAGATAATGGAATTAAAAATACATGCTAAATAACTTAGTCCAACGCACACCGCAAGGCGCGCGGCGAACATATTGAGAAGTTAACAATTTTAGGTAAACCTAATCATCAATACATATCCTCATGAATATACATATAATAAAACTGTGTCTGTACATAAGAGATATTTAGGAAAAAAAACTAGGAGGGGTCTTTATAAGGCCAATAGAAGCCAAAAGCATTTTTTTAGAATTTCTGTCTGTCTGTATTTTTGTACGCGCATCACAAAAAAACTACTGGGCCAAATTTGATGCGGTTTTCACTGTTATATTGTTGGACGTCTAACTTAAAATCTGGCGTAGGTTTCATCTTGACTGGTTACTGAGAACCTGAGATATTAACAATAGTGAAAGTATGTAAGTAGTAATGTATGCGTGGACGAAGTTCGCGGGCACAGGCTAGTACGTCATAAAAATCGCAATCGCGCGTCACCTCTCCTAGCCGGTTCCTCTTTTTTATGCCATGACATTTTCAATCTTATGATATCGGATATTAGGGTTTAAATTGAATTGTTAACTTCTCAGTATATTTGCCTACCTCTTTCGGTGTGCGCTGTGCCTAATAAGAGTAGTTTTATTACACACAGGACATCATCCGTCACAATTAGTCTGAAATAAGTCTGATTTTTTACATCGCTGGTGATTGTGTTACCAATCCTAAGTTCTGCCACGACAATACCTGTATCCACCCACACATAGACTAACCATTCTTACTCATACATTGACTACGTAAACTATTATTTACGGAAGTATGAAGATACGAAGTAGAAAATATTTCAAGTGACACTCATGCTTACGATTGGACCCCTTTTCTCGGAGCGAACGTAGCTACACATCCACATTTTGTGATAACAGCTAATGTAAGGCCAGTAACGCTAAGTCCATACATGACGAGCGATTTCTAAGTGAAAACAACTTTAGATTCGCTAAGAACTTTTGCTGGGGGGCTTTTATTGGGTGCTGAAATCAATGTGACTGAGCTGAAACGGTCGATCATGTAACGTTTGGGTGAACGATCTCGCCTTGACGAAGTTGTGTGATCTTGACCACACTCCATTTTTTTTTACTAATTTGTACTCCGCTTAAATCATCTGTGCGGTGCCTACTCAGCCGCCAGGGATCTATTTCTCATTTCCTAAATATTTAAAAATGAACCTAAATAATGGTAGAATTAGGTTCATTTTTAAATATTTAGAAATGAAGAAATGAGAAATAAAACATATTTTGATTGATCAAAGTGGCACTTTTAACCCTCCAGAACTCAGTTAATTGAAAAGTTCTTAGTAAAAATTTTGGACAAAATATATTTTCTCAGTGTTTCTCAATTAAAGAAATATGAATAGTAGAACTAGAAATGGCATTTGCTGAATTTTATGAATGTCGCTCCTAATGATAATCGGGTACTTATTGGTCAAACAAAGTGGGCGTTTCCCCGACTTCCTATTACACATTTCCGTCCTTAAATCACTCCCCCATATTGCAAGAAACAAAGAGATGTTTCACATCAATAACAAATAAGATGGATACGTCTTCGTTGACCTATCTAGAAAAAACGTCTTGTCATTTTCACAATAGTGAGATATTACTAAAAATGTGTTAACTACGAAAACTACTTTTAAGATCTTAATTATAGATTCTAAAAGGATACAAATAATGGTTTTGTGCGATTCCGATAACTATACAATCTACTTACTTGAGTATCATTTTCTCAATCAAATAAATACTTTATTTGTATGAGTAGTAGTACTCATCTTTCCATACACGACATCCAAACTCTATAGAAATGCGAAACTAATATTATAAATGCGAAAGTTTGGATGTGAGTTTGTGAATTTCTGAGGATGTTTGTTTACTGGACGGATTTCGATGAAATTTGATATACGGGTAGAAAAATACCAGCAATAGTATATAGGGTACTTTTTATACCGAAATTCCCACGGGAGCGAAACCCCGAGGCGCGGCTAGTACTAATATAAATGCAGAATAGTTTGCCGAAGTCAAAAGCTAGTTATAAACACTCTTCGGCTGTAATTAATTCAGTAACTTCAGTCTAGCTAGATAAGGTACTTAAACCACACTTTTGATATGGTTTTCACTGTTCACTAGAAAATTCTTAATCCTTTGTAAGGCAGTAGTAGTTATATTCCAGCCAAATATTAAACTTTATGTATCTGTGATAAGATTCAAAATCAATGATTTTTGAACATACCTATCACCTGTAGAAGGAAAATAAAGTAGATTAGAAAATAATACTCAAGCAATTTAACATTGACTCTACCAATTGACAGTATTCGTATTTTTTAGATTACATACACACCGAAACACCGAATAGGCCCCAAAGAACGTTGAATTAAATTCGATGTCTTATAAGAACAAGAATATTTGTTTAAATCCACGGGAAATGGTACCTTATGGTTGTTGGCACTTACGAAATTGTGCTTATTACAAGCTTAGTAAACTTGTACTACTTGTACTATTTGTATTTCTGAACGACTTAGCGCCAGTGACCATAAGGCACCTTTTCCCGTGCATTGACACATTTAAGGCAATTAGATTGATCTATGGCAGAAATTGTGAAGAATTAAGAATTCTATTATACACAAAATATTTGTACTGTACCTCGGTAAATTAAAAAGATATGTGCATGCAATTACGTATTTTCCTACGTACAATTAATATGAAATACAGATTAAGATAGTTTTAAACAGCCACTTTAAAGCCTCGAAAAAACGCGTCTTATGACGTCACGTTTTTCAAGTTTTATAGTGTTAACCACAGAATTCGATAGAATAATGCTGTTTTTTATATGATATTATGATGACATACAGTGGTGGCCAGCTAATTAGGGACACCAGTCGATTTTCATACAAACGAGGTTACTTTGAAGCTTTGGTTCAACGCCAGGATTGATCTGATGATGGCCATCCAGGGATAGAATGGAGGACATCCAGATCGCACTCTAAGAGCTGTTTGGATATGTTTAAAAAAAACCGCGAAAATAGCATTAAAATGTATGGAAATCCTGAATCTCGGAAAGCTGAGATGAGTAGCTCTTAGAATGCTGAATCAGTTGGGTGTATATAGCGATCTGGATGTCCTCTATTGTATCCCTGGATGGCCATAATCAGATCACAGCTCAGATCAAACCTGGCGTTGAACCACAGCTTCAAAGTAACCTCGTTTGTATGAAAATCGACTGGTGTCCCTAATAAGCTGGCCACCACTGTATGTTGCTCTGACGCTCACGAAAACACAGCAATCGTAGTTAAATAATTCAAATTCGAATGAATAATCCAAGACATAATCGCTCATTTCATACAAAATAATGTGTTTACTCCAAAAATTGACAATTTATCAGGCAACTCATAATATAGACCATTTTATGATCAGACAATAATTACTTACAGTTTAAAATAAATATAAGCACCTGGCTGTACTTCAAAATCTCACTCATAAAACAATAAAACGAATTGTACTCTTCGTAATCCAATCATTAACATTTATCACACAATTGACGAATAAATAAAGTATTTCAATAACGGTGTATATCATGAAAACTAAGCGTATATTTTGTGTTTTACAAATTAGGAACACGCAAATATAAGATTGTTTCAATTTGTGCGCAAATAATTTCTAGAACATGTTTAGTTTACTAAACACTGACACTTGTGCATAATTTGAAATAACCTTATATAAAACCTAAAAATAAACAATTTCACTAAAGACATTCACTTCCCTGAGGTATATTCGCAAACAAAAGTGACTCGCGATTTCAAATAACATTTACAATGCAAAGTAACGAGGTAACTAAGCAACACAGCCAAAGAATACAAATCTATTTTGTATGCAAACATACCCACGCAAGTCCACTGGGCGGCAATTTTACTAACTAAAGTCCATTTACTCATAATTGTCCTATTTTGTAAACAATCTTCACAGTACTTTTTGTTGAATTTTATTGAAAATAAATCAAATATTAGTTCAAACCTAAACATTCTAAAGTAAAACATTTATTAACCACGTAAGTTCTTTCCTAAAAAGTCTAATTTATATTGTAGTAAAATCATAAAAAGACATGGTAAGATTGTTTACATAATAGGACAATTATGAATAAATGGACTTTACAAACACCCATATCTTAAGCCAAAGAGATTGTACTAAAGCATAGAGATAACAAGATATTATATTATAATTGTATTATATTATAATTGAGGCACGACATGTACGTTTATAATAAGTAGAATTGCCGCCCTGTTCTCGTGCAAAACTTATAGTTTTAACACCGAAAACCTAAAATCTACAAAAAACCAACAATCACATTTAGCAATCATAATGACCATTGACAAATCTTTACACTCAATCAATTCATATTGTCTATTTCCGACGATTTTATACCCTCAAACTAAGACTAACATTAAAATCTTAAAAAGGGGCTCCGTTCTATCGATTTTCTGGAAAACTTAGCTTCACACATACTTACTTATAATAGGTATACTCCATGTATGAGTCAGCCGGAAAAATTACCATTCCTAAATAGCCATTTCTCTGTCACTCGTACGAATATAAAGCGCTGTTCCGGCCCGTAAAATGGACATCCCTATTCTGTCGCTCGTACGAATATACAGCGTTGTCGCGTTCGTACAATCCTATACTTACGATAAACAAAGAAAGATAAATTTATTGCCGCATATTTATGGTGTGGTGACAGCAAGAGATAACATTTTTTAAGTCATTATTGGTGATTCCGCCTGGCTCAGAAATGGACTATAGTGTTTACAATTTTCTTTCATTTTTGTGTATATCTATCCTCCTTATCCATCCATAAGGAAGGCTGGAGGTCTATAACGGCCACATAGACTAATCGGAATATGATCCATTTACCATTTCCTAATTATTTAAAAATGAACCTTATAATATTACTTATAAGGTTCATTTTTAGGTTTTTAGGAAATGGGTAAAAGATTATATTCCGGTTCCGCAACGTAGCCAGTTTAGACCCCCAGAGCCTCAGCAATGGGCACATCAAAATAGCTTATGATAATTATCATAAGTCAGTATATCCCTACCTCAATTATAGTGCGACATGGATCTTTTTGCAAGCGGTAGAAAACGGAACTAATGTCTAAGCTATTTAAATTTCACATTTGAAACGTAGGTGGCGCCCTCACTCACGTGCAAAAAGATCGAGGGCGGACTGTAATTGATGGTCATGTTTATCTGCCCTAGACTGTACATCTGGTAAGACAGTGCAACCAGTGCATCTGATGCTAACACTAAGCTATGATATGTGCGAATAAATGATTTTCGTAGAATTAGGTGTTGTTACCGATTGTGATATGAATTGTTACCGGTTCGTACCGGTATCTAATTCTCATATAAAGTACCGGAAGGGTCTGGTACCCTTTTACCTTTCGGGAGTTTATATGGAAAATTTGTTACCGGTAACAATTACCCTGGGATTATGTATGTTGTATTTAGTAAACCGAAGCGGTTTCCACAATAGGGGACCGGACAAGGTATAGGAATTGTTAAAAATATGTAATGTTATGACAATTAAACACATTTTGCGACTTTTTAGCACGAGTTTATTCTCCTGAGCTAATTTATTAGAGCTCAAACTTTTTGGGAAAGTCCATTTTCGACGTGTGACGTCATATGAATGTACGTTTAGTAAGGGGCGTTTTAGTATCATCCAAACATCGCTTAAAAATGTGAATTGTTTTTTGTTATATTTAAGTAGTAAAAGTTGAAAAAAAAAATTGACCGGTCCCGTATTATTTAGATAATATCTTTCAGATAGATATATTGTACAGTCAAGCTACATAAGTGCAGTCATACCTCGAAGACCATATTGCCTAGCCTTAACGATCATAATGCCTTGTAGATTCTGACTGCACTTTTGACTCTTGACTGTACAATACATACCCGTGCGAATCAGGAGCGAATTGCTAGTGGTTAAGGAGAAACTGTCTCAGTAGTCTAATCAGATAAATTCACACAATGTCTCCAACCAAAGGTAAATGACATTTTTTATCATTAAGTAGTAACAACATCGTAACCAAACTTGTACGTCATTACTTTATCGTAATCTTTTTATGATCTAATTCAGTTAAAATAATTTATTTTCTCTGTAATAATCTTCGATCAACAAGGTAATGATAACGTAAGTAGCTTAGTAATAAAAAATAACAAAAAAATATTGCAAACATAAAATATGCGAAAAAGTACTGATGCTAATAGAGTTGATCAAGTTTGTACAAAAATACAGTAGAATTAAATTCAAATAGACATCTAAACGTAAAGAGCCTGAACATGTATTTTACATAACTTAATTTCAGTACACCTTACATCATACTTGAAAACAAAACGCATGATTCAGATTACATAATATACACACATAACATATTTCACGGAGCCCCTGCAACTTACAAATTCAAACCTAACTATCCAAGACATAAGAGCTATATTTGTACACCATACCTAAAACTAAGGTGGGGCTACATTACTCAGTGCTTAACAGTTACCTGGTTGAGATTACTTTCGCTTTGGGCAAGTCCATAGTAGTCCGGGGACTGTGAGTGAGGGAGATAGCTCAACTGCAGCTGTCTCTTTTCTCCTGATTTTGCGTTTCTTCCGTTTTCGCTTCCGCTGAAGAACAACTCGGTTGTGGGTCGTCCGTATCTGGAATTAAATTAATAAACATGCAAAAAGTTGCTACTGTTTTTATTTGTACAATATTTTATTCAAATATTGAACATTACTTTCTGAGTTTTATAACATACTAGCTGGCGCCCGCGGCTTCGCTCGCGTTAATCCTTTCTTAGCGAATGTCTACGTCATAACATCTAACTGCATGCCAAATTTCAGCCCAATCCGTCCAGTGGTTTGGGCTGTGCGTTGATAGACGTCAGTCAGTCAGTCAGCCAGTCAGTCACCTTTGAGTTATAATATAGATGTATAGAGAGAACCTGTCTGCAAAATTCAGAGGTTTTTGCTCTTCGTGTACAATCACGTGCAATAATTTAACATACTAGCTTTTGCCCAAAGCTTCGCCCGCGTTAATTTCCCAAGGGAAAAGTGCTTTTTCCCGGTATGAAAGGTACCCACGAACTTCTCAGTACTTCGAACTATGTGTATGCGAAATTTCAGGAAGATTGGTTGAGTAGATAAAGCGTGAAAAGGTTACAAACACACCAATAAACAAGCAAATTAACTTTTGCATTTATAATATTAGTTAGGAAGTTAGAATTAGGATAACATTATCACATTATCTTTCCACGTTATTTTGTTTAAGTGCTTACATATAATTGCTCGTAGATGTATAACGCCAGTCAGTATAGTTTTATTAGATTTTGACAATATACGGAATTTAATTCTACAAGTAAGTAGGTAGTTTAAAGAGGTTTCTAGCTTTTTCTGAGCTTAAGTCAATTTATTTTCCTTTGTAGAGAACATCCTGTGCCCGGTTACGACTAAAATCCATCTTGTTGATCCCTCACACTGACGTGGCTTTCCAATTGTCCAAAGATTCAGATTACGATAGCAAAGTGCGTCATTAAATTCGCGACACCGTATTAGACTTTAGACTTTGTTTAATTCTTATCAATTTGGTACAATTCTCCAAGTCATGTTATTTATAAATGGGTATGCTGCCCAAAAAACTCACATAGAGTGTCTATGTGAGTTTTTTTGGCAGCTTTTTTTATTGTATATGTCTATGATAGACACATACAATAAAAAAAATAAACAACAATAAAAAATAGAGCTGGTGATCTTCAAATGGCTGAACATAATTCGGAGAATCATGGCAAAGAAAAAAATCTTTTCATCTTCTTATAAAATTTAGATTTCTGTAGAAACTACAATGATACAGACAAACACAGATGTACGTGTAAAACTAACCCTAAAAACCCCTCCTTAGCATTGAGAGTTAAAAAACCATTTGCGTAAGATCAGAGAGATCATAAGATCAGATTGCGGAACTCCTTAAAAAGGGAGATATTAGGAGCACCCGTAACCGACGAGGATGAAGAGAGTGATAAGTGTAGAGGAAGCGAGAGATCTGTAAGGCGCTGGACAGACAGAAAAGACGGGGCGCAGACAGTGCCACAGAATTAATATAAGTACAACGTAACAGTGCGTCGACGAGTAAGCATTTTGGGTCGCTAGTCGCTACGCTTCTATACATTTTGTATGAAAGGGACGCGTAAGAGACATATGTCCGCGCCACGTCTGCGTCTTATGTCTTTTCTATCTGTCCAGCGCCTAAGGATCGTCGCAAGTGGAAATCGCTAGTTTCTGCCTACCCCCAACGGGAAAAAGGCGTGATGATACGAGTATGTATGGTCCATTTATTCATAATTGTCCTATTATGTAAAACAATCTTCACAGTACTTTTTATTGATTTTTTTGAAAAATAAATCAATATATAAGTTAGTTCAAACCTAAACATTCTAACGTAAAACATTTATTAACAAGAAAAGTAATTTCCTAAAAAGTCTATTTTAATTTATATTGTTGTAAAATCATAAAAAGACATGGTAAGATTGTTTACATAATAGGACAATTATGACTAAATAGACTTTATGTATGATTTGCACTTCAACCAACATATTATTTTTTACAACTCAGTATGCAATGCGGGAACCCATCACTTTATCGCAATTTACTTCAACGATTTTCATGTCCCATAAAACCATTCGCAGATATTTTAATACAATATGTAACAAATCCTTAAATCTGTTTACATCGAAATTTCATTTACAAGATTATTCATTACGTACAAACACACTCTATCGTTATTTCTTTTCATATTTTATGTATTTCATCGAAATAATGAAACATCAAAGTTTTGTTACCCATAATTTTATTTCCACGTAAGTTTCAGTTTGCAATATATTTGAAACATCAAATATTATATTATTATGTTACCCTATATAGATAGATTAATCTGGTAGTATTGTATTGATCAACAGTAAATTTATAGCTAGTTCATTAATTATAAATGGATCACAAATCCGACTCAGAGCACCCCGACTCCACGTGGCTCAACTTTGTCATATACTAGAGTGTTATTCCTTCGCGCGGAACCAGAAGGCTCGCGAAGGAGGTCCTGAGAAAATGAGGGCACGAGGCCGAAGCGGAAGCGAGGGGGGAGGTGGCGAGCGAAGCGAGCCGGCGACCTCTCCAGCGGAGCGAGGTTAAGTGCCCGAATGAATCGAAGGGCCGACGGAGCGAGTCTTCTGGTGGAGCCACCCAGAAATACTTGCTTGCTGCATGCTTGCATGCTTGCTGCATGCCTGCTTGCATGCTTGCTGCATGTTTGCATGCTTGCTGCATGCCTGCTTGCATGTTTGCTGCATGCTTGCTGAATGCTTGCTGCATGCTTGCTGCATGCCTGCTGCATGCTTGCAGAATGCTTGCTGCATGCTTGCTGCATGCCTGCTGCATGCTTGCTGCATGCCTGCTGCATGCTTGCTGTATGCCTGCTGCATGCTTGCTGCATGCTTGTTTCATGCTTGCTGATGCTTGCTACATGTTTGTTGTGCTTGCTGCATGCATGCTTGCTGTATGCCTTAATCTTGCTAACCCTTTTGCATGTTTTAAGCAACAACAAGCGAATGCAGCATTCGATGAAACGTTACTGCGATTAAAAGTTATGATGCGCATCGTTACATATTGAAACATGTTATTATAAATGGTTACATCGATATCTTAATACATGTGTGAAATGTTAGTTGGATATA
The DNA here is from genome assembly GCA_018467065.1 of Ephestia elutella. Lineage (NCBI taxonomy): Eukaryota > Metazoa > Arthropoda > Insecta > Lepidoptera > Pyralidae > Ephestia > Ephestia elutella. The sequence continues at coordinate 4,706,485 of CM031578.1, forward strand.
TCGTTTTTCTTGGAATAGTAGAAATTTTATAACGTTTTTTTAGGAAATGTTGTTCGATATTATGAAACTGCGATAATAAGTTTTCCGATGTTTTAAGAAAAAATATATTGAAAAACGTGGAATAGTTTTCTGGGACATGATAATCGATGTGATCAAAATCTGTATTTTAATAGACACCCATGCAATGCATTAATGCATTGGTGGTAAAAGTTATCATTCTTATCATGCAAGCATCGTGCAAGCCCTTAAAATGTTTCAGATGACCAATATCATACAAACGATGACTCGACAGTCCTCAATTCGTCACGAAAACGTCAGTCCACTTACTTTACGAGTATTTGATCGATAGCAACAGTGGATTATGATAATGATAACACGAGCATAAACCGTTATCTATCTATCAACATGTGTACTTGTGTTTCTGACAACAATATTGCCGGTAGATTAGTGTATTGGCACTTCTACCTAGCACCTAGGGCTATTACTATTTTGTGAATGGAATTTTTCCTTCCATTAATACATTGTATCCTTGAAAGGATTTTTTTAAATAGGTAAAAGTAAGGATTGCAAGGATTGTATTCTGTAAGGATCGTAGCAGGTGGAAATCGCTAGTCTCTGCCTATTCCCACGGGAAAAAGGCGTGATAATATGTATGTATGTAAAAGTGAAAATTGTATTTTGAATAATAAGGCTAATAGTTTTATATGAAAATATCTGTCGTCGCTCTGACGCTCTGAAGTAAGTTTTGGTGTTAACACACTGACAGTTATAAAATGTTATTTAACATTTGCTGTCTCTTTTTTTCATTAACTTGTAACATTAGTGTAACAGGGACAACAGATGTTATATAACATTTTATATGTAACTGCCAATGTGGGATTTCGAAAATATTCGATTGAGTGCTATGAAGCTTCCGATCCTATTCATCTTATCTGTGTAGGCGTCGATAAAATAACCTTTTTTTCTAAATCTGTTGTTATTACGTAATTCGTGGAAATTTTAAATATAACTTTCCTTGTTTCGATAAATAAAATTTAACTGGAAATAGGGCTATTTCCTGTTTATTTGAAAAACCAGAATTACGTTACTAAATATCAGAAGTGTAAGTTAATGTATACAGATTTATTTGACACAAATCACAAATTTGTCATGCCATATATTAGTAAGTACTACATATTTGTATAATTTAATTTAATATACTATATTATATTTAAAAATGAAAAGCAATATGACATACAAAAGATTATCAGCAACACGCTTCGTCAAAAATCTTCACAAATAATTATCAACAACATGCTTCGTCAAAAACTCCATAGAAATATATCCGCAACACGCTTCGTCAAAAAGTTTACAGAAAACATCCGCAATAAGCTTCGTCAAAACGAAAAACACTTGGGTATATTATTCTATTAGACCCTGTGTCGAACCTGGCCCAAAGGTCCCCATAAATAATAATAGTAATAATTTAATTAGTTTAGTTGTAATAAAACTTTTTTTCCAAAAAAAATGAACCGACTTCCATCATAAAACTTAAAATCATGAAATAACAATAAAGAAAAATGTATTAGCATGCTACCTACTGAATGAGGTGAAGTCGGTGCCAGCCAAGTGCAGGAGTAAGGGTGTTATGTAATTGTTTAGCTAGGTATTTTGTATAATATATACATGATTCTAATGTTAATTTAGATTATTTAATATTCAATTTGGCACCGACTTCACCTCATTCAGTAGGTAGCATGCTAATACATTTTTCTTTATTGTTATTTCATGATTTTAAGTTTTATGATGGAAGTCGGTTCATTTTTTTGGAAAAAAGTTTTATTTTATAATTTTTAGTGCTTCTATACCTATTTTCTTTACTAAAAACTTTTTGTCACTGCTGGCCGAAAATAAAGAATTAAGAATTCGAAACTTTTTATGTCAGTTTGATATGAAATGTCAAAACATGTCAAATTGTCTATTATTTTTGGCACGAGAGCCCGCGACGACCAAACCTTCCTTATTTTAAAAATGCTGAATGTTTCTCTGCGTGGTATATACGGATAAAAAATATAAGCGACTAGGTATGAAGTTTGGATCTTAGTTGCTTATGCAGGTAATATGGATAGCTAGGATGATTTTTTAAAGTATAAAAAGCACCCTTGGGGCCTCCCAAAGTAATATTAAATTCAGCTTTTATAATAAAACAAATATAACTATAATTTAGTAAAGTTATAATGTCTAGCAGGGGTTTATATCTGCACCAATTGCCTGGTAATGGATGGCGTGATTTCATATAGAAATAAAATCTTTAAAAAACTTTACTTTGAGAAAATTAAGTTACCACTTTAAATGTTATTGCTACAAATAATCTGCCTAAGTAATCATGATCCAACTTTTATAGTTGCTAATCGCTATTTCTATGTTGGGAACATACACAGAAAATCTTGAGTTTTAATAAAATAAGGAAGGGCAAGCTGTCGCGGGCTTTTGCTCTATAATGCAATGTTGGTATTTTTACATTTTGTTAGGTATCTTTGAAATTACCGAACAGATTCTGACGTGGTTAAAATGGGACCAACTTGGGAATTTACCATTACGAATAAAAAAACAATTTCGCAAATCAGCCCACTATAGGCGGAGAAATCGGCGAACATACATAAAAAAAAAACATACATACATCGAAACATATAACCTCCTCCTTTTTTGGGAAGTCGGTTGAAAAACATGTCAATAAAACTTATTTTCTGGTAGTCTATAATAAAGATAAACAAATATAAAATAGAACAAATAAGGCGTTAAGAAATTAGAAAAAAAATACAGAACAAATTATCTCTCCGTAGCTTACTAAACAATTTGATATGGCCAACGACATGACATTAAATAATATACTTTATATGCAAGCAATAAGGTATCTTTTGATATATTGAAACAAATCATCGTGAAGTTACTGAATAATGTGCTTTATGTCTAAAGCATAAGGTATGTTTTGTTGTGTTGGGACACAGCGTCAACGGCCGGCAATACTAATTAGGAGCCTAATTGCATTAAGGTTACACTAGCCGCGAGCTCGAACTCAGTGGCGGGCGCGGCCAAAAAGCAAGCTGTTTCACCTAGCATTGTGTCCGACAGAGATAGAATCAGTGATGAGCAGTCAGACGCTATCTGTACGCATACACCGAGCGCACGCACACAAACACCTGTCCGAAGCGAATGAAACGACGTGAGCCGAGCCGCGTCGGGCGCGCCGCTATGCCTGCCGGTCGGCCAAAAGCCAGACAGTACCTACAATTTCGTACAATATAACTAAAGGCGCGGCGGCGCGGGCGTTTATATACCTATAGATTGCTTATTATAGTCAGGATATAGACATACCTACCTATAGGATAGAAGATTCACATAAAATGAGTAATGTAGTTACTTACCTACCTACAATGTTGTTTTTATCAGGTGCCACATAAGAAACAAATAAATAAATAAATTATAATCATAACATATTATAAAACAAAGTCCCCCGCGGCGTCTGTCTGTCTGTCTGTTCGCGATAAACTCAAAAAACTACTGAACGGATTTTGATGCGGTTTTCACTAAAAGATAGGGTGATTCATGAGAAAGGTTTTAGTGTATAATTTGTTTAGGTTTTGTGTATATTAGTTGAAATATGACGATAATTGTTAAGGAAGTCGGAAAAAAATTTGCCGCCCGGCAGCTTTCATCGAAAACGCTGTCCAATTCCTAAGAGATGTATCAAAATCATGTATGGAGGAATTGTGTATCTATAATAAGTCTACAAAAAAGTCCGCGATAGCATATATCTAGCTTTTATATTTCAGCCACAATAACTACTTTTATGTTTTAAAAATAATTAAAATCGTTACGTGTTTTTTAACTGGTGATATTAACCAGAACTTATTAATCCTTATCAAATTAAACAAGTCTATCGTCACAAGTACTTAATATATTTAATATTTGCTTTTTACTGCATGTAATTTGGATCAATAGTTTCCGAAATACTACGAGTTATCTAAATACCAGCAACGCGCCGCGAAACCACCTAGCGAAGACTCAAGGCGCAGTATAGGTAGCTATCTCTGAGCGGGCGCGTTTTCGTATGTTTTTACACGACTGACCAAAAAAGGAGTGTTATGTTTTCAGGGTTCATGTATGTATGTATGTAAGTATGTATGTATGTAAGTATGTATGTATGTAAGTATGTATGTATGTAAGTTTCTTTATTCCACCATAAGTCCTCAACGGCTTAACAGATTTTGATGTGAGAGGTATTGTTAGATTCCTTGCATTCCCCCGAGTGACATAGGCTATGTGAGTTGTCAGTCGTGTTTTTTATTTTTTAATAATTTGCTTGTTATTATCAATATTTATTTTAGTAGGAGGTAGGTATCATTAAAAAAACCGGCCAAGTGCGAGTCAAACTCGCGCACCGAGGGTTCCGTACACGAAAAGCATCTCACATTATAGCTCTCACTGAAAGACCTAGAATTTCAAAAACAAACTTAACTTTGCAGTTTGATTCCTAGGAATCGTACTGCATCGAGCGCAAAAATAAGTTTGTAACATTTTTTTTAAACTTCCAACAACATATTTACAGTGTATGTACTGTTAGATCTTACTTTTTGCCAAATTTCATAATTTTAGGTCAACGGGAAGTACCCCGTAGGGTTTGATTGCTGCCTGAAATCGCAAAATATACGAAATTTCGCTACATTTACGGTAGGTACCTAATATCTCTTGATCGCGTTGACGTATAATTTTGATTATTTTTTTGCTAAAAGAGACCATGTATCCGAGTATTAGATATTAATTTCAAATTGATACCTTTAAGCGTCCTAAGAAAAAAAAGTTTGACAGACAGACGGACAACAAAGTGATCTTATAAGGGTTCCGTTTTTGACTTTTGAGGTACGGAACCCTAAAAACCGGTCAAGTGCGATTCAAATTCGCGCACCGAGGGTTCCATAGACGCTAATCAAGTTTTAAAAACAAACCTCTGCAGTTTGCTCCCTAGGATTCATATTGCATCGAGCGCAAAAATAAGTTTGTAACACTTTTTTTTTAACTTCCAACAACATATTTACAACTTTCAGATTTATTCCTGTACAAGTACTGTACTGTACTAAGTACCTTGCTTTCTGACAAATTTCATAATTTTAGGTCAACGGGAAGTACCCCATATATTTTGATTGCTGTCTGAAATCGCAAAATATGAAGTACCCCATATGTTTTGAGTGCTGTCTGAAATCGCAAAATACTCCTGATTTTTTTGCTCAAAGTGACCGAGTATTCGATATTACACCTCTGAAAAAATAAAACAATTTTTTTCGATATCTTTCAAATAACTGAATTGAATTCAGATATTTAGTTTTTATTTTTATTTTATTTACTTGAAGAACATTTTAATTTGACACAATTTTAGTACGGAACTCTCAAAAGTAGAATAATATGGTTCAATCAATAATTTGTAACTAAATTTATATTATCTCTATAAAATTCAATAACAATTCATGATTTTTAAATGCCGGTGTTAAAAATGTATTAAAGGTGGTGTTATCCACTCATGTTACGTGCTCCTCGAAGTTTAGGTAAATATGTACTGGAATATCCGATCTCTGCTTATAAGGGTTCCGTTTTTGCCTTTTGAGGTACGGAACCCTAAAAATAAATATATTGTCCACCCGAGCGAAGCCGGGGCGGGCCGCTAGTATAATATAAATATATACGGACAAATCACACAGATTGAGTTAGCCCCAAAGTAAGTTCGAGACTTGTGTTATAGGGTACTAACTCAACGATACTATATTTTATAACAAATACATATATAGATAAACATCCAAGACCCGGGTCAATCTGAAAAAGATCATTTTCCATCTTGACCCGACCGGGGATCGAACCTCGACCTCCGGTGTAGCAGTCCGGCGTGATGACCGTTGGGCCACGGAGGTCGTCGGTAGAACACTTACTCAATGTTTATTTGAAGTTTTTCACGCCTGTTCTTCAGTCAACCAATACAAAATCCACTCAAATCAACAATTTCAATTACGTAGGTAGTCCAATTCAACGCCAAGTCAGATATAGTAGGTAGGTAGTATCGAAATCTAAAGGAGTGAGCCGAGCGAATAACGAAAGTGACGTAAGTATTGTGCAGGTGTGCGTGAGCTTCTTCCCTCCGCACCGCGCCGCCCCGTCCGCCCGGGGAACAATATTGAGTGAAATGCACGACAATTCATATCAAATCGTGCGCGTGAAAAATTGCGAAACGTCCTTTGGAAAATCGGGTTTTCTGAAAAAACTACTGCTCAAATCAATCACAAATAAAGTTTATTGGAATCTTCGATAACTGAACTTTGTCGGTGCGGTTTTTGTTTTCGATATTTTACACTTCTTTTATTACTTATTTACGCCCAAAGTTGTATTAAAATTAGCACGAAAAACTAAAGTTTGATGGCTCACAACTTTAGAGTGGCTTTTTATTTTACTATTCTGGATCCGTACAGACAAAATTAATAATGACACAAAACGATATCATGTTTAACTTTGGATGTACAATGTCAAACAATGGAGTAAAACCCCCCCGAAATTTGTATGGGAAAATTATCGACTAGTGCATCCTTAAGCACTGAGACAACACAATCGGCGAAGGCAAATAACGATAAATTAGTGGATTCATTTCTATTAAGTGGATACCATATACCTTGTTTGCTGTATCCTTCCCCTCTCTCTCTTTACTCGTATTTCCTCATGACTGAGGGTCGTGGTCATTATATGGAATGAAACACACACAACGACTCTCTTGGCAATTCTAATGGAGTGGTATGCCATTGCCTTCTCCATTTCACACACTAGCTGATAATCATCAACCAGAGTGCAGGTTTCCTCACGATGTTTTCCTTCACCGGAAGCAAGTGGTGGTCGATGAAAACTAACATGAGTCAGATTGGTATATAAACTCATGTAGCCCGGGCAGGATTCGAACGAACCTGGGATTTTGCATCCCCAGGCGGGCGCCCTACCACTCGGCCACCACCGCTTTATACTAATATCATCACCGCTTCATCGTATCCTTACTACTAATATTATAAATGCGAAAGTTTGGATGCGAGTTTGTGAGGATGTTTGTTACTCAATCACGCAAAATCCACTGGACTGATTTTGATAAAATTTGGTATACGGGTCGAAAAATACCGGGAATAGCACATGAGGTACTTTTTAACCCGAAATTCCCACGGGAGCGAAGCCCCGAGGCGCAGCTAGTAATATGTACTTCTTACGTATATCTCATATGTAGTCATGAGCATTAATATGTATTCAATTTTAGACCTTACCAAATTGTCTTAAGGACCGTTTACATGTTAAGCTGTACCTGACAAACGAATAATTATTTACAGCTATAACGATGAATTTAATTGAAATCTCCTATAGCCCATAGATACACTCATCAGGAAGATGAGATACTATGTTTGAACACGTGAGATGACGTCACGTGAACACGTTACATGTCGGAATTGAAAAATGCTTTTTTTGCATTTTGACAGCCCAGCGATTAGGGAAGGTCATAAAATGTAGACAATTAAAGAAGAAAGAAGACACTAAATAATGCTCAAGACAGATGGCGCTATGACTGACTGAAACGCGGTGTTGATATTCGCAAGATTGGATACATAAAACACCTCCAACAAGGCATCGTTGAAGAAGCAGTTCCCCAGGCATGGCATCCAGTCTGTCGGGAAGATCTTCCCGTTGTGGCAATTGAGCTTTATTTACATCTCGCTCCAGAGAAGAACAAAAACAATACCTGCAAGTCTCCGACTGCTGAAGAAGAACAAGAACATTACCTGTGGTGGCCAGTTGCTCCAGCCGCGCGGGCAGGTCGGCAGTGCTGGCCTCCGCGGTCTGCTGCTGCAGGATGTCCGGCATCGCGTTCCGGCGGCCCGTCCGGCCCGTCTCCAGGAATTCCTTAGGGACCTCCTCGCTATCCTCCATTACGGCCATCATTCTCAGAACTGGAATGGCAAATTGACATGACCTTTATTTTTCTAGCTTTTGTTTTCGGTCAAAAAAAGATAGTAGTGATTGTGCTAATCTAGGCTTTGTTAAAAACAGTTAGTTACTCGAAAACCATAACAAAATCAAGAGATCAAATTACGACTGACATTTTTGTAACATTTCAAAAACTCAACTCAATATCGCTAAATGTTGTTTGCTGAGGTTGTATGACTTTAGGAAGTTGTTCTAAGAAGCGGGCTTAAAATTACTTTTCTTGGAAGCTACAAAATGGCAGCTGGAAAGAGCCTTTGAGAAATTGCTTATGAAATTTTGGCTATAATTTGAAAGAAAGACACTTTACATTTTACGCAAAGAATTAGGTTGCGTCTTGCGTAAAATTAATCAAAACATCTATCCTAATTTACAAGATCGCTGCCGAAAAGGTACCAGCTTAACCTGAGCTGGTACCTTTTCGGCAGCGATCTTGTAACGCTATGTCGCAGAATGTCCCTTTAGCAAAATGTCCCTTCTTTATTTTCAGCGATTCATGATTTTCGGCTGGTACCTAAAAATGCCCATTCGGAGATAGGCGTTTTCATCACACGCACTTATCTATTATTTATGACGCGATAGGAGATAAACGACGGATATAAATTTGATATGACTATATAAGTGGATTCAGCGAGGTCGTACTGTAAATTAGTGTTATCAATTGGTTAAGTAATAGAATTAGAATGATAAGATAAAAACGGGCCACGCGTTGTCCCAAAAGTAGACTTTCACAAGCGACTAATTGGAAAGTTGCACTGAGCGAGTATGTAGGATCAAAATTGCCAAATCTTTGTACAAAGATATAGTTGTGTATTATGTATCAGTATGGCTATTGGTTCGTAGTTCATAGTGTTCATAGACCAATTTATAATTTTTCTTTATGTTTTTAGCGATGTTGGAGTAGGTTAAGCCTGTAATGGCATGTTGTATAAAATGAAATTAATAAATTTATTTATTTATTAATTTAACAATAAAAAACAACATTACATATTTACAGTACACTATAAACTTAAATTAAGTTTTTCTCTTTTTAATAAATTTACTGTGCCTTTTTTATTAAATTACATTTTTGTATCCATATTTAGTATCCATCATTGCCTGTTTCACAAGCAGATATTTTTGACAATTATGGAAATGTTCTCAATGACCTCGATTCGATATTGTTGTGGACTGAAATCGTTTTCGAGGGAAATTATACTGTTCGAGTAATCACGTCAGAAAATGATTAACGATTTATACTAATAGCACCAATCTTACAACATGTTTCATTTTTAACATAAAGTACTTAATATCTGAACAGGTGTTGGTGATATTTCGTGGCAAAAATAAATCCGAGGGATACAAAAAAGGTACCTAAATATTCCAAGAATATTCTTGTGGGAGATATAAAGAGTGTCCTTACATTCGTTCACGATTGAATGAACGCTAGCTAGATAGACATAAAGAGCTATGTCGATCTCCAAAAATGTGCTGTCCTCATTGATAAGAAAATGTTTTGCCAAATAAATCCGATTATTCGCTGTGGCAACGCCTCCCATCCCCTCCCGGTAAATACAAAGAAATGTAATCAGAGCCAACAGCGTAATATTCGCGCCCTTACAGCAGCCACTCCTCGGTGTAAAGTTTTCTCGTGTAGAAATGTATCACGCGGAAAATACACTTTTTTTATGCAAGTTAATTTACAATTTGTAAGTTTTACAATGTCTAAATTTTGTTTTTTGGAATTGAAGCAAAAAGAAAAGTTCAGTTAAAATTTATGAGACGTCAATGGAGTTCAGGACAGTATTTTATTTTGAATAAAGGTACCTACTATAAGATTTCCGCAATAAAATATCATTTAGAGTCCTACTGGCTCCAACCTGGCTCAGATTTTAATATTTTTATGATCTAATATATTTTTTAAATCATTTATTCCACATAAAATCAATATACACTTATATAATATTTACCGAACTGCGGAAACCTCGCAGGGTTTAACTGTGTTAGGTGATTACACTTGGGAAGAAAGTATTTTTCAATTTAAGTTTAAATTTTTTAAAGTTAATGCGAGTTCTACTCCCATTTGTTCGATATTTTACTTATCAGGGAGGTTTCTATGTATATGAGTCTTCCTAAATTGCGGAATCGAACTAACCTTATCTAAAGTTACACGACTGTTTCCACTTTAATTTGTGTCTTAGGCACTCCATACGTGCTATTACGTGCGCAATGAGATAACAATTACGTCAATATGAGCTCGTCAAGAATAATACTGGCAGAGACCTATGTTGCGACAGACGCAGACAAATGGTAAACTTAGGAAATGACCCAAATTTCGTGATTGTTTTGATGTAAAACATCATTGGAGCGACTTGGTATGGCAGTAATATCGACTCTAAAGGCATGACGCACGTCGAAATTCTACCTTTTTCAACCGACTTCCCAAAAAAGGAGGAGGTTATATGTTTCGATGTATGTATGTTTTTTTTTTATGTATGTTCGCTGATTTCTCCGCCTACAGTGGACTGATTTCCGAAATTATTGTTTTATTCGAAATAGTTTATTCCCAAGTTGGTCCCATTTTAACCACGTCAGAATCTGTTCGGTAATTTTAAAGATACCTAACAAAATATTAAAATTCAAACATTGGATTATAGAGCAAAAGCCCGCGACAGCATGCCCTTTTGTTATTTTATGAAAAACTCAAGATTCTCTATGCATGTCCCCAACACAGAAATAGTGATTAGCGACTATAAAAGTTGGATCATGATTGCTTAGGTAGATAATTTGTAGCAATCATATTTAAAGTTTTTAAGATTTTATTCCGAATAATATGAGAAATCATGCCATCCATTGCCAAGCCATTGGTGCAGATACAAATCCATGTCAGACATTGTAACTTTACTAAATTATAGTCATGTTTGTTTTATTATAATAGCTGAATTTAATAATACTTTGAGAGGTCCACAAAGGTGCTTTCGACCTATAAAATTCACTTTTGCTATCCATATTACATAAGCAACTAAGATTCAAACTTCATGAGTAGTCACTAATCTTCTTTACACGTGGATATACGTGAAATTTGACATCAAGAAACATTCAGCATTTTTGAAATAAGGCAGGTTGGTCGTCTCGGGCTCTTGGTCTATTTATGTGCCAAAAATTCCGTGGAATTCTGACAAATTCTGACATTTCAATCAAACTGACATAAAACGTTTCGATTTCTTAAATTTTGGCCAGTGAAAAAATAAGTATAAGTTTTCATGACAACAAAACTGCGCCAAGTGCACTAAAAATGATAAAATAAAATTTTTTTCCCAAAAAAATTAACCGACTTCCATTGTAAAACTTAAAATCATGAAATAACTTAATAGGCAGATTAATCAAAAAGAAAATGTATTGGCATGCTACCTACTGAATGAGGTGAAGTCGGTGCCAAATTAAAAATTAAATCATCTAAATTAACATTAGAATCATGTGTAATTAAAATGCATAATACTTATCCTTACTCCTTGCACTTGGCACCGACTTCATCTCATTCAGTAGGTAGCATGCCAATACATTTTCTTTTTGATTAATCTGCCTATTAAGTTATTTCATGATTTTAAGTTTTACAATGGAAGTCGGTTAATTTTTTAGGAAAAATTTTTATTAGTATATACTGAGAGGTATACTAAATCTGGGGTAGACCCTATAACAAGACAGTATCAAAAGGAGTCTCATTAAGAATATTTTTACCTTATTATTTTTCCTGCGTATATGACGTCAAGATGACGTCAAACTTTCTAACTGGCTGAAAAACTCCGTCTGGATAAAAATAAGAATATTTTCCGAAATAACAGATTAGGCGGTAATCCAATCACATCAAAGGTCAGCAGTTTGGACAGTAGGTGGCAATCAGCCAGGCGGATTTTTGCGAGATAGGTAGGTATAAGTATATATTTTTTAATATAAATTTTATTCCCGTTTTGTTTTAATTGAGGAAGGGCCATACGGAGGCAAAATTTTCACTTATCATATTAGATGATTTTAAAAACAAAAATAGATTTGAAAATTGAACGAAAACATTATAAGTCCGAGGAAGTCTTATGAAGACATTAAAAGTTTCCCACTCCGCGAGGGAATAAAGACGCAAAAAAGTTGAATATTCAAAAATGTAATAAATGGATTTATAATTCGATCCCGAGTCCACTTTGATCATGTCAAAACGAGGCAACTCTCAAATCATTTCTCTTCGACCCTACCTACAACTTATTTACGACGGTATTTTACCTATACACTACACACCCGTACGAAGCCGGGGCGGGTCGCTAGAGTAACATATTTTCCAGCGAAAGCTCAACACAATCCTGTACTCTTAGCTCCATTCGCGTTTATAATTGGCAAAGTTATGGGACACTCAAACAGAAGAAGTTTGATTTGACTTTGTTAGATATTTGTTTGAGGAAGATTCTACTGATATGATCTAAATACAAGAGATAAGTCCGCTTTGAGACGATATACGTATAATCTCTGACTCTTCACTTGGCAATTTGGTGTTTGCGTCATCTTTCAGACATTTTATTGCTGAAACTGCCCCACTGCATGGTGCCCCACCGGTGACATACGCCTTATCCATCGTTAAGGAGTATGCCCAGGATATTGCGGATTGGTGAATGTTTTAAACGACTACAAATACAACCGGGACCAACAGAAACACAGTATTAGTTTTTTTTAATGTAAATTTCGTATTATATCACACGTTTTTCCCGAAGGTGTAGAAAGAGACTACGGATTTTCACTTGCTACGATCCTTACAGAATTCTAGCTTCCTCTACACTCATCATTCAAGCACATACAAGCCTGTTCTAATATCTCCCTTATTAATTAGGTCCGCAATCTTATCGCAATGAGGTCGACCCCTGCCTGACCCACTCTTCTTTTTATTAGTTTTATTGCACTTATTAAAATAAGATGTTCTACTTTACAAATATGCCCAAGCCATCGCAACTTTCCTTTTGGTCACATTATTTTATTTAGGTATCTAAAACCCCTTCTAAAACCTTTATCTAAATCCGCAGAAATTTTATGATAAACATGTATAAATAGATACGCAAACTACTTTATTAGCGTATTCAAAACAAACGCATTTCTAAAAAGTTGTCAGGCAATAATCGCCAACTCTCAGCGTCTGTCTGCAAAAAGTAGTACAATAGCACCACGTCACTGTATGCAGCTGAATAACTGCTGCTAATTACTGATAGTTAACGCTATTATAATGATAATTTACCACAAGAACCATTGACTTATCAAGTGGAATTATGTTCACATTGGTCTATAGAGAGTAATTTTGAATTGAATTTATTGCTGAATAAACCTAGGTCAGTATAGACTCTATACTGACCTAGGTTTATTTAGCAATCAATTCAATTCAAAATTACTTTATTTCTCTCCACAATCTAACATTTACAGAAATAAGAAGTATAAGGTTAAAAATAACAGTATAAGATTGTGAGAGACTGGCAGTTAATCAATCAGTAGTGGCAATTATCATGATTAGCCATAGCCAGGGCAGAAGTCCTTCTGTATAAAGTACACAACTTGAAAATCAAGAGAAAACGCAAACGGTAGTACCCTGAGTAGAGTACCAATATTAGATTAGCACTACATACAAGAAATAAAATGGTTTTAAAAATTATGAAGATGACACCAGATTAATCAGAACTATTGAAAAAAATATTTTTTCTTGCTAAGAAAGAAGGTAATTCAATAAGGTAACACTCGTCAGTTTACTCCCCAAGGCACTTTACCATTCTGAACTACTCATTTGCCAAGGTTGTGACGTCACCACCTTGTATTTATTGATTTATTGCCTCTCGTAACTATCTATTCTGCATAAAATCCTCGTGATAAACTCAACAACAAAAACAATATGCACATCCTGTAGTTGTATAGGTACTCTAACATTACCATAGCAAATTAATTAAAAGATTAATTAATTGAATAATTTAAAATCAAAGTGTCTTAGTAATTTTCTTGCTCAATTTTACAATTTTACAAATTTTACAAAAATTCCATTCCAATTTATTGTTTCTTATACAAATGAAGATGTTGAATATTATGGTGTCAATCATAATCAATGTAAGTCAATATGTTTGTCTGTCCGCATGTGTCACTAATTTCAAACAAAGCAAGGGGGTTTTGTTATGGGTTTCAGAGATCTGTTCCTTTCATGTCAAAACTGAGTAATACAGCCAATTTATTATTTACTTTGATTGCTCAGTGACCCAAAAGAGGATTTTGGCCTCCAATACTACAGTTTAACTTATAACAAATAAAGTTGCTTTAAGAGCTAAGGAACTACAAACTATTACTAAACAATTAATATAATAGTAAATATCATACATACAATGTCTAAAACAACTTAAACAAACATGCAACCAAAGTGAATGTAAAAAAAAACCATGCATAGAAAGAATGTAATAACTAAAGAGTTTGTGTAATATGAAAGAAAAAAATCAAAGAAAATACGAAATTGCCAGCACAAATCCAATTTGCATAATATTCATAAATGTGAAAAATACAATTTATAAATACAAGACTGCATATAATCATTTCATTTCTTTTGTAAGATTTATGAAAAGGATTCCCTTGTAGCCAATAAAAATATATAATAAAAAAAAAGTGCTGGCATAGATTATATAAGCATGTACCATTTCATCCCAAAGATAGCGCCGGTCGTGTCGCAGCTCCTGCTCAGCGACCGATCAAGCGACCATCACTAAGTTCATGCACCTTACAATCCTGAATCAATGCAAGTTCATGTTAGTACTTCATGTCAATATTGATGTGTGGTCTACAGTGTAAGGGCCATAGATACAGCTTTCCATAGATGTGCTAAAGAAATTGTACAAGCTTTAACGCTGGGCTATGATTCTACTAATTACAAATGTACTATATCGTGCCTCAGTGGTGTCTCAAAAGCCAAAGAAATTGCAATAAAGCAAAGATCTTGTCGCTTTAGTTCAGTCTCTTTAGCTCTTGAAACACAATTGAGACACACATCACATTCACACAGATTTTGACATCTTGTTTGAAATTAGTGGAATCTGCCCTCAGAAGAGATGTGTTTTAAGAACCAATAAAATTTAGTTATTCAAATTTGGAATTTCGTTAAAGGTCCTATTGGTGGTTGAAACACATCTCTGATGTGGTGACAGCCCTTTAATTAATGATGACAAACTTCTTTTGAGCACAATTCTGATGCAGAACTATTCTATTTAGAGTAATATCTTAAATACAACTAGATTTTTCAATACATCTGGGAGTTAAAAGATAATCAAATTATTAATGGCCTTTATTATTGTTTAAAACCTCACAGAAATTAAAATTTATATGAGGACAGTTAAGGTCTGTTAAAAAATTGTGATATACTTACAAAAAAATTGTATTATAAGAAATAGTATTGTAAAATTTTACATACTAAGTAAATAATAAATTAACAAGCTTTTAAACAAACATAGAAATTTCTGATTTAGAAGTTCAAAATTAAAAATAAATAGGTGAATCAAACATATTACTCTTGACCCTTAACTGTGAATCAAGGCAAACAACTTGATATAAGTTTTTTAATTCAATCTCATTTGATTTAAATCTTGTGTGCCCACATGGAAGGTAGTGGAACCTAAAATATTTAAATCTATGTTTATCTTGAGTAAGTTAGTTGAAATTCTAATGTAGTAATGGATTATGGAGTTGTTTTGTCTAAATCCATTTTGTGA
Source organism: Ephestia elutella (assembly GCA_018467065.1). Classification (NCBI taxonomy): domain Eukaryota; kingdom Metazoa; phylum Arthropoda; class Insecta; order Lepidoptera; family Pyralidae; genus Ephestia; species Ephestia elutella. The sequence goes on from CM031578.1 coordinate 4,722,255, forward strand.
GTTGTTATTCAAAAGGTTATTAACCTTGTTTTACCTGATAAAGCTACAGAAGAATGTAGAATTTATCAAGCCATTTTTTTAAAGTAGTTAAGTACATTTCTTTCTTTGTGAAAACAGCCATATTGTAACTTGATTAAAAACATATATAAACCTATTCATAAAATTGGATTAAATTGAAAAAAATGTGAGAAATAGATTCACTTTGTAGAATGGATTTAGACTGCTACTTGTAATACAAATGTTAGATTCCGATAGAGAGGCGGAAACGCTACTGAAAAATGTTCTATAAGCGAAATCAGACCCGCGCAAAACAGCCGTAAAGTGCACCCAGTGATACCGCGCATACCTGATCCTGTCTTCACGCGATGGCCTCTCCTAAGTTTACACACACGACCTGCCCTCACCGTGGACATGATCACGTTTTCGGGCTTCATAACTCTAGGCCAGACGTTATACAACAAATTTATTGATTTGGATACTCAAAACTTACAATCACATAACTGTTCCACAGATACGACTGGCACACAATACTTCTTCGCAAAATAAAAACTGATAGCACCGAAGCTAATTTGTAAAACTTTTACAATTTATTATAAAAACGTCTGATTTTTATGGCAGATCTAGAGAATATGCACAGAAATCACAGCAATATACAAAGAAAAGACGAAGACGATTTGGAGAAAAATGCGACAATTACGACTTTGTTTCGTGAAAACTTGACAGATAATGGCGATGGATGACGGTCTTGCTTGACGGTTGACGGATGACGGAATAACGGCTGACATGACATGACATTCCTTATATTTAAAAAAAAATATTTCTGTATGACACATGGAAGTAATAAGTAGGTACCTTTAAGTACTTATTACTTCCATGGTGTGACATTCCTTCGGCTTCCATGACACATGAGTGATGTGCCATTTTCCGATCAAGAATTTTCGGAAACCGTCAGAGAGAGAACTATTTTTTTTGTGTCTGATGAACTGACGGCCACAGAAGTAAATTTTTTTTTATATGTCTGTGCTGACCACAGACATATAATAATAGTAAGCAGACAGAACATGTCATTTGAAATTGCATGGCAAAAACACACACTAAGATTATTATTCACACAACGACAAAATACAGGGTCGGATCTGAGATAATTAATTATATTCAGTACAGTGTAGCAAAACCAAAAATTTTGAGACGCTGAATCTTGTGCCGTGCGCGGTATGCGGACGGATCTGCATCAGTTTTTTACAATGGGAAATTCTATCCCTTTATGGGAAAAAATACTAGTCATTAAATAAATAAAATTTATTTTAAATTATTTAAAATCACGTGCAATGAAACATTGCAATGATGTTGATGGTTGCTGACGTCCATTCAATGTCCTGGTACTCGTAGTACGGAAGAGACATACTCCCTATAGCAGTTCTCTTTCTTTAGGTATTATTTTCTGGCATATTTTCCTTGTCCTGAAATAAAATTCACTGTCAGTATTTTTATAAAATGTGCATTTTAATCTTCAAGAAAGAATTCCTGAGATTTTTATAGAATAGGTACTAAATTCGTATATTTGCCTTGATTCGGCCCAGCCATTATGGCTGGGCCGAATCAAGGCAAATGCTAATAATAGTAAACAAAACTGGATCTGTCAAATGATCTATGCTATTTACGAAATTATTAAATTACTTGTAGTATTTCTTATGAAATGGTTATAATTAATACACTACTTTATAAAATAAATAATGATATTGGTGATAAATAGCATTCAAAAGTCTAATAATGGTTATTGTTTCAAAAATAACACGAAATTGTATATTATCATTGGGCACGTCAAAAAACATGAATTGCTTACCGATGGAACGATATTCCAGGAATATTTTTATAAAAAACACTTCCACACATTGTACACGTTGCATTTTATCATTTCTATTGGCAGAGCCGGCTTTAGCACTACCAGCGCCCTGGGCGAGATTTCTATGGCGCCCCTAAACACTATTCAAACCCATACGAAAACAGGCAAAGGGTAAAAAATAAATTATAAAATTTCGTGCCTTGTTTTTTTATATATTTTATTTAAGATTTATAAGATTGAAGTACCTGTAACACAATTTTTTATTACTTAGCACTGGACTAACGAGAGCTATAAGGTGCAAAAAGAATTATTCGAGAAAGTCAAAAACGAAAAAGGGCGAAAAAGCGAAAATAAAAAACAATTTTTTCCGAATTTTAGATTTTGGCGTTCGATATTTTTAAGAGTTTTCCTGTAGCCTAACCTTTTTGAAAAAAGTCAAAGTGTCAGAACTTCGATAAGCGTGTGGAAATTTTGCAATTTGTTTGTTCACAGGTGTAATGTCGAGGATATAAAGTAATTAAGCTTTGCCTAGAATGCTTTGGTATGTCTGTGTATTTTGTGTTCTCCTCTAGAGGTCGCATTTCACAACCGATTCCGCGAAATTTTGAGAGCAGGTTCAATAAACATATAAAAATCGATAGTCGAGGATTTTTTTAAAATTATTTTTGAAAATGGCGGAGTTGGCACAAAGGGCCTAAGCGTAAGCGCTTTTGGATTTCTCTTACGACCAATTTGTGCCAACTCAAAATAATCCAACTAATATTATACATGCAAAAGTGAATTTGTTGGTTTGTTTATTTGTTTGTTGCCTCTTCACGCTTTATTTACTGAACCAATCTTCCATCTTTCGCATACACATAGTTGGAAGTACTGAAAACTCCCATAGGGTCCTTATCATCCCGGGAAAAAGCACGCGAGCGAGCCGCGGGCAAAAGCTAGCGTGTAATGAATAAAGAGGCGCCTGCAGCACCCCTTTATGACGACCCTTTGAGGCGCCTCTTTGGGACGACCCTTTGAGGCGTCTCTCCTCCTTCTCGCCCCTCACCGACAACAAGGTGGCGCCTGCGGCGCTCCCTCACTGGACAACAGGGAGCGCCTGTGGCGCCCCTCGCCGGGCACCAAGGGGCGCCTGAGGCGCCCCTTGACGTCCGGCGCCCTGGGCCGTCGCCCAAACGCGCCCCCCCCTAAAGCCGGTACTGTCTATTGGGTTTAAAAGCACAAAACAGTAAAAAATAATTTTAAATATATATGACGACTGTGACAACACAACAAATATGACAGTTAAGGATCATTTCGCATGAAAAAACCGGCTCGGATTTTAAATCTTTCAGTGTAGTGGTTCGTGTTGCAATACATTGCAATGCTAAGGAAGGAAAGGGACAGAGTTATGTGACAGTCCTTATCATGAACAGGATGCAAATATTGTCAAATATCATCATTGTGTGTGTGAAATTTGTGTTCCTTCTGCTTATATTAAAAAAAAAATTACTTCTGTGGTGCTGACGGCCTTTGATTTGATAGACGATGGCAGCAGCTAGCGATAGTTGGAGAGATAAGGGGGAGACTTTTGCCCAGCAGAGCGGTGGGAGCTTATATTAAAAAAAAAAATATTTCTGTGGGTGGGAGCTAATAGCTCTAAATAAAAAAATATTATAGTAATTTGTAATTTTACAATGGCAACAGCTTACGTAACGTCAATTTGCAGCTGTCAATCGAACCAGCTGATGATATTGTATTGAGTAATTTTATATATTTTATCTTCCTGCAGTCCTGCACTATTTATGTAATTTTAATTCAATTTGGTATTTCCCAACGGAGGTTAGTAATCTTTCTTTTCTTTTAAAAACATTTGACGATTTTTTGTTTTGTAGTACCTACCTTTAATGGGTCTGACAAACGTTTTTTACTTTATATGCCAAAAAAATCTACAAAAAATTACGAGAAAAACGGTGTTTTTACTTTTTTCATATCTTAAAAAATGGCTGATATATTTACGATCAAAGTTCGTATTTCCGACTGTAGGTTTTTAAAAACGCGGGCAGGCGCTCACTAGCCGGTGACGTCATAACTTTGCTCACTCGCCAGACACGCTCCCGTTCGCGCGCCGCTGTGTAGTAAAAATTAAAATTATTAAGTTCTTTGTGGTAAAATGGGAAAAAGAAACTGTATTGTGCCTTTATGTTCCAATTCAACAGTTAAAACACCAGATAAACTCTTTTTTTATGTGCCGGAGGACCCGAAAATGAGGAAAAAGTGGATGACAGCCATAAAAAGAGTCGATTCAATAGGGCCTAAAACCAAAGCGCAATGTTGTTTAAGTAGTAAGTATTTGTTAATAATAAGTTTATCCTTTACTTTCGATCGTTTAAATGGGTATACACTAGTCTATACCTATGTTAATAGCCCTGACGAAACTTTATTATTAATAGGTACGTAATAAATAAAGATACAAGTGATTGCATACTGAAAGGCTCCGTAATTTTGATGATTATGAATCATTAGACTATATATATACTATTACTAGCTGTTGCCCGCGGCTTCGCCCGCGTGAGTTTCGCTTAGATGAAAAATTTTTTGTGTTCCAAACTGTAGTAACCCAAACTCCAGTACTTAAAATTTCAGCAATTTAGTTATCCCGTGTCTCGCGGGATTATATTAGGTACTCGTAGTACAGTCGCGGTGTTAAAATTAATCAAAATTCAATAAACGATCTTCGTCTGCTCGTTATCTACAATTTCCCGTGTACCACCACTCCCACCCCGAGTCCCTCTTTATCCTATCCCGTGTCCTGTCTATTTATACGTCAGAAGAAAATGCTCATCAGGTTGAACGACTTTTGCTAAGGCCCCATTTCCATTTTTTATAGAGTAGCTGGTCTCTTGGAGTTCTTCATCAGATGTTCCATAAACTTAAATTTTTATACGTCAACAGAAAATGCTCATCAGGTTAAACGACTTTTGCTAAGGCGCCATTTCCATATATGTAATAGTGTAGCTGGTCCCTTGGAATTCTTCATCAGATGATCCTGATCTTCGATTTTTATACATATATACGTCAACAGAAAATGCTCGTCAGATTGATAAACTTTTCCAAAGGTACCATTTCCATATTTCTTATAGTTTAGCTGTTCTGTTAAGGTTCTTCATCAGGTGTTCCAGTTTTCAAAATCAATTATAGCCATAACAAAAAAGTTTAATTCAAATCCGTCCAGTAGTTATTGCGTGAAACGCGTACATACATACAGACGGACAGACAGACAGACAGACAGACAAAAAATTCCAAAAAAATGTTTTTGCTTTCTGTTATTCTTTTTAAGTGTCCCTCTATCCATTTCAGTCAAAAATACTAAATGTACAGACAAAATATTTTTACTGTTTTATTATATACCCACGACCCCTTTATGCTGTTAAAAATCAGAAATCACTAAAAATGGCGCAGCGCCATCTATTGGAAACATGAGAAATAATTTAGCTTACATTGTACGGATGGCTATCGAATACGTAATACAAACATAATGGTCATCTCTTTTTTCGTGCAGACTCAGTGGATTACGATTTATGATTATATATATGCAAAAATTTACATAGGAACTGCGTTTCAAAATAAATAAATTAAAAAGTTAAATTCAATCACTTTAAAGACGCCATTCTCATTTTATCAACGCCATCTATTGGATATTTTTCTTGACACAATCAGTAGATGACCGGAAATAAATTTGCAAATAAATTTATTCGTTTCTTTTGAAAATTAAAAAAAAAAGTAAGAAAATAATTCTAGAAAACAAATAAAAACGAAAACAGAAAATTATTGTTTGTGGCAGGATTCGTTCCAGCTACTTTCTTGAAACATTTCTTTACTAAAATTATTAAAAAAAATATAGAATTCTAAAAAAAAACTAATATAAAACGAAAAAAAAAGTAAGTAAAAAGAAGTCATGTCTACCAGGATTCGAACCCTCTATTTAAAAAATTGATCCACGACCTCTTCCGACAGAGCCAACATGCGTTGTTTATAGCTGACGAAATTTCAAATGGGATTTGTCTATAGGTACGCAAATTCACCCCTTTTTTGTACTGTAAGGGTTGAAATTGTGAACAACCCTTTCTTATGTGGGCAGTATATAGTATAATGAAGACACTAACCAAATTTCACGTTTATAGCTTTTGTAGTTTCGGTTTTGTGATGATAAATTAGTTTACTTCCCCCTTTTTACCCCTTTAGAGGTTGAATTTCAAAAAACGCTGAAACACGCCATTGGTTATTTTTGTTGAGAAGTATTCTTGCCAAGTTTCAAGTAAATCAGTGAAGATTTTAATTTTTTTTCATACAAACTTTGCCCTCAATTTTAACCCCTTAGGGGTCTAATTTTGAAAAATCCTTTCTTATCTGAGCACTACGTATTAACATAAAACTTTGGTCCAAATTTCAAGTTTATAGCTTTTATGGTTTAGGCTGGGCGTTGATTTATCATTTACCCTTGTTCTTTTATATATATAGATTTATGAATTATTAAATATATTTATTATTAAATAGAAACATTAATAAATACGACCCTAGCCGTGTGGTGTCCGGCAGAGAAGAATAGGATCATTCCAAGTGCTCTCACGGATGTCGAACAAGGCGACTAAGAGAATACAAGCTTAACATGTGTGTTGACCGATTTATAAAAATATACTTAGAAAACTAATATATAGGTATGTACGTAATACTCACTAGTACTTCTATTCTGTATATGGGTAAATAGTGGCATTTTATTTAAGTTTATACCTACTAGGTAATAAACACAAAATAATCATCAACAACCTCGAAATGTTGATTGGAGTACCTACCTAGGTAGGTACTGTATTTTTACCGGTCCCATAATAAAAACAGCAAATGAAACTCTCATAGGTAGGTAGGTACTTTCAGTTAGGTTTGAACAAATACCTACCCAAGAATAGGTGTTATAACATACATACCTTTTTAACTTTATTCCTCGAATTTCGGCAGCCGTAAAATCCTGATTATTTATGAAATATTGTGCCACCATCAAACTATCCACTCTTGGCAGATTGTCTGATTGACCTTTAAGAAAACCTTCTTCCATTCTGCACACTTAGTAGGGTCATCGAACCATACTGATAGCCGCCTGCTTGCCGACTGTGAGCGATCGCGGCGCGGTGAACAAAGGTGTGACGTCATCGCGTTAGCGCCGCTTAATTTCGGAAATTAAAAAAGGGCCTAAACTTCTCGTAGTTATAACTTCGGAAATACTGGATGTATTGAAGTGAAATAAAAACTATTGTAATGTACATGATCTACGCTCCAATTTTAGGTATATTTCATAGTAATATTTTGACCCTTTTGTGTTCTCCATTAGTACTATATCTTTTCTATATAGATGCTTCGAAAAGCGGTGTTTGGGTCTGGCTTGGCGGCCTTAGTCCCTATTGTCAACGCAGCAACTCCTCCGAAAGATGAGGCGAGTGGTCCACCCAAACCGCCACCAATGAAACCCTCAGAATTACCCATATATGAAGCTCCACACGCTGAATATATTGAGTAAGTACAAACTATTCTTGGTGACTTAATTTTAACTAAGCATCTTTTATGTACCATCTTCTAGACTGATTAATATTCGATTTTTTTTCTTTGTAAAGTTACAAAAAATTGCCATCGCACATGTTTTTGCATCATCAGGTATCAACAATCCAAAGTTATTAAGGAAGAAAAGCCAGGATATATAAGACAAGCTTTGCAAGTGCCAGTGCGAGCCGTGCGGGAGTCAATTCAGACGGTGCTGGCACAAACAGAGTCAGTTAAGAATACAGTATCAGAAAACTACCATGAGGTGCAGGACAAAACCGACTGTTTGTATTACTTTATTTATTTTTACCATTTTCTTACTATATTCCAGAGAGTTTTTTAAATTTCTTTGTGTTCAACTGTTCTTCTTTGTGTAACTGCAGGAAACTGTATTTATTTTTAGAAAAATTATGTTAAAGCTAAAAGTATTGCTGAAATAATGTAAAATGGGTTAAAAGAAGTTATTGGTTAATTTATGTAACTAGTGACCTACCCCTGCTTCAAGAATAGAATATGTTTGTTCACTGCAAGCAATTATCTAAATGATAGTGAAAACAGCATCAAAATCAGTAAAAGATCTAGGAATACAGATCTGGAATGCGGGAAGTGATTTTATTTTGTACTATGTATTGATAAGTGATGAGTGTTATTTCCTTAAAGGGATAGTGAAATATTTACGCGAGGAGGAGAACAAGGATGTTCGGTATGGGGCTGTGGTCATGGGAGGCCTCACTGGATTCATTTTCGGTCTCAGAGGTGGCTTTATCAGGGTATGTATAGTACTTTGTACATTTATTGGAAAAAAATCGTTTTGTATGTACAGTTGAGTCAGTCAAGTGCAGACGTATTCATATCTCAAAGATCTTATCGCCTTGCCTTAATGATCACATTGCCTTGTGTTAATCTGACTTCTCTTATGAAGTATACCATACAGACAATACCACATCAAACTGCCCAGCCATTATTAGAGGTCCATGAAGGGTAATAGGGGATTGCCTTAGAAGTAGGAAGGGCTGCGCAGCGGCCATATTCTGTGTGTATGCAAACTGACTGTGCCACTAGCGGGGTGTCGATCTGAGGGAGGGAGCCTGGGACTCGGAAGTCAGTCCTGCACAAAGATGTTTTTGCATAGGAAATCAGATTTCTCTCGATCTAAGGGAGGGAGCCGGGGACTCGGAAGTCAGTCCTGCACAAAGGTGCTTTTGCATAGGAAATCAGATTTCTCTCGATCTAAGGGAGGGAGCCTGGTACTCGGAAGTCAGTCCTGCACAAAGGTGTTTTTGCATAGGAAATCAGATTTCTCTCGATCTGAGGGAGGGAGCCTGGGACTCGGAAGTCAGTCCTGCACAAAGGTGTTTTTGCATAGGAAATCAGATTTCTCTCGATCTGAGGGAGGGAGCCTGGGACTCGGGAAGTCAGTCCTGCACAAAGGTGTTTTTGCATAGGAAATCAGATTTCTCTCGATCTGAGGGAGGGAGCCTGGGACTCAGAAGTCAGTCCTGCACAAAGGTGTTTTTGCATAGGAAATCAGATTTCTCGTCTTCCTACATACAATTTTTTTGGCGTGTAGATTGTAAGAGCGACCAGTTCGTTATTGTAGTTCTAGAAGGGGGCGCGCGTTTTCTAGTTTCATGGCGACTGCAGATGACATACTGTACAGATCACTCTGTCTTTATAACTTTATGGCATTCTTATGTAAGTTTTTTTTACATTTGTATTGTATTTCATCCTAAATGAAAATCTATTCAGCTATTGACTGTTTGGATCAGATCTTAGAGTAGGTAAAAGAATATTTTATTTATATAGAATCATGGTAAAGTAAAAACTTTCCAAATGTTTCAGAGGGTGTTATATACAGGTGTTGGTACAACCACAATGGGTATGGTCTGCTTTCCCGAGGACACGAAAGAAATCATCAAGAATAATGGTGTATTAGCGAAGCAGTATATTAACATCGCTTACAATTTCCTGTATGGAGGTATACAATCTTTTATGCTACAAGTATAATTCTTAGTGAAAATGAGTTAGCGTGTGGTTAGCGGCCAGTTACCAAGTATTCACATACTATTCTGATTGAATTGGTCTATTTATATCCTGCACCCCTGAATGATTGCAAAATTTCATGACAATGAATGGAGAATGCAAGTGTAACATTCAGATTCACTTTCGTATTTATAATATTCGGAAGGATTAGGATATGATATATTATCCTATTCCAACTAATATTATAATATGCGAAAGTGAGTTTGTTACTTCTTCACGCTTTATCTAAGTACTGAACCAATCTTCTTAAAATTTCGTATACACATAGAAGTATTGCGTGAGAAGGACAAAGGGTACCTTTCATTCCGGGAAAGAGCAATGTTCCCATGGGAATTTCACGCGGGCGAAGCCGCGGGCAAAAGCTAGTTATTTATAATGGACATCTTGTCCTATGAGATGATCTTACAGAAGTCACCTTTTTTTCTTATTTTTATCAATATTTACTTATCAGTGAAGCCCGGCGACCCTCAGCTGGAGGTGAAATTCCCTGACCTGTCGATACCAAAAGACTTCTCCGAGCTTGTTGACCTGACAGTATCTGTCGCGTCCACCGTCAAACAGGCCGTGATGCCCCCGCCGGCGAAGGAGGCAAGCGACTCTAAACCTTCAGATAAAAAGGAATAGGTTCTATTTCGAGTACGTAGGTCAAAATTTAGAATGCATGACGGGCCTGGCTTTTTCTGCATTGATTTGCGTTTTCTTCTTTGTTTAACAGCTTTATTCTAAAGGTGGAGAATAACATAGTTTGATGAATTTAGAACATATTTTGCATTTTGGAAATGTTGCCTGCGGTGTTGGATTGAATTGCGCTTTTATTATCCATATTTTTATAAAACTTTAGTTTTAGGTGATTCTAACCAGTTCTTATTTTGCCTTCCAGGACACATATTTAATGATGACGTAGATGATATACCCATTGAAAATCCAGTAAGTAAGATATGCTAAACATAACAGGATACAGACAGCAATTGAGAAAGCACCACAAAGTGACATTTATAAGACAAGTAGAAGTTTAGAAATCCTTTCCAACATGCTTACGAATTATTTATTGTTAAGTATTTTTTATTTTTTTCAGTGTACAAATACATAATGGACTCGTCCAGTTAGTGAATGCTATTTATTTATTGTTGCTAGTCTTCTACAGTGTAAATTAACGACATGAAAATAAAATGTATATTTTTCTATCAGTTTTTTAATTTTCTCTTCACAGTACACTTTGTTATTACATAACATTACATCATATCTTGACTAATATTTCTAATAGATATCCCGTTAGATACTTAATCAATGAGTCATCAAAAATAAACTTTGCAGACCACTTATTACAACAGAAGAGCATAATCCTATTAGAAATACAGTGTAAACTCTTTATAACGTTATCCTTTATAACAATAAACTCCCTGTAACGTTGAATTAAGCCCAACTTGGTTGGTTTGCGTTAAAACCCACATATTGCAACACTCTTTATAGCGATACGACATTCACTATTACGAAGAAATGTGTTCATATTTTTAGACAGTAAATATTTATTATCGGTATTATTGTTTATATTATGTTATCAGGTAACAAAAGACTGAAGCTCCGAAACATCTGAGGTCGGTCTAGCTTTTGTTATCCTTAATTGCCTTGAACACGTGCAGTATGACGCATTGTTTTCTCGGAAGTGATGGTCTTCGACCAAGCATACTGGGTACCTATCGTATTATCAGTCGTAAACCTACTTTGAAACTGTTAACATGGCCAGTAAACGGAAAGCGATTAGAGTTGAGGAAAAATTCTTGTTAATTTGGTTGTTTTTTTGTTCACTCCATATAACGATAACTCTCTATAACGACAAAAAATGCTCAGTCCCTTGAGTTTCGTTATAAAGAGTTTACACTGTATCTATCAAGGACATATTGACTTTCACTACGTAATTAAGCAAATATCATTTCTTCCCTCCTCTTCTTCGTGACAACAGTTCCTGGTTTATGTTGGGCTTCCGGATGATTCATCAATTCTGGTGGACATGTTGACACGGAACTTGTCAGCAATACTTGCTTCAAGTCATAGAACAGGGCAGAATCCTCTTTGGTTACAAAAGACACTGCTTTACCAGTCTTGCCTGCACGACCAGTACGACCAATACGATGAGTGTAATCTTCAATTGTCTTAGCCATATCATAATTAATAACCACACTAACATCTTTGATATCGATACCACGGCCAGCAACGTCTGTTGCTACCAGGATATCCTTTGAACCATTCTTGAGACTAGCCAAAGCAAAGTCTCTCTGTTCTTGTCCTTTTCCACCATGAAGAGTACAAGCATTGAAACCCAACTTTTCCAAACCTTTTGCAAGAACATCTGCACCTTTCTTTTGATTGACAAATATAATAATAGGAGGTTCGACACCTCTTTGCAGAATTTCTGTGAGCTTTCTACGTTTCTCATTCTCACCAATCATGAAGACAACTTGTTCTGTCCTGTCCACAGGTTTGCCAACAGATCCTATGTATACTATAGCAGGCCTCCTGAGGTAACTCCTCGCTAGACGCTCCACTGCAGGAGGCATAGTAGCTGTAAACATCACGGTTTGTCTGTACTTTTTCTTTGTATTGTAGTTTGCCAACAAAACAGAAGCATCTTCTGCTGCATCAGTATCAGGCTTGATGTTAGAAACTGGCATGTATTCCAGGATCTTCTGTACATCAGGTTCAAAACCCATGTCAATCATACGATCAGCTTCGTCCAATACTACATAGGTGCATCTGTTCAGGACTAAGTATCTGTTTTCAAGAACATCTATGAGACGACCAGGTGTAGCAATAACAATTTCACATCCCAATCTCAACTTGAAACCTTGCTCTTCTCTTGAAAGACCACCAACTACTACTACTGATGTTATACCCAGAGGAATTCCAAATTTATTAGTCTCTTCTTCAATCTGTTGAGCCAACTCACGGGTTGGAGCCAGTATTATGGCATAGGGCCCTTGGTCTGCATCTTCTAGCCTCTCATTTTTAGGTAATGACTGAATCCAAGTGAGCAGAGGTATGAGGAAGGCCAATGTTTTACCAGAACCAGTTTCAGCAACACCAATGATATCTCTATTTTGCAAGCCAATTGGAATAGCTTGTCTTTGAATGGGTGTGGGACTTTTGTAGCCTACCTTGTTTATGATGTCCATTACATCACTGTGGAAGCCAGCTTCCTTCCAAGAGCGAATGGGATTAGGTATCTTACCTCCCTTGATAGTAATATTGTAATCTTCTCTGAAAATTCTCCAGTCTCTCTCAGTCATTTCATCCTGGTCTTTCTCAGACCAGTGACGGTCATCCCACTTCTGTTTGTCTTCCTTCTTCTTAACTTTCCTCAGACGTAACTTCTCTTGTTCTTTCTCAAGCTCAGTTCTTCTCTTCTCCAATAGGTTGCCATAGAATTTACTGTGATCTTTCTTCTGAGATTTTATGTCAATACCAGCTATATGACCACGACCGAAAAATTGTACTTGATGCCTTTCTTTGTAAAGTGTGTTGTAATCATTTGATGTATCTTCTGATGCATCCCAATCAAACACAAACTTCCTGTCATTCAACCGTCTAACACGGCGTTTCTTCTTTATTATGCCAAGATATCTGGCTTTGATAGCTTCTTCTTCACGTTCCTTGTCTTTTGTTTTAGAGAAATCTTCATTCTTATCCTTTTTATTATCCTCACGGCGATCATTACCAGATTTTCTTTCTTCATATTTTCTCTCTCTTTCTTCCATTCTTCTCTCCCTCTCTTTTTCACGCTCCCTCTCACGATCTTCTCTGTACTTTTTATCATCTTCTTTTTTATTGGAACCAGTGAGGTCTATAGTGGTTATTGATGGTCTGTCAACATTGGCCCTCATGGCCTCTACTTGTTCCCTCCGTTTCTCCAAAGCTAATGCAGCTCTTTGTTCTTTCGTTAAAAACACGGGTTTACTTCGAGCCTCTTCCTCAGCTTTTTTCTTAGCAAGCAGTTCTTCAAGAGATAGAGGTTCACGTTTAATTGGTTTCACTTCGTCTTTTTTTGCTTCTTGCATTTCTTCATCGTCCTGTTTGTTTTCTTCGTCTTTCCTGCTCCTATTCTTATCCCTATCGTCTGTGCGTCTATCTTTTCCGTCACGTTTTTTAGGGCTCCTAGAGCGGCCGCGCTCTTTCCTTGATGGGCTCCTAGTATCTTTCCTAGGACTACGGGACCTTTCCCTGTCTTTCTTAACAGGACTGCGTGATCTCTCACGTTCTTTTCTAGGGCTCCTAGATCTATCTCTCCTTTTGCCTTTATCACGATGGGAATCGCGTTCGTCGTAGCGATCCCGGTCACGCCTTTCTCTCGACCGCGATCTCCGACGATCAGGACTTCTGTCCCGTGCCATTTTTATGAATTTTGTTCACACAATTATAATATTTTTAGAAAAACGCAGCAAACTGAGCCTGAGCAAACACCAAAGCAACGCAACACAATACAAATTGTCACAAATGTTCAATAAATTGACATTGACAAAACTGACAATGACAGTCTGTGTCAGTTGTTACTAGTGAAGAGTAGAGTGTTATATTAAGTTGTCGAGTCGCAGTCGGATTGTATAATCCGCCGTATTACATTACGGCTAGTCGTTTTACAAAACAGCGCCGTTTTGTATTACGGCGGTTCAACGATTAGCCGGATTGTCACTGCGATACGTTCTCCAATATGGCGGGCCATGTTAAGCCTGCATCACACGTTTTTAGCCAAAACAGGCGATACTGAATTGACCCTGGTGCCAAACCTAGATCATTATTGATAATAAAAATAGTACTATAGGCTTCTCAATTAACTGCTACTACTTATACGAGACAGAAAAATGTGTTTTGCCTTTTCTTTTTGCGTAAATACCTTCCAGAAAATACGAAAAACAGGGTTCACGGCTTTAACGAAATCATTATGTAAAACACAAATTATAATTTCTACATAATGTTAAATCGCAAGTTTATTAAACTAGCTACAAGTTGCTGGTTTTAGATTTTTGAAAAATAACTCGAAAAAAATATTATAAATCGAAACAATGAAGAATGTTAACTAATTTTGATTTATTAGCACTCCATATTCTCTGTCAAAAATAAAAAATACTAGTGAAAGAATTACTTCGATACGTCAATTAGTTTCCGATTTAGAAGTAAAACAAGTAGTAACCGTACGACGCGGGCCGCCGGTTACGGTGTGACGTCATCGTACACGCTCAGTCTGGCTCACTCAGTCCGCTCGCAGTCGCGCGCCTGTGCCGTCGAAATTATACCTGAATACTTTTTCAAAAATGTCCAATCCAAATACTAGGAAATCATGTGTTGTGCTGTGCCTAAATGTAAAAATACAAATACCAATTCGCCGGAAAAGTTGTTTTATATCAAAAGACGTTAAACCTACGATTCTACATTCAACCATACATATTGAACATAACCAATAGCATCATCGCCATAGTTGTCTCTTGCCGATCTGAAATAAGTTTCAAATAAAAAAAAAATTGTAAGTAAAAAAAAATACAAATAAAAAAAAGGTTTAGTACATCTGTAACGTTCAACCCACTAAATCTACATCCTAAGTACCTTCGAGCAACAAGGACTTCCGCGCGCGGTCCGTAAGGAGTCCGTGTTGCTCTATGCTAAGTACCTATCCTACTTCCTACTAATATTATAAATGCGAAAGTTTGTGAGTGTGTCACACACTCACAAACTTTAACAACGGCGGATCCAGGATTTTTTCTGGGGGGGCCACAAGGACTGTGGCGGACTATGCATGTTGGGGGGGGGGGCAACAAATCGACATCCGTCCTGATGGTGTTGCTGCCCGCCTTGAAACGAACCCTAAAGACTTGCTCTCACTACGCCACTGCAGAAGGACTAGATTTGCATAAAATAAAAATAAAAAATCTGTTATTTCTTAATTTGATATGCACTGTCTCAATTTTCGCATTTTTTGCAATTTCACGCAGCAATCAAAACCAATGGGGTACAATACTTCCCGTTGACCTAAAATTATGAAATTTGGCAAAAAACAAAGGTCTAATAGTACATACAGGAATAAATATGAAAATCGTAAAGTTGTTGGAAGTAAAAAAAAAGTGTAACAAACGTATTTTTGCGCTGGTTTCAGTATGGATTTTAGGGATCGAACTGCAAAGTTAAGATTGTTTTTAAAACAGTTGGACTTATAATGTGAGATGCTTTGCGTGTACGGAACCCTCGGTGCGCGAGTTTGACTCGCACTTGGCCGGTTCTTTTTTATTATTATTTTAATATAATCTGCATATTACTATTATTCACGATCAATAATTGCATCTTCGACTTTTATCACTGTTTCAGAATTCATACCTTTCTTTTTTTTTGAACAGCTGTATTTTTTTTTTTAGGAAATTAATTTGTTTTGCCTCTGTAATTAATTTAGTTCGTCGACTATAGATAACCAATATGGTTCTAGCTGTAAAAACTTTTAAGTGGTTTATGTTAACTAGAAGATTAACGGAATATAATGTGGGCGTGTTAAAGTTAAATATAAGACAACTGGTACTATTTTTATTTCACATTAAAATAGATAAAACACTCGGTAACAGTATTAAAATTATAAGAGCAAATCATTTAATAGTTATCCGGGATAATTCAGTTAAATGTACTATGAAGTTAAATAAATGTTACACAATGGGGAGAGCAAGCACAGTGCCAATAAACGACCGTCGCGTTCCGCTGCTGGAATAGGAGAGAGGTTTCGCCCGCTTCGCGGGCGTCGGCCGCTCGCCGTCGCCCCTCCAACGCGGACGTGCACCGCGGTGTTGCCAACATTTACTGTTGCTAAAATTGCTGTTACTTTATTTTTGATAGTAAAATCCTAGTTTTCCAAATAAATAAAATAAAGACTATCGACTTATTTTTTACAGTCAACTATCGATAGCCTAACTACTACCTTGACAACACTACCTTGAATGACCTTGACACACGTTGACATAATTTTGGTGTACCTACCTATGTTGTTTTGGATTGGAGTTGAAGTTAAACTTTGGGCTAACTTTATAAATATCTTTGCATATTGCACAAGATTTACATTTTATTTAGTGACAATATGCTTTGGAATTATAGTATGCATGTCTATTGAAGTTTTCCAGATAGATTTTCGCAATAAACATACAATTATGGACATGAATAATTATTCCAAACTCAAGCTTTGTGTGGCTTCTACAGGCTTTTTATTGGGATGTGCCGGTGCAACATATTTATTTTGGAGATATAAACGGCGACTACGTGATGCCGTGGACGCTTTTAATTACATAACTATAAAAACTGTATGTACTGAAAATGAGTGTAAGGAAGTTGTACGAGAGTTACAAAAGTAAGTTCTCATAAGTGTGTTATTATTTAAATTAATTTAGTTAAAAAATCATTCCTAGTTGTAAGAAACAACATTCAGAATCTATATTTTTCTAAATAATTTTCTTGACTGACTACTTTGATGACACAGCTATAAAACTGTTCTTAGGCGATGCAGAACATATAGATCTATTGGTTTTGACTGTGAATGGGTGTCTGACCGTGGCTCGAGAAGACCAGTGGCTCTAGTTCAGCTGTCCTCATTTGATGGCTACTGTGGGCTTTTCCGATTAAGTAAACTGACAACTGTGCCTCCATCATTGAAGGTATGCAGATCATTTGTAATAATTGACAATAGAAAAAGCAATAGAATGTTCTCAAACCTTGACTGCTGTTTATTATTTTGGGTCAAAAATAAGATGATGAGGTTTATAACCAACCTGCTATGACCTTTTTCATAGAAATAGCCAGCTGAAATATGTATGTGCTCAGGTTTCTTTTATCATTCATTACTCTAATGATTAAATATTATTTAGGTATTTGCAACCAAGATAGCTTGCTACCATATTCTCTTTTTAACACATTACAGGAACTTCTAGAAGATGAGCACATATATAAAGTTGGTGTTAGTCCAATGGACGATGCCAGGTATCTGTTCCAGGACTATGATGTGGCCATTAAGTCTACTTTAGATATCCGTCACATTGCCTACCTTTGCGGCCACCACCCTGGTGGGTTAGCTGCTATGGCCAAGGCCACACTTCGTGTTGTTCTGGATAAGAGTTGGAGGGTATGAATAAATCTACATTTTTCAACTAAGTAATCATATATTTTGTACAGAAAGTAAAAAAAAAACTGGCATTTCTAGACCTATGTTAGACAAATAGTAACAGTGTACTAAAGATTTGATGAATTTAATTGCATATATATATATATTTCCATGGGCAGCGGTGATCGCTTACCATCAGGGCCACTTGCTTGTTTGCCGCCCTATGTTATAGAAAAAAAAACATACTTATATAATTTATACAGATTCGCTGCAGTGACTGGGAAGCCGATGAGCTCTCAGACAGAGAAACAAGATATGCAGCTGTTGATGCCCATGTAGCCATAAAGATGTTTGTCAACTTTATCAACGAATTGGGTAGGAGTCCCTGGTCTTTTTTGATTAGAAGAAGCACCAATGTGTGGGACCAGTTGGACAAAGTTTGCTGGGAATATACTGATGTGCAGTACAAGCAGAAAAATAATGCAAAAGCCAAATGCGAAGCGAAAAATGTGAAAAATGAATCGTAAGTTTATTATGGCAATCATAGGCATAAGGCATTTTCAAAGTAAAGAATAAGAGCTACATCTAGAAGCCTGATCCATTTGGGATTTATTTATTATTTTATTTATTAGGAAGACCAACAGCTATTTAAACTACAATAGGTTATCACTTAAGAACTAAAGAAGCCAATTACAGGTCCTCACAAATAGAAGAATAATTACATAGTTGAAAACGAAAAAAATAAAAAGATAACTTATACTTTTGTGGATTATAGTCTTGAGGAAAGATGGAAAAATTCTTCTATAATAAGAACAGCTTTCACCATATTGAATGGTATTTCCACATATTAGCATATTTTACGAACGAAAATAATTTCAAGTTTTTTAAATCTATTAGTATATATTGAAGGAAGTTCCAATGCTACTTCTTTAACTCTTTGCAGAACAACACCAAAGCTAAAAGACTTGTCACTCAGCAAGCGGTATCCGTACGCGACGCGCAGCAAGCCGCTGTACTACAACTGCTTCCTGCAAGCGCCGGACGGGGACCTGCTGTGCTCGTGTGACCACAAGAAGGCGCTGTGGTAATTTGCTAACCTAATTGTACCCTATTAATATTTATTTACTATTTGGTGACACCCGCGCAAGCACCAGATGGGTGATCAGTCCTCTCGTACTGGGATCATTTCACCCAGTTCCCTGAGACCCGTATATGGTTTTGACTTTTTGAGTAACTAACTCAATTATACCCTAAGGTCAGGGGAGGTCATGACCCCACCTGGGACCTTGGTATAATATTTTTTTCATACTCGGCCATGTGACCCTCCCTGACGCAAAGACTGGATCCGCCCTTGCCAGCCAATCTGCCACAATGGCAGGTGGGACATGATATAGACTTTTAAATTTTTATTTTGTATCTTGCGATCAGCCTTATAAAGTCTTACTAAAATACATATATTTCTTCAGGTATGTAGAGAAGAAACTAGCGGACGTGGTAATCGACGAGCCACTAACTGTTCGTCTCCGCTTCGAGCCGTCCGGCCGCTCCGTGGGTGACGTCGGCCGCTACTACCAGCTGACGAAGGAGAACAAGTGTGTCGTGTGCGGCGCGACTAACTCGTATATACGGAAGAACGTCGTGCCTAGGGAGTATAGGAAGTGTTTCCCTGGTGAGTTGACTTTTTTGTTCCTTTTTAGGGTTCCGTACCTCAAAGTCTCCGTTTCGAGCCGTCCGGCCGCTCCGTAGGTGACGTCGGCCGCTACTACCAGCTGATGAAGGAGAACAAGTGTGTCGTGTGCGGCGCGACTAACTCGTATATACGGAAGAACGTCGTGCCTAGGGAATATAGGAAGTGTTTCCCTGGTAAGTTTGACTTTTTTTGTTCCTTTTTAGGGTTCCGTACCTCAAAGTCTCCGTTTCGAGCCGTCCGGCCGCTCCGTAGGTGACGTCGGCCGCTACTACCAGCTGACGAAGGAGAACAAGTGTGTCGTGTGCGGCGCGACTAACTCGTATATACGGAAGAACGTCGTGCCTAGGGAATATAGGAAGTGTTTCCCTGGTAAGTTTGACTTTTTTTGTTCCTTTTTAGGGTTCCGTACCTCAAAGTCTCCGTTTTGAGCCGTCCGGCCGCTCCGTGGGCGACGTCGGCCGCTACTACCAGCTGACGAAGGAGAACAAATGTGTCGTATGCGGCGCGACTAACTCGTATATAAGGAAGAATGTGGTGCCTAGGGAGTATAGGAAGTGTTTCCCTGGTGAGTTTGACTTTCTAGGGTTCCGTACCTCAAAGTCTCCGTTTTGAACCGTCCTGCCGCTCCATGGGCGACGTCGGCCGCTGACGAAGGAGAACAAATGTGTCGTATGCGGCGCGACTAACTCGTATATAAGGAAGAATGTGGTGCCTAGGGAGTATAGGAAGTGTTTCCCTGGTGAGTTTGACTTTCTAGGGTTCCGTACCTCAAAGTCTCCGTTTTGAACCGTCCTGCCGCTCCATGGGCGACGTCGGCCGCTGACGAAGGAGAACAAATGTGTCGTGTGCGGCGCGACTAACTCGTATATACGAATGAACGTCGTGCCTAGGGAGTATAGGAAGTGTTTCCCTGGTGAGTTTGACTTTTTGTGCCTTTTTATGGTTCCGTATCTCAAAGTCTACATTTCGAGCCATCCGGCCGTTCTGTGGGCGACGTCGGCCGCTACTACCAGCTGACGAAGGAGAACAAGTGTGTCGTGTTCGGCGCGACTAACTCGTATATAAGGAAGAATGTCGTGCCTAGGGAGTATAGGAAGTGTTTCCCTGGTGAGTTTGACTTTTTTGTTCCTTTTTAGGGTTCCGTACCTCAAAGTCTACGTTTCGAGCCGTCCGGCCGGTCCGTGGGCGACGTCGGCCGCTACTACCAGCTGACAAGGAGAACAAGTGTGTCGTGTGCGGCGCGACTAACTCGTATATAAGGAAGAATGTCGTGCCTAGGGAGTATAGGAAGTTTTCCCTGGTGAATTTGACTTTAGGAAGTCTTAATGAATAGGCAACTCACTTACTTTGATGGCTCGACAACCTAAAGAGGATCTTGGCATCCGATACAAAAAGCTTCCACTCCTTCCTGCCAGACGGCTCTTTGGTGGGCCTCCAGATCTCTTAGGACCTCATCCTTCAAATGGTATCTGGGCTGGCCGACAGGTCGTTTCCCGCTTGGTCGTCCCTTATACGTTCTTTAAGCTGCGTGACCGTACTTGACAAGTTTTTTTTAAATATAGGGGATGGGTTTGGTTTTGCCCACAATCTTGCCCGAGGACAGAGTTGGGGTAGCGGGCTTACTCAGAAGCAGCCTATTCACTCTGGTTTACAAGTTCCATCTCTTTACTTCCAGAGATAATGAAAGAGCATTCCTCCCACGACGTAGTGCTGCTGTGCGTGAGCTGCCACCAGCGCAGCAACGTGCTGGACCAGCGCGTGCGCGAGCGGCTCGCCGAGCGGTGCGGCGCGCCGCTCGCCAGGGCCGACACTGCTAGATATCTAGAGGATGTCGCTGGGAAGTGAGTGTTGTAGTGTTGCTAGAGCTGGCCAGTGTATGAGCTGCACCAGCGCAGCAACGTGCTGGACCAGCGCGTGCGCGAGCGGCTCGCCGAGCGGTGCGGCGCGCCGCTCGCCAGGGCCGACACTGCTAGATATCTAGAGGATGTCGCTGGGAAGTGAGTGTTGTAGTGTTGCTAGAGCTGGCCAGTGTATGAGCTGCACCAGCGCAGCAACGTGCTGGACCAGCGCGTGCGCGAGCGGCTCGCCGAGCGGTGCGGCGCGCCGCTCGCCAGGGCCGACACTGCTAGATATCTAGAGGATGTCGCTGGGAAGTGAGTGTTGTAGTGTTGCTAGAGCTGGCCAGTGTATGAGCTGCACCAGCGCAGCAACGTGCTGGACCAGCGCGTGCGCGAGCGGCTCGCCGAGCGGTGCGGCGCGCCGCTCGCCAGGGCCGACACTGCTAGATATCTAGAGGATGTCGCTGGGAAGTGAGTGTTGTAGTGTTGCTAGAGCTGGCCAGTGTATGAGCTGCACCAGCGCAGCAACGTGCTGGACCAGCGCGTGCGCGAGCGGCTCGCCGAGCGGTGCGGCGCGCCGCTCGCCAGGGCCGACACTGCTAGATATCTAGAGGATGTCGCTGGGAAGTGAGTGTTGTAGTGTTGCTAGAGCTGGCCAGTGTATGAGCTGCACCAGCGCAGCAACGTGCTGGACCAGCGCGTGCGCGAGCGGCTCGCCGAGCGGTGCGGCGCGCCGCTCGCCAGGGCCGACACTGCTAGATATCTAGAGGATGTCGCTGGGAAGTGAGTGTTGTAGTGTTGCTAGAGCTGGCCAGTGTATGAGCTGCACCAGCGCAGCAACGTGCTGGACCAGCGCGTGCGCGAGCGGCTCGCCGAGCGGTGCGGCGCGCCGCTCGCCAGGGCCGACACTGCTAGATATCTAGAGGATGTCGCTGGGAAGTGAGTGTTGTAGTGTTGCTAGAGCTGGCCAGTGTATGAGCTGCACCAGCGCAGCAACGTGCTGGACCAGCGCGTGCGCGAGCGGCTCGCCGAGCGGTGCGGCGCGCCGCTCGCCAGGGCCGACACTGCTAGATATCTAGAGGATGTCGCTGGGAAGTGAGTGTTGTAGTGTTGCTAGAGCTGGCCAGTGTATGAGCTGCACCAGCGCAGCAACGTGCTGGACCAGCGCGTGCGCGAGCGGCTCGCCGAGCGGTGCGGCGCGCCGCTCGCCAGGGCCGACACTGCTAGATATCTAGAGGATGTCGCTGGGAAGTGAGTGTTGTAGTGTTGCTAGAGCTGGCCAGTGTATGAGCTGCACCAGCGCAGCAACGTGCTGGACCAGCGCGTGCGCGAGCGGCTCGCCGAGCGGTGCGGCGCGCCGCTCGCCAGGGCCGACACTGCTAGATATCTAGAGGATGTCGCTGGGAAGTGAGTGTTGTAGTGTTGCTAGAGCTGGCCAGTGTATGAGCTGCACCAGCGCAGCAACGTGCTGGACCAGCGCGTGCGCGAGCGGCTCGCCGAGCGGTGCGGCGCGCCGCTCGCCAGGGCCGACACTGCTAGATATCTAGAGGATGTCGCTGGGAAGTGAGTGTTGTAGTGTTGCTAGAGCTGGCCAGTGTATGAGCTGCACCAGCGCAGCAACGTGCTGGACCAGCGCGTGCGCGAGCGGCTCGCCGAGCGGTGCGGCGCGCCGCTCGCCAGGGCCGACACTGCTAGATATCTAGAGGATGTCGCTGGGAAGTGAGTGTTGTAGTGTTGCTAGAGCTGGCCAGTGTATGAGCTGCACCAGCGCAGCAACGTGCTGGACCAGCGCGTGCGCGAGCGGCTCGCCGAATAAAAATAATAAAATGAAATAAAAAGTTTAGTTTTAACTAGTTGCACCCTGCGGCTCTGCTTCTAGGTTGTGTTCTACTCGTGCTCCGAATTTCATCAAAATCTGCCCAGTTGTTGAGGCATGAAATAAAAATCCATTCTACTTTTGTATTTTCAGAAAGACAACTTTTCGAAATGGGAGGATGCCTTTGCCCAGCTGTGTTACAATAAAGGTAAAAAAAAACTTTATATTTCCAGGAAGATTCGCTACGCTGCGCGCGCGCTCCTCTACCAATCGAAGAAGCACAATTTGCCGGAAGCGAGACGCAAAGAACTAGAGCGCATTGTGCTGGAACATTACAACGAGGATGCGATCACTGAGGAGCTGCTGCAGGAGGCGGTCGAGATACCGGCTGTGTATGTATTGAAGAAAAACGATAAAACACACTCTGAGATTTACATTTTTAGACACAAGATTTTAAAAAGCAACAATTTTAATAATGTTACTACCTACTTTTATAGTTTGACATTTACAAGCAACGCCACGTACTGACTGTGCTCTTAACAAGAATTTATTCAATTCACGTTTAATGTTTTGCTTATTCAAATTCCATCGTGTCCAATACGAGACGTAATTTGGCGACCGTGACAGGACACAAACATGCACTCTTCGGTTGGAGAAATTAACTAGAGTTTCTTGATCACTTTCAGTATTTATAATGAAAGTGTTTTTTGTAGAAATTAGACCTTCACAGACTTTTTTTTACAGTTTCATACAAGTAGTATTTTCAAACGTATTCTCTATGAAAGAATTTCATTTTTGTTGGTCAATTTTGCCAGAAAGGGTTTTGATGTGAAACATCTAAATCAGTTTAGCAAACCGACTGTTTGCGTGGCGTGTGACCACTCTATATGAAAACACGTGTACTTAAATAACTAGATGGCGTTACTATGTCGATGTTCTAAATCTAACCGTCCTTCGACAACATTGTTTCTATTGTCACTATTTTTACGTCAACATTTTAACTACAGCATCGAGAACTCGTCATACGAGTCTCACGGCCAGAAGGTGGTAGAGTGGTACATGGCCCAGGGCGGAGGGCTGCTGCGGCTCGAGGAGGTCTGGCGGGAACACTTCCTGGACGCCATGCGGCCCCGACACATGCCGGAGCTGTGGTCCGTCAAGCACAATGAGGAAAGGTGATGTAGAAAGGGGTGGAGTGGTACATGGTTCAGGGGGGGGCTGCTGTGGCTCGAGGAGGTCTGGCGGAACACTTCCTGGACGCCATGCGACCCCGACACATGCCGGAGCTGTGGTCTGTCAAGCACAATGAGGAAAGGTGATGTAGAAAGGGGTGGAGTGGTACATGGTTCAGGGGGGGGAGGGGGCTGCTGTGGCTCGAGGAGGTCTGGCGGGAACACTTCCTGGACGCCATGCGGCCCCGACACATGCCGGAACTGTGGTCCGTCAAGCACAATGAGGAGAGGTGAGGTAGAAGGGGGTGGAGTGGTACATGGTTCAGGGGGGGCTGCTGTGGCTCGAGGAGGTCTGGCGGGAACACTTCCTGGACGCCATGCGGCCCCGACACATGCCGGAACTGTGGTCCGTCAAGCACAATGAGGAGAGGTGAGGTAGAAGGGGGTGGAGTGGTACATGGTTCAGGGGGGGCTGCTGTGGCTCGAGGAGGTCTGGCGGGAACACTTCCTGGACGCCATGCGGCCCCGACACATGCCGGAACTGTGGTCCGTCAAGCACAATGAGGAGAGGTGAGGTAGAAGGGGGTGGAGTGGTACATGGTTCAGGGGGGGGCTGCTGCGGCTCGAGGAGGTCTGGCGGGAACACTTCCTGGACGCCATGCGGCCCCGACACATGCCGGAGCTGTGGTCCGTCAAGCACAATGAGGAGAGGTGAGGTAGAAGGGGGTGGAGTGGTACATGGTTCAGGGGGGGCTGCTGTGGCTCGAGGAGGTCTGGCGGGAACACTTCCTGGACGCCATGCGGCCCCGACACATGCCGGAACTGTGGTCCGTCAAGCACAATGAGGAGAGGTGATGTAGAAGGGGGTGGAGTGGTACATGGTTCAGGGGGGGGGGCTGCTGTGGCTCGAGGAGGTCTGGCGGGAACACTTCCTGGACGCCATGCGGCCCCGACACATGCCGGAACTGTGGTCCGTCAAGCACAATGAGGAGAGGTGAGGTAGAAGGGGGTGGAGTGGTACATGGTTCAGGGGGGGGGCTGCTGTGGCTCGAGGAGGTCTGGCGGGAACACTTCCTGGACGCCATGCGGCCCCGACACATGCCGGAACTGTGGTCCGTCAAGCACAATGAGGAGAGGTGAGGTAGAAGGGGGTGGAGTGGTACATGGTTCAGGGGGGGGGGGCTGCTGTGGCTCGAGGAGGTCTGGCGGGAACACTTCCTGGACGCCATGCGGCCCCGACACATGCCGGAACTGTGGTCCGTCAAGCACAATGAGGAGAGGTGAGGTAGAAGGGGGTGGAGTGGTACATGGTTCAGGGGGCTGCTGTGGCTCGAGGAGGTCTGGCGGGAACACTTCCTGGACGCCATGCGGCCCCGACACATGCCGGAACTGTGGTCCGTCAAGCACAATGAGGAGAGGTGAGGTAGAAGGGGGTGGAGTGGTACATGGTTCAGGGGGGGCTGCTGTGGCTCGAGGAGGTCTGGCGGGAACACTTCCTGGACGCCATGCGGCCCCGACACATGCCGGAACTGTGGTCCGTCAAGCACAATGAGGAGAGGTGAGGTAGAAGGGGGTGGAGTGGTACATGGTTCAGGGGGGGGGGGCTGCTGCGGCTCGAGGAGGTCTGGCGGGAACACTTCCTGGACGCCATGCGGCCCCGACACATGCCGGAGCTGTGGTCCGTCAAGCACAATGAGGAGAGGTGAGGTAGAAGGGGGTGGAGTGGTACATGGTTCAGGGGGGGAGGGGCTGCTGTGGCTCGAGGAGGTCTGGCGGGAACACTTCCTGGACGCCATGCGGCCCCGACACATGCCGGAACTGTGGTCCGTCAAGCACAATGAGGAGAGGTGATGTAGAAGGGGGTGGAGTGGTACATGGTTCAGGGGGGGGGGGCTGCTGTGGCTCGAGGAGGTCTGGCGGGAACACTTCCTGGACGCCATGCGGCCCCGACACATGCCGGAACTGTGGTCCGTCAAGCACAATGAGGAGAGGTGAGGTAGAAGGGGGTGGAGTGGTACATGGTTCAGGGGGGGGGGGCTGCTGCGGCTCGAGGAGGTCTGGCGGGAACACTTCCTGGACGCCATGCGGCCCCGACACATGCCGGAGCTGTGGTCCGTCAAGCACAATGAGGAGAGGTGAGGTAGAAGGGGGTGGATCACCTTCACATGCATGGTTTTTGTGTATGCAACTTTTTTCTTACCTTATCCGGTTATCCCACTTTAAAAATCTAGAGCAATAAGCTTTATGAGAGGCAAAACATCGCTTTGAGTCGCTGCGTGTAGGTTTGTTAACTTGTTTGTTTTTTGTCAACAGATTGCGTGTTAAACTGAAGGAAGGGCGTTTATCTGAAGAAGAGTTGAAATCCATCGGTATCATTGCATCTAGGTGGTTATAAATATGTTGAAAGTATGTTTATTATTATTGTGAAGAATATATTTATACAGTGTTACTAGATGAGATTTTTGACCGAGTTAAAAGTTCAAACTTGTTTTTTTTTTACTGAGTGATGATTTATTCATAAAGTGAGATCTCATTAAAAAAATGTAACTTGAAACTTTGTTTTTTTTTTGTCTTTTCAAGTCCCCTGGGAAAAAGGTGGTTGTGTGTGCCAAGCACGGAGTGCCAAGTGTGTGTGTGTTTGTTGTAAGCGTTGTAAGTCTCAATCTCAACTAAACCCTACTTCCATGGGTTTAGTTGAGATACTTACGTAAAGTACTTATTACTTCCATGCTCAAACCATGAAAAGTACAATATTTATTACTTCCATGGGTTATAGTTATAATCGTGTTTTTAAATATCGTTGATTATTTATTAATCTAAGTAGAACTCAAAGTAGAAGCTTTTATTGTTCAGCCAAGCTGTACGATGATTTTGCTAATGTCAAGGTTGAGAAAAAATCAGAAATGTCATCAGATGTCAAAGTCAAAATGTCGATCAACTGTCAGTCCTTCAAGTTTTGAAATTAACGAATTGGTGAAAACGTTGGAGCGATCGGTCGGTTGTTTGTTTACAATTACAATACAAAATATAGTTACATATTTTCAATAAATAATTAACATTTCAATCATATTATCTCGACTCACATTAACGTATATACAATATGACGAAATTTAAAAAACAAACAAAAATCACAAAGTTGTTTCGCAAAGGAAGTAAGTTTTTATATCATTATATTCAAAGATTTAAATCGTAATAGATTCACATATACAACGAAATATTTGTATAGTAAAAAATAGTAGTTTTAAAAATAAAACTGTACGTTTTCCAGTCAGTACAAGGCCTGTAGAGGTATATGATGAAATACAAGAGGAACTGCAACAATTAGAACGACAGCTGAAGGAGAAACATGATGAGCTGTTCCAGCTGCAAAGAAACAAACATCGGCGGAAAGCTTCGCCTGTTAAAAAAGTTGCAGAGCCATTTATTAGCCCAAAGGTACTTACAAACCATGTTAAAGTAAATTATGAATTGTACAGTCAGCTGCAGTGAAAGCTGACCCTCCTGAGATAGGATTCGGTGAGATAGGTTTTTCTGCAGCTAATTAAAACAAGGATTTATAGTGAATTGTATATAAAATGATCATCAGGGTAAAAAAATAGAATAAAGTTTCTATTTTGGACAGTCGAATTGGGAATTCATATTTTTTGTGTGTTCATGTTCCCAGAACAGGGAACTAACTAAAGTTAAGGGCAAATCCGAACTGGCCAACTCCAATTTCACCTAGTCTTGTTTGCCTTATACGGGAGTGTTTTTTTTAAGCCGGAGGCGCGGAGGGAAGGCCCTGAGTGCCTGCGTTTTGTTATGCAAGGGTGGAGGGGCTGCACTTCCCGCAGCGCTGAAGACGTCACGTTTCTAAATATTTGTAGAGAAAATTTGCCATGAAATAATACAATAGGCTAACTAGTTTTTAGTTAATCATTAATATCTCAGTAATTATTAGGTTCCACGGCAGGGGGATGGTATTGGGGGTAGCCCCCTCCCCTCCTCCCCCTTGTCCCCTTTACAACCCTTAAATAATAGAAACTTTTACCAAATAATAATATTTCTGCTCTTTGTGTTTATGTAGAATCTGCCTAGACCTAGAGTCAGTAAGATACAAATAGCAGCTAGGGCATAAACTAAATTAAAATACTATTCTTTCAAGCACAAATTAAAATGCATGTACAATAATTTTTGCTGGTTTATCTACAAATCTCAAGTTACTAACACATCTGCTCTTAAACTTGTAGAAAATTGTGCTGAATAACTCGGTGGAGGGCATTAAGCGGGAGCTGGAATTGATGTCAATGCTGACTGGCATTGAGGTGCAATCGTATGCTGTGGACGACCACTGCTGTATTGTCTACCACATGCAGCATGATGCCAAGCACGAAATAAAACATGGCTTGCGGATTGAGACTAAGTCAGGTACATACCTACTAATCTAAGGAAAAATGATTGTTCTTATACTGGTTCGTATTATACTATCTAATTTTGCCATTTCGACTAGAGATGATGATGATGACATCTATGCCTAATTCATAAATAATTGGACTTTTACAATAAGAGTTGATTAATCTGTGTAATGCTTTCACAGACTGTTGTACCAATATTGATGAAATTTGCCATGGAGATAGTTTAAGACAATTCTCACAAGATGCTTTCGACAACAGCTAGATAGCTAGCTCAAATGTCTTTATATAAAAAAGGGTATTTGTACTGTTTTTCAGGAATTAATGAAATATCAAAATCATCCTTACCACTTGGCTTCAATTTCGATGCGGTCATGAAAGATTTTGAAAACATAATGAAACCAAACTGTCTTGGGTCGATAAGGAAAGCACTGCAGGCGTACTACAGCAGACTAGACCAGTTTGAAGCTCTCAAGGTAAAATAATCCTAAATAATACCTATTATAAATGCTAAACAAATCTTCCTGAAATTTCGCATACATATAGACTGAAGTGCTGAGAAGAACATAAGGGATTATATTCACAGGAACAGTGCTGTATTCGTGGAAAATTCACGCCGGCGAAGCCGCGGGCAAATTCTAGTGCTTTCGGCAATTGCAGTCAATTGTATTGATTTTGAAAATAGACGTGTACAGGCCCTTTTTGAATCAAAATAAAATATAACAATACCTAAATCTCAAAGCAAGCTCTCTGAAATTTATAATTTCAGAACCACCACTGGTAGAAGAAATGCTTACTTAGTTTTTTTAATGAACCATAAAGCCACATACTACTCATGTGATAAAGCATAGGTATGGAAAGTAAAATAGTAGTTTATCTACACTCATGTCGAAATATTCGAATTTGAAGATGGTTTTATAAAGACGTACTTTATAAACGCACATACATAAAATTAAAAAATAAAAGTCAGTATAACTGCTAGCTGTATCATAAAATAACTTTTTAATCTTTATAGTACACTTTTACTTTTTAATTTATTAAATTAGGCTATGGTTTTAGGCTGAATGTAAAAAAGAGGCGCACGCATGCGCAGTTTGAACTTGTGAAAAAAGTGGCGCAGGCATTCGTAGTTTGAACTTAATTTCCCGCTATAATTTTTTCTTTCTTACCTACCTTTATTGTTCCTATGAGTGAAGATAAGGTAGTGTATGCATTTTACATCATTTGGCATTAAAACACTCATGTGATCTTATTACCACAAATTATAAACCACATTCATGTTTTAATGCCTCTCATTTTATATCAGTTGCATAAAAATAATTATATCTTTGAATTCTAACCCTTATTATTTTATTTATTTAAAACTTTATAGCACAAATTACAAAGATTATGTACAACTGGTGGATTTAACGCCATATGGGATATTATTTTCAGAAATTCGTGGACATGGAGGCACAGCTATTCAAGATTCTGGACGGCTCTCACATAGAGATCTCGTTTCAGGCTAAGACTGACGCGGAGGAGGAAGGCATTGAGGAGCCCGTCAGCATTGTGCTGATGTTGGACTATAGGGTCTATGATATCAGGCCTAAGACTTTCACGTTCAAAGAATTAGGTATGTGTCAGCATTTTGTACTTGCAATCAAACTAAAGGATGTTTCTCATTAGAGCGTCCGTGCTGCACTGTTTATGTTACACCGAATGTATGGGGCGGGGCGCGAGCGTACAACATCCATGATGTAGACGAGCGTCGAGCGGGCCCGAAAGGGACACGGATCATGCACTGTGTAATCACAGAATTAATATAAGTACTACATACAGAAAGGAAACTCCCTGCACCTCTCGCAATATGGCACCCCCCCGCACTTCTCAACCATTCTTGTGTGGTTGTCAAAGTCAAAATTTTATTGAAACTTTGCCCTCAAAGAAGGCTCTTTTTCACGTCGAAAACTAATTATTTAATCATAATATATTATGTCTCAAAGCTACAAACTACTAGCATTTCGGAACGACCACTGCTGAGAAGAAATGCCGAAAGAAACATGCCAGAGGGGCTATTTATTAACTAACTTGTGGACTTGTGGGACGTTGTGCTATGAAAACGTACACATTGACGTGTTACTGTTTACGGATATATACAGTTTCATTTGTAGTAGTAATAGGTATATTTGACGCGCCGTTTCTACGAAACGCCCGCCTTGTGGTGTAATATAATTTGCCCCATACAAAAACACGGCCCACCCCTCTCTGATGAGAATAATCCCTAAGGCTCTATTCCAACTGAGGGTCTAAAAAGGCCACTTGGCAAATCAGAATTTGATCCATTCCCTAAATATTTAACAACCTTATAAGATCATTAAAAAGGTAATTTTTAAATATTTAGGAAATGGGGAATTGATCATATTCTGATCTGTCAAAATGGCCATTTTAGAAGTAAGCCCCTGATGTAAGCTTAGAATAGGTAATCGTTTCGAGAAGCGTGGCTAACTTTCACAATACCTACTTGTGTTTTCATATTTTGTAAGATGCATTATGCATAAACTAGAAAATGCAGCAGTGGAGTTTGTTACAGATTTGCCTGAAGACGCGGTGGAGGCGTTGAATGAACAGTGTACTGTGTTCAAAAGTAAGCCCCTTCATATAGCTTTCCAGAGAGCTTTCGTTGATGGAATCGGGCCTTACAAGATGATTCGTCAGGTAAGCTCTTTTATTAGCATACATCTTATTTCTACATGGTCATTATATTTTAAATTTTATTCATTTTGATTAGTTATGTTATTTTCTGTAAATGGTGCAATAAAGTGTTGATCTGTCTAAGTTATGGTCATCATACTTCATGCTAATATTATACAAAGGAAGTGTTTGTAAGTTTTGAGTTTATAGGGGGTAATCAAATAAGTAGATGAATGACAATTAATGGTTATCTTTAGCAATGATTTGATTCCCAGTGGTGCCCAACCTTTTCGGAACTGCGAACAGTTGTATCAAACTTCATATCATATCAATTTTATAAGTATACTAGCTTTCGCCCGCGGCTTCGCGTGCTTTTTCCCGGGATGAAAGGTACCCTATGTTCTTCTCCGTACTTCCAGCTATGTGTATGCGAAATTTCAGGAAGATTGGTTCAGTAGATAAAGCGTGAAGAGGTAACAAACAAACAAACTCACTTCAATTCGCATTTATAATATTAGTTAGGTTAGGATTTGGACTAGCTTGTGTCCGCAAACTTCTCGCGCGTAATTTACTAGTTTATACATATATCTGGTTCCGATATCAAGATGAAACCTACGCCAGATTTTAAGTTCCTTCAACAATACAACTGGGAAAACAGCATCAAATTTCGTCCAGTAGTTTTTGCGTGATGCGCATACTAACATACAGACAGACAAAAATTCTAAAAAAAATGGTTTTGGTTTCTATTGGCCCTATGAGACCCCTCATATTTTTTACTTACAGACATACCAGTTAGTTTTAATCTATTTGTGTTTATTTTAGTTTTCGCGGGAGAGCACGCGTCCTTCGCAGCGTCCCCGGGCCCAAAAGCGATGGCCCAGACCCAACAGACACGACTATAACGATGATACCTTCCGACCTGAAGAATGCTCGGATCAGAGCGATTGTGAGGAGTAATATAGATGTTTGTTGTTGAATGGTATATGGTATGTGAATGAACTAATTGTGTTGCCTTTTATATTGTGATGATGGTGATTAAAGATCTTAAAATTACCCTGTTTTTTTATTAAATTTTTTCTCGCAAAGATTATTTTAAACCAATTTTTTTTCAAACTCGTTTCTTGAAACTAACTTTCAATGAAAATAATTTATACAGTCTTCTATTCAATAAATAATAAAAAATCTGATAGGCGGTATGATGCTCACAATTTGTAGACTTATTATAACTGACAATAAAAAAAATGTTCAAAGTATTCATAAACTTTATTACAATAAAAATAAAAAAGAATTTTTACAACTTCAAATGCTGATATATTGTGACAGATAAATTAAGATTAACAATAAAAATTGTCATGAATTCAATCATTACTAGATTTATAAGGGAAGGCATTGTGAACAGTGTGCGCATTAACACTTAGAGGTAGATGTGTATTCACTTTAAGTACATCTACTTTTATAAATACACTAGCTGGTGCCCGCGGCTACGTCCGCGTGAGTTTCGCTTAAATAAAAAATCTTTTAGTCATAGATTTAATCGGTAGATAAGCCCCTTCATACAAAGAGCGCGGAAAAATTTGTCAACGCTCATGAGAGCGCGGGCGCTCGATTTTTCTTAGTACGAGACGAACGCCGCTGCGTGTTGCCGTGTTTACCGTAACGGAACGATTCGCTTTTTTAACATATTTTAACATAACTATGCCGTCGTGTTCATCTTGGAAGTGCAAAAACACAAATAAGGATAAAATTGTTACTTTTCACGCGTAAGAATTTGTTTTCAATTTATTCTTGATTATTCTACGCACTCGTTCAAAGCGCGGAGTGCGGGGACTCGTAGGTCACGCGCAGATTGCGTCAGGCAGGCAGGCGCAGTGTGTGAGTAAATAGTGACAATCGTGGAACGCGTAAAGGCGCATCTACCGATTAAATCTATACTTTTCGTGTCCCAAGCTGTAGTAAGCTAAAATGTACTCGAAATTTCAGTTACAGTAGAGGATTAAAAATGAATCAATATAAATATATTATATTAAAATAATGCACTTACTTGAAACATTTCAGTCTATTTCAATGCTTTCTTCACATTTTAGCAAAATATAAATCTATTTGTGGAACATTCAACATCAGATATTGAATGATTGAACATTCAAATTAAAATTAATCATCGCAGTTGACTAAAACAAAATTTAAAAAAAATGCAGTTTCATAGTTGACTAAAACAAAAATTTTAATAAAATGTATTGATAATGCAGTTGCCTTTCAGTATTCACATGTTTAATATATTATGGAATCTTGAATTAACAAGGCAATAAAAAAATACAATTGAGATTTTTCTTGCAGAATTCTCTAAATAAATGGAATTTAAAAATTATCACTTCAAAATAAATACATAAAAGTATTTCAATGGTAATTTTTATTTTGCAATAAACCAATAATGGTTGACTGTACAATACATACCATTTACAAGTCTATTTGTGACTTATTCATACTATTCATACATCAGACTTCTTACAAAAGTAGTAGCAAAAATCTTTGTCGCTAGATTATTGTAAAAACTGATCATATTAAATAAATAGTCAACTTTTAACTTAAATGACATAAGTAGGTAAGTTGTTTAAATTTATTGTTGATCTATAATACAACTAGTGAAATTATAATATCACGGCTTTTACAATAACTCTGCGACAAATAAGTTTAAAAATGTATACGAAACAGATTACAGCTATTGGCATAGATACCATCCAATATCTTTTACATTTTATTGTTAGGTTAATTTTACGTTTCTCACCAAATATATTTTTGTGACAGTTTTATTTGAGACTTGTGTAGTTTTTTGTGAAACTGACAATGGATGGGGCCTAAAAAAGAACGCAATGACGTTATCGTTTTTTGTACGAATGAGATGGAAATAGTCGGCCATCAAAACGCTTCCCCGTTTCATAAATCAGTTTCCTTTGGAGTTTTAGCACACCGTGAGTGAGACTAAAACTTCTAATACTCTAGGCAACAATTGACGCGCAACATGTCGTTCTTTCCCGCTCCGTTCAATTTACATGAGTGAGAAACAAGATGTGCTATTTTATTTTAGTCAGAAGTGAGTGAGATAGCATATTTTATTTTTTTGGTTTCTTTATCCGTGAGGAAAGGCAAAGGGATCTAAAGCCCATACAGCCAGATAGCATATTATGTTGCGCGCCAATTATTGCCTAGTGTATTGGAGGCTTAAAACCAGCCTAAAGGTGCTCCCATACTGGCAGTTATAAAATGTTATATAACATTTGCTGTCTCTTTTTTTCATTAACTTGTAACATAGGTGTAACAGAGACAATAGATGTTACTAGCCTGTGCCCGCATACTTATTTTTGTTAATATCTCAGGTTCCAAGAGACATATTAAGATGACACCTACGCCAGATTTTAAGTTATAACTTCAACAATACAACAGTGAAAACCGCATCAAATTAGGCCCAGTAGGTTTTGCGTGATGTGCGTACAAACATACAGACAGAAAGACAAAAATTCTAAAATAAAATCGTTTTGGCTTCTATTGGACCTATAAAGACCCCTCCTAGTTTTTTTTCTTAAATATCTCCTACAGTTCGACAAGGCTTATAATGAACGTGGCGAAAAAAGGAACTAACGCCGCTATCTTGTAGAAGTGTGTAAATCTTGATAAACACTTTTTGACAACTTCGACAAGTATTCTCCCATATTCTCAGCTGCAACAGGTAACGTGTTGCTGCGTGGTATTTTCAGAATTCCCACAAATATTAATAAAATTAATTTAATGTATTTCTTTACGCACTGTGTCAAATATAGTCAAAGAAGTGTTAAAATTGATCATAATTATAATATACTTTCGAATGTTTTTTTTTTCTTTAACCATGTAACGTACTAACCTAGAACTTGATATTTATCATAGATTTTCATTCTTATTATTCAGTCATGATTGTATGTTTAACCCTCAGAACAATAACTAAAGCATAGAAGGAGCGTATATTTCGAGCAATATATTCATCTCTTTTTTTAGATATGTCTAAATGAAACAAATATATTTTTATCAATATATACTAGTGTACACTTTACAAATGTCACTTTGGATACCTTGGTCCTCTTTACGATACCAATTTAAGAAGTCACAACTGTTTTTTGTTTTTGCCAGTGACTATGTTCATCGTATTCTATTCGTATAATACGCTAGCGTGCCTTTGAATCGGACTGCTGTTTTATAAATACGTTTTAGCTTCTGATTCTAATATAAATGCAGTGATTTTCAGTGAATCGTTGAATTGAATAATGAAACAATGTCTTGCATTATAGTGGGATGTTATCAGCTTTCATCGGTAAGTCATACGACGTCATTATAAACAGATATTTATTTTATTTCTGTTGACCAAATGTACGTTTCTCCCTTTGATTTAACCATCAAATAAAACAATCTTTCCATAAATTAAGATATTTGGCTATTTGAATAGACACAAATCAAGATATTAAAGAATAATTGGTGTTCAACAATATTTTGGTAATAGTGTCAAAAAAATGGTCGATAAATTGGGTATCGATATTTTTCATTGAGTTAGAAAATTACCATATTTTCTAGATTTTTAGTCTTAACATGTGTTAATATTGTTAACTAGATTTCCCACGGACAAAAATTTACGGGAAAAATGGATTAACGTAATTGCACGACCTAATTGGGAGTGGAAAAAGCATCAACGGATTTGCTCAAAACACTTTAGTGATGACTCTTTCATAAATATTGACCAAAAGTGGCGCAGGCTTAAATTAAATGCTGTACCGTCGTTACATCTACGGAAGAGAACATATTTTATAGTAAGACAAATTTTCTGTATTAAATCTGTCAAATGATATACCTTATATTTTTTATACTTTTTGGTTTGGAAAAAAGATATGTAATTCATATAACAAGAAGACTATGTCCATACCGAAGGTCTTACCACAAAATTATTTTTATATCAAAGCTTTTTTGTAAAGTCATCATCTTTTTTTTCTAGGATTACACTTCAGCGGGTACTGCTTCAACACCTATAGTAGGAATTCCTTCCACGTCCAGTGCATCTACACCCTCAAGTGTGACCACTACATCCGATTTGCCTGCAGTTCCAGCAAATACAATACAGAGTCAGCAAAGTGAATTGGTTATTCAAATTTCTACATTAAAGCAGGAGATAGAAAAACTAAAAAAAGTTTCAAAGCGGCGTCTTTTAAAAATAAATTCATTGCGACAAAAAACAAAACGTTTAATAAACAGTTGTATGTTATCATTTCAGTATGTTATCCACAGACTTATATTACCTAGACCCCGCAAGTGTATGTACTTCGCGTGTAAAAAGGAAGATGATTCAACTTCGTTTAACGCTCGTTCATTTAATCCGCGGTCGAACGTTCTCGCAGTCAGACGTATTACAAAATGTAAAAAATGCCTAATTGCGCGGTATTGAGTTGTAGAAACAATACACAAAAAGGGGGACGAGATAAAGGAAACATTTCTTTTCATCGGTAAGTAATTTTGTTTTAAAATGGTATTGTTTTTAACTAAAAAACAATTTTTTTGTGTTCCCGGCACGGTTTTGGCGATTTTACAAAGAAAACTATGTATGCGAGTGTGTATTGTTGATTTAAAATACATTGCCGCTTTTAAAATAAGTGTTGTAGGGCTTATCATTTAAAACGCGCAATGAATGTTAAAACGAACTATACGTTCACACGTCGTTTAGCTTAGTGGTACGATCACTAATCTCATTTTTCTGTCAAAAAAGGCTAATAGTGCTGTACCGCACAGAAAAGCTAATCAATTCTAAAAGCCTAATCGATTTGGAAACAGAGGAATGATAATGACAGAGGAATGATATTCTGTGTCATGTTCTTTTTTTTCTATAAGTAATATTTCTTTTATTTATTTAAGAAAATTATTTCTAAATTACAGATTTCCAAATGATCCTAACGTTAAAGAGAAATGGATTGAAGCGACGGGGCAAAAGAATTGGTTCCCTACACAATATAGTCGAATTTGCTCTGTACATTTTGATAAAGACAGCTTTACGTGACGCGAACGTAGACCTCGCGAAAATTAAAATAGAATATGTATTTTGAAAAAAAAATCGAATATCTCAAAAACGGCTGGACCTATTTAGATGTACAGCAAACTTAAACATTCTATTTATCATTTCTATGTATATTCCAAGTTTTATCAAAATCGGATCCGTACGGTTCGAGAGTTATCGCGGAACAAACATACATACATACAATGTAATTTTTGTCTAACTTGATTTGTAGGCCTTGCTCGCTTAGCTCGCTCGGTCAGCAAAATCATTAACCTTTCTTTTAGCTTCGCTTCGCTATTAATCATTTCTCTGCCGTTTTCTCATTCCTCTGTCTATGAACTCGAATAATCGATTACAAAATCGGTATTGTAAAATTGCTAACGTATCGATTTGAAAAGTAAATTGGTATTATTTTAAAATGTGATGGCACCTTTGAATCGTTTGCATGGATGGCGAGCGTTCCCATCACTAAATCGCTTATGTGACGTCACAGTAGGTAAAAAAATATTGACACGCTTGTTTTCTATGCAGGCGATGAGACTTGCGGGGTCTAGGTAATATTATGTCTGTGATGTTATCATTATGTAACTCTATTGTGTGAACATTTCTTTTGTAATAAATCTTATTTTATTGCTAAATCTTTTGTAATTTTATTTCTATCCAATAAATAATTTTATTTTTTCCAATCCCTTCTATCTAACACTCTAAACGCGAAAGTGACTTATTTGTTTTTATTAAGGCTTTCACATCCTAATAGGTCTCGTCAGCCAAGTCAAGAGTAAAAGCTAGTCCTTATGCTTGCCTCCATATTGGCAAGGCAAAGATTTCCAGAGCGCCCCTGACGGCGAAATTTGGGACTAGTCTAAGAACGAAACTATCACAATTTTTCATACAATATCCAGAAATAAATAATATTCAGTACATTAATGTTTTCAGAGCGCAAATTGTATGAAAACCTATAAAAGTGTCATTTTTAGGCAGTTTCCCAAAACTGACACCGCGGCGTTAGTTAGAATCTTTGGCTTGCTTGCCAATATACTCACTAATATTATGCGAAAGTTTGTGCGTGAGCGGCTAAATGTATGGATATTATGAGTCGTGTTTTTTTTTTAAATCGGCGCAGTAATTTATAAATTTATCCATTACAAACAACGAAATCTTTCCTCTTAATATTAGTGTAGAAGACAAAAAGTATGCATTTTGTTTTGTCTTAGTGTGTTACCAAATACTAATAGACCAGTATCGATATCGTCCTCACTCCAACGTATAGTCGCAGTCCAACGTATATTCTTTTGTCTATGACAGTGTACGCGTTCAATCAACAAAATTTCTTCTATGCTTTAGTTATTGTTCTGAGGTTTAATTATTATAAGATACGCGAAAAAAAACATTTTTTAATTCTTTTTTACCTTGCTATTTAAGGAGATTTTATTTCAATGGCAACACAGCGCCCCTGATACATTCATTTAAAGCCTTGTCGCACTGTATGTACAGACTCAGACCAGTTACAGTTTAATTATATGTATTGATTAACATTCTACAACTGCCAGTGTGAACACAATCACTATCACTTACAAGACTATGCTATATACAATCCGGTGGATGACCAATCAGCCGCCGCGGTTGGGCAGCGGCTTGACCTTGTAGATGCGCACGAGCCAGTGCTCGGTGGTGTAGGCCTCCTCCAGCACGTCCAGGTTGAAGTCTTTGTTGCCTATTTCTGCGCTGCGCACGCGGTCGAAGCCGGGAGGACGGCCTGGGTAATTAAAAAAAAAAATAAAAAAAAATAATGGAAATTACCGATTACAAATCTATAAAGTTGTTCTTCAACCATAAAATTAATAGGCGGAGTCTTGTTAGCAAAGTTGTAATGTAAAATAGTACTTAATTCATAGTTGTAATTTAGCTGTTTAACCCCCAAAAATAAAATGAATAAACAAATATATAACGAAAAATATGGAGACAAGTTGGAGTAATTTATTCTATATGCTTTCGTCAGTGGCATTACGTGGAATGTAATACACGCAACGATTCCTCTAGTCCCACTGCTGGGCAAAAAAGGTCGTTTTAAGAACATGGTTGTTAAGCGGAAGCGAGAGATGTTCAAAACACAAAGGGAAGATCTGGGTGATACTCCTGGAGAACCGCGACAGACAATGTTATGTCGGAGGTTGTATGTATATTGCGTCTAATTTTGGAAGTAGTATTAAGGGGGGTTAGGCGGTCAGCGAAAATTCATATGAAGCGGCTGAGGCGGGGGGGGGGGACGTCCCGGTTGCGCGCCATTCACATTTTTATCAAAAAGTTAATAGAAATGTTTAGTTTTTCAAGAATTTAAATCAGTCACGAAATCGAAAAGGTAAAATACCTTTGTGTTGGTGATTTTAAAACATTTTTTATTATAAAACACGGATGTTATCTGTATTCATATGAAATTTTAGAGGTAACTTCAGGATTTTTTTCTATCGAGCAAAATTTTTCCCATCGTGTTTTGGAAACAGTCCTCCCTTTAAACCAGCGGTTCCCAAACTTATTTTGTCTACTGCCCACTTTGAGAATAAATATTTTTTTAGCGCCCCCATTTTTTCACCTTTTTAAAAACCACTATAACTTCAAATTAAATTAATTAATTATTGTGACCTTATCTCATTTGACGCTCAATCGTACTCAACAAGTCCGAACAAGTATTCAATGAACCAGCAAACTGATACAGGAATGCACAATTCGGGTTATTTAACAAAAACTTGTTAAAACATGATAGATATCTACGAGTACTAATAACTATTAAAATGCGAAAGTGTGTCTGTTGCCTATTTATTTGTTTGTTTGTGTCTACTTTCATTACGAAACGGAGCGACCGATTGACATGATTTTAATTTTTTCTATATTCAATAAAATAGGACAGATATATGAACTACGCGGAGGAAAATATAGAACCGAGTTTGAGCAATCTTTTAATTCATATTATTTGATGTTCACAAGTTGTTGTTGAGAGTCGAGAGCTCTTGCAGTCGTTGTTTAAGAGGCCTCCTAGCTAAATAAAGCTCCTAGCAAAAAAAAAACATTTTCTTTCTGGGTCTCTTACCGCCCCCCCTTGAGACCTGCAGCGCCCACAAGGGGGCGTTATCGCCCACTTTGGGAACCTCTGCTTTAAACATACGTTCTACAATACATATCAGAAATTTCAGGGCGAAAACTCTTCAATTCTTTAAACAGCAGCTTATAGAAAACAGCCAATATTGCCTTTTTCACTTACTGAGAGCCCTTAACACTATTAACACCGCATTTCAGTCAGTTATAGCGCAATCTGTCTTGAGCATTATGACACATGGATGGCGTCGTTCTCGTGGAGCGGTGGATGTCGCCGCAATTGGACATTGCCTTGGATATAAAAATTTAGAAGAAGAAGAAAAAGACGTGTATAAATTAAAAAATATTGAAGAACACATTATAACTCACCGCCCTCAGTGTAGACCAGGCCGAACTTGTAGTAGCTCATCTTGTACATGAGGCAGTTGAGCAAGGTGTGGGAGCCCTCGGAGTCCACCCTGAACTCTCCGGCAGACGTGTAGTAGTCTCCCTCCTTGATGTGCGTACCATATGTACTACTAAGTGTTAACTCACCGCCCTCAGTGTAGACCAGGCCGAACTTGTAGTAGCTCATCTTGTACATGAGGCAGTTGAGCAAGGTGTGGGAGCCCTCGGAGTCCACCCTGAACTCTCCGGCAGACGTGTAGTAGTCTCCCTCCTTGATGTGCGTACCATATGTACTACTAAGTGTTAACTCACCGCCCTCAGTGTAGACCAGGCCGAACTTGTAGTAGCTCATCTTGTACATGAGGCAGTTGAGCAAGGTGTGGGAGCCCTCGGAGTCCACCCTGAACTCTCCGGCAGACGTGTAGTAGTCTCCCTCCTTGATGTGCGTACCATATGTACTACTAAGTGTTAACTCACCGCCCTCAGTGTAGACCAGGCCGAACTTGTAGTAGCTCATCTTGTACATGAGGCAGTTGAGCAAGGTGTGGGAGCCCTCGGAGTCCACCCTGAACTCTCCGGCAGACGTGTAGTAGTCTCCCTCCTTGATGTGCGTACCATATGTACTACTAAGTGTTAACTCACCGCCCTCAGTGTAGACCAGGCCGAACTTGTAGTAGCTCATCTTGTACATGAGGCAGTTGAGCAAGGTGTGGGAGCCCTCGGAGTCCACCCTGAACTCTCCGGCAGACGTGTAGTAGTCTCCCTCCTTGATGTGCGTACCATATGTACTACTAAGTGTTAACTCACCGCCCTCAGTGTAGACCAGGCCGAACTTGTAGTAGCTCATCTTGTACATGAGGCAGTTGAGCAAGGTGTGGGAGCCCTCGGAGTCCACCCTGAACTCTCCGGCAGACGTGTAGTAGTCTCCTCCTTGATGTGCGTACCATATGTACTACTAAGTGTTAACTCACCGCCCTCAGTGTAGACCAGGCCGAACTTGTAGTAGCTCATCTTGTACATGAGGCAGTTGAGCAAGGTGTGGGAGCCCTCGGAGTCCACCCTGAACTCTCCGGCAGACGTGTAGTAGTCTCCCTCCTTGATGTGCGTACCATATGTACTACTAAGTGTTAACTCACCGCCCTCAGTGTAGACCAGGCCGAACTTGTAGTAGCTCATCTTGTACATGAGGCAGTTGAGCAAGGTGTGGGAGCCCTCGGAGTCCACCCTGAACTCTCCGGCAGACGTGTAGTAGTCTCCCTCCTTGATGTGCGTACCATATGTACTACTAAGTGTTAACTCACCGCCCTCAGTGTAGACCAGGCCGAACTTGTAGTAGCTCATCTTGTACATGAGGCAGTTGAGCAAGGTGTGGGAGCCCTCGGAGTCCACCCTGAACTCTCCGGCAGACGTGTAGTAGTCTCCCTCCTTGATGTGCGTACCATATGTACTACTAAGTGTTAACTCACCGCCCTCAGTGTAGACCAGGCCGAACTTGTAGTAGCTCATCTTGTACATGAGGCAGTTGAGCAAGGTGTGGGAGCCCTCGGAGTCCACCCTGAACTCTCCGGCAGACGTGTAGTAGTCTCCCTCCTTGATGTGCGTACCATATGTACTACTAAGTGTTAACTCACCGCCCTCAGTGTAGACCAGGCCGAACTTGTAGTAGCTCATCTTGTACATGAGGCAGTTGAGCAAGGTGTGGGAGCCCTCGGAGTCCACCCTGAACTCTCCGGCAGACGTGTAGTAGTCTCCCTCCTTGATGTGCGTACCATATGTACTACTAAGTGTTAACTCACCGCCCTCAGTGTAGACCAGGCCGAACTTGTAGTAGCTCATCTTGTACATGAGGCAGTTGAGCAAGGTGTGGGAGCCCTCGGAGTCCACCCTGAACTCTCCGGCAGACGTGTAGTAGTCTCCCTCCTTGATGTGCGTACCATATGTACTACTAAGTGTTAACTCACCGCCCTCAGTGTAGACCAGGCCGAACTTGTAGTAGCTCATCTTGTACATGAGGCAGTTGAGCAAGGTGTGGGAGCCCTCGGAGTCCACCCTGAACTCTCCGGCAGACGTGTAGTAGTCTCCCTCCTTGATGTGCGTACCATATGTACTACTAAGTGTTAACTCACCGCCCTCAGTGTAGACCAGGCCGAACTTGTAGTAGCTCATCTTGTACATGAGGCAGTTGAGCAAGGTGTGGGAGCCCTCGGAGTCCACCCTGAACTCTCCGGCAGACGTGTAGTAGTCTCCCTCCTTGATGTGCGTACCATATGTACTACTAAGTGTTAACTCACCGCCCTCAGTGTAGACCAGGCCGAACTTGTAGTAGCT
Source organism: Ephestia elutella (assembly GCA_018467065.1). Taxonomy (NCBI): domain Eukaryota; kingdom Metazoa; phylum Arthropoda; class Insecta; order Lepidoptera; family Pyralidae; genus Ephestia; species Ephestia elutella. The sequence continues at coordinate 4,765,262 of CM031578.1, forward strand.
CATCTTGTACATGAGGCAGTTGAGCAAGGTGTGGGAGCCCTCGGAGTCCACCCTGAACTCTCCGGCAGACGTGTAGTAGTCTCCCTCCTTGATGTGCGTACCATATGTACTACTAAGTGTTAACTCACCGCCCTCAGTGTAGACCAGGCCGAACTTGTAGTAGCTCATCTTGTACATGAGGCAGTTGAGCAAGGTGTGGGAGCCCTCGGAGTCCACCCTGAACTCTCCGGCAGACGTGTAGTAGTCTCCCTCCTTGATGTGCGTACCATATGTACTACTAAGTGTTAACTCACCGCCCTCAGTGTAGACCAGGCCGAACTTGTAGTAGCTCATCTTGTACATGAGGCAGTTGAGCAAGGTGTGGGAGCCCTCGGAGTCCACCCTGAACTCTCCGGCAGACGTGTAGTAGTCTCCCTCCTTGATGTGCGTACCATATGTACTACTAAGTGTTAACTCACCGCCCTCAGTGTAGACCAGGCCGAACTTGTAGTAGCTCATCTTGTACATGAGGCAGTTGAGCAAGGTGTGGGAGCCCTCGGAGTCCACCCTGAACTCTCCGGCAGACGTGTAGTAGTCTCCCTCCTTGATGTGCGTACCATATGTACTACTAAGTGTTAACTCACCGCCCTCAGTGTAGACCAGGCCGAACTTGTAGTAGCTCATCTTGTACATGAGGCAGTTGAGCAAGGTGTGGGAGCCCTCGGAGTCCACCCTGAACTCTCCGGCAGACGTGTAGTAGTCTCCCTCCTTGATGTGCGTACCATATGTACTACTAAGTGTTAACTCACCGCCCTCAGTGTAGACCAGGCCGAACTTGTAGTAGCTCATCTTGTACATGAGGCAGTTGAGCAAGGTGTGGGAGCCCTCGGAGTCCACCCTGAACTCTCCGGCAGACGTGTAGTAGTCTCCCTCCTTGATGTGCGTACCATATGTACTACTAAGTGTTAACTCACCGCCCTCAGTGTAGACCAGGCCGAACTTGTAGTAGCTCATCTTGTACATGAGGCAGTTGAGCAAGGTGTGGGAGCCCTCGGAGTCCACCCTGAACTCTCCGGCAGACGTGTAGTAGTCTCCCTCCTTGATGTGCGTACCATATGTACTACTAAGTGTTAACTCACCGCCCTCAGTGTAGACCAGGCCGAACTTGTAGTAGCTCATCTTGTACATGAGGCAGTTGAGCAAGGTGTGGGAGCCCTCGGAGTCCACCCTGAACTCTCCGGCAGACGTGTAGTAGTCTCCCTCCTTGATGTGCGTACCATATGTACTACTAAGTGTTAACTCACCGCCCTCAGTGTAGACCAGGCCGAACTTGTAGTAGCTCATCTTGTACATGAGGCAGTTGAGCAAGGTGTGGGAGCCCTCGGAGTCCACCCTGAACTCTCCGGCAGACGTGTAGTAGTCTCCCTCCTTGATGTGCGTACCATATGTACTACTAAGTGTTAACTCACCGCCCTCAGTGTAGACCAGGCCGAACTTGTAGTAGCTCATCTTGTACATGAGGCAGTTGAGCAAGGTGTGGGAGCCCTCGGAGTCCACCCTGAACTCTCCGGCAGACGTGTAGTAGTCTCCCTCCTTGATGTGCGTACCATATGTACTACTAAGTGTTAACTCACCGCCCTCAGTGTAGACCAGGCCGAACTTGTAGTAGCTCATCTTGTACATGAGGCAGTTGAGCAAGGTGTGGGAGCCCTCGGAGTCCACCCTGAACTCTCCGGCAGACGTGTAGTAGTCTCCCTCCTTGATGTGCGTACCATATGTACTACTAAGTGTTAACTCACCGCCCTCAGTGTAGACCAGGCCGAACTTGTAGTAGCTCATCTTGTACATGAGGCAGTTGAGCAAGGTGTGGGAGCCCTCGGAGTCCACCCTGAACTCTCCGGCAGACGTGTAGTAGTCTCCCTCCTTGATGTGCGTACCATATGTACTACTAAGTGTTAACTCACCGCCCTCAGTGTAGACCAGGCCGAACTTGTAGTAGCTCATCTTGTACATGAGGCAGTTGAGCAAGGTGTGGGAGCCCTCGGAGTCCACCCTGAACTCTCCGGCAGACGTGTAGTAGTCTCCCTCCTTGATGTGCGTACCATATGTACTACTAAGTGTTAACTCACCGCCCTCAGTGTAGACCAGGCCGAACTTGTAGTAGCTCATCTTGTACATGAGGCAGTTGAGCAAGGTGTGGGAGCCCTCGGAGTCCACCCTGAACTCTCCGGCAGACGTGTAGTAGTCTCCCTCCTTGATGTGCGTACCATATGTACTACTAAGTGTTAACTCACCGCCCTCAGTGTAGACCAGGCCGAACTTGTAGTAGCTCATCTTGTACATGAGGCAGTTGAGCAAGGTGTGGGAGCCCTCGGAGTCCACCCTGAACTCTCCGGCAGACGTGTAGTAGTCTCCCTCCTTGATGTGCGTACCATATGTACTACTAAGTGTTAACTCACCGCCCTCAGTGTAGACCAGGCCGAACTTGTAGTAGCTCATCTTGTACATGAGGCAGTTGAGCAAGGTGTGGGAGCCCTCGGAGTCCACCCTGAACTCTCCGGCAGACGTGTAGTAGTCTCCCTCCTTGATGTGCGTACCATATGTACTACTAAGTGTTAACTCACCGCCCTCAGTGTAGACCAGGCCGAACTTGTAGTAGCTCATCTTGTACATGAGGCAGTTGAGCAAGGTGTGGGAGCCCTCGGAGTCCACCCTGAACTCTCCGGCAGACGTGTAGTAGTCTCCCTCCTTGATGTGCGTACCATATGTACTACTAAGTGTTAACTCACCGCCCTCAGTGTAGACCAGGCCGAACTTGTAGTAGCTCATCTTGTACATGAGGCAGTTGAGCAAGGTGTGGGAGCCCTCGGAGTCCACCCTGAACTCTCCGGCAGACGTGTAGTAGTCTCCCTCCTTGATGTGCGTACCATATGTACTACTAAGTGTTAACTCACCGCCCTCAGTGTAGACCAGGCCGAACTTGTAGTAGCTCATCTTGTACATGAGGCAGTTGAGCAAGGTGTGGGAGCCCTCGGAGTCCACCCTGAACTCTCCGGCAGACGTGTAGTAGTCTCCCTCCTTGATGTGCGCGCCGCGGTCCGTGCTGCCGCCGATGCGGACCATCCAGAGGAACTTGTTGATGTCTGGACAATATATTAAAAAAAAAAACAAAAAATAAAAAAAAAGTTCCGAAAGTTGAAAGCACCACAGCGCACAGTAGGACGACTAGTACTCAAAAATAAAATTTCGACTTACCCAATATTGTACGAAAAAATATTGGAATTTGTTAAGGACATTCCAAAGCATACTATTCAAACATTTTTTTGTAAATTTACCTTCAACAAAATTATATTGAATGCCTCAAAGCTGCGCAAAGATATTGCTGCACTGATTATCAAATTAATTTATTGTTTGTTTGAATCCAGTTTTGAGAAAAATTACTTGTATTTATTATAAACTGTTAATTTTATTAGCAATGGCAGATGTTGGACAAGGTATATGCATAAACAGATTGACTTAATTTGTAATATATTTACCTATACAAATAATAATTGAAAACCATAATATGTTGACCTAATTTAAAAATTCAATTTGACTTTTAAAAAAATGTGAGCACATTTGAGTTCTGTAAATTACTATATTATGTAGTCAAACCCTTCTAGATATAGAATCCATAGAGACATTCTGCCCCAATCTGCCACCTTCATCAATATTGGCTTATTTCAGGTACAGCTCCCTATGTTAAAATAATGGACTTGTTTAAGATATGGTTGAATAGCACTAAGAAAAATAAAATTACAGCAGTGATGGACCATTTAAAAGAGTGCTTGATGCTACACGACTATCGTGGCTATATTTAAAGCTGCCTAAAGCAGTGTAAGAATATTGTGTCTTCAGTTTTCGCCACAAATAGCGAGATTCTAGTTATACACGCATTTGAATGTTTAATAAAAACAAAAAATGGCTAGAGGGTAATTTTATCATTCCGCAGCGAGTCAAACAGTATTTGGAGGCCCAAAGAACACCACTTGTAAGTTTGTCTTGGCTTGTGGAAAGCCAAATTCTACAGTTAACACTAATATGAATTTATTGAATGCTTTGTTGATGACGTCAGATCCTTATTTGGTAACAATAATGTATTATAGGTAAAGAAATGATATCATTTCCTATGTCAAACCTTTTTACAGGTCCGTGAAAGTATCATACGTATTCTGGATCCACATCAGTACCCTTTGGGTTCTTCAGATAATCAACAAATTAACGTGACTTCAAATTCAGAGTAATATTAATAAATATTTTATTTACATATTTTTATGTTTAAATATATTACTTTAGGAAAATATGAGCGTGTATATTATTTACACATGTGCTCATAATCTTCTTGTGACCCTAACTGTGCAGAACAACTACGCTCTGCTGCCAGAAAATGTGCGCAGAGAATCCGGACAAACGAAGCGCCGTGAACCTCTTCACCGAAAAAGACCAGATTTTAAGTGGAGACCTATAGGTCCCCAAAAAAGCCCGATGATACCCGACGGTAAAGATTATATACGGCACTGCGTCTGTCCGACTAGAGCCTAAAACCTAACCTATACGCAGTCTGCTACCACTATAGCTTATAAAGGGAGCTATAGGGCCCTATATAATAACCTAACTTAATAACTACAACCACCCACAAACCCAAGGGTCACTTACCAAACTTAATCTTCTGCTCTTCGGATCCAATCTTGAGTGTCTTCGGAAAGGGGGAATGCGGTCCCTAAACACCAAACCTACCCCGAGATCTCAATTCCCCAGAACAAACAAATAGATTTCTTCCCGAAGTTGGCTCGGCAACAGATGTCGGCGTCCCCAGGCAGCCACGTTTCGCATCTCACAAGAAACAGTCACAATAACAGGGTTTTTCACCAACACGAACGTTCAATAGTTATTTAACAAACAGGAAATTCCCAATTATAACTCAACTCAGTTATTACAAACAAAATTAACGCCACGCCGCGCGACTTCAAAATGCAACAACCCAAGATGGTGGCTATATCACCGCGATATTTCCTGCGACACGGCCTCGTGTGCGCGCGTTCAAAGGACCACTGAATGTCGACGGCCGGAAGCCGTCTGCGCAATGTTGCCAGGAGGCAAACGCAATGGCTATACGTAAAGCCAGCTATACACGGCGCTGCTACCATGCGACAGTGCACAGAGTTTATAAGCATCAACAATTTTTATTACAAACATCCCCCCGTCCCGGTCTGAGAAGCAGACCGCTAGCTTACTCTACGGGAAGGCGGGCGAGAGAGGTCACAGCTCTCCTTAAAATCGAACCGTCGACCAACACCTCAGCCACACGCGGAGTGCCATCTCCGCCAAGAATCAAACGTAATATGCGAGCTCGTCGCCAAAGCAATGAGGGCAAGTTTGCCTCTTTTAACAACACTAAATCACCCTCCCTGGGAGGCTCAGTCCTGTCTGTCCACTTCACTCTTTGCTGCAGCAAATGCAAATATTCAAGCGACCAGCGACGCCAAAAGTCCTGGCTCATTTGCTGCAACATTTGAAAACGCGACAACCGATATACGCGTTCGTCCTTCCACGGGTATTCGGGCAGGGCATTCAAAGGCCCTCCCACCAAAAAATGACCAGGGGTGAGAGCTTCCAAGTCATTTGGATCTGGAGATAGCGGACAGAGAGGACGAGAGTTGAGGACCGCCTCAACTTTACAAAACACTGTGGCCAGCTCTTCAAAAGTTAGAGCCGTTTCTCCGATAATGCGGCGGAGGTGGGTCTTTGCGGATTTCACAGCCGCTTCAAAAATCCCTCCCCAATGGGGGCAACTTGGGGACTAAACTTCCAGGTTATTCCCCTTTGGGCAGCAATTTGACTTAAACTAGTACAATTTTTATCAATAAACACAGAAACATCCTTAAGATAATTTACAGTTCCCTTATAGTTTGTGCCATTATCAGACCTAATAAGGGAAGGTAGACCTCGACGCGAAACAAAGCGATCCAACGCGGCGACGAAGGCCTCCGTAGTCAGAGCCGATACCACCTCCAAATGGACAGCCTTGGTGGCCAAACAAACAAATACACACAAATAGCCCTTCACAATACGGGCATTACGAAAGGGAGAAGCCTTGATCGAAAAGGGACCGGTAAAATCGGTTCCAACGCCGTCAAACGGCCTCGAAGGTCGGATTCGATCAGCGGGCAAATCACCCATCTGTGGTTGCATCGTGGATGCCTTCAACCATCGATAAAATATTAGTTCCTATAGATGGATACCCTTCATATATGAAAGTGTGCCTAGCTGTTACTTGTTCCTCGTCTAACTAGATGTCGCTACCGAGTCTCAATCTCACGCATATCTCACGTATTTTGTCGTAAAATTAGAACCAACACAGCTTGATCAAACCGCGTCAAAGCATACCGCGTTTTACCACACAAATTCACTAGATGGCGCAATTCTTAGAAATAATAAGGTTTTGCGCATTTATTCTTTTATTTATTCCATTTCATAAGAAAACAATATTCAAAAATTACAAATAAATACTTATATTTAAAAAAAAATATTGAGGAGATAGATTTTTTAGATTACAATTTATTTAAGTACCTATATATTGTAATTGAGATATTGTTTCGCATGATATTTTAAGTGTAAATCTATATTGGAACTTGTATTTCGTGTTAAAGTTTACAACACGGTGAGCTACAGCATTAAGAACAGTAAAAACCGCAGTGAACGTAATAAATTAATCACATTCCCACGTAAGTACACGTCTTTTTGTGTTCAGATCTCTACCACACACTTGCATAATTATTATAAATAAATAAATAAATATATACGGACAAATCACACAGATTGAGTTAGCCCCAAAGTAAGTTCGAGACTTGTGTTATGGGATACTAACTCAACGATACTATATTTTATAACAAATACATATATAGATAAACATCCAAGACCCGGGTCAATCTGAAAAGATAATTTTCCATCTTGACTCGACCGGGGATCGAACCCGGGACCTCCGGTGTGGCAGTCCGGCGTGATGATCGTTGGGCCACGGAGGGTCGTCGAAATTATATTTAGTTTACGAGTCCATGCAACAGTAGGTAGGTACTTCTACCTACTGTACCTACTGTTCTGTTGTTGTACTTCTTCTTCTTCTTCTGGTAGGTAGGTAGGTATTTCTTGTGTGTGAATAAAGAATTGTTGTATTGTATTGTATTGTATTGTATTGTACTTTCTACCTAAAAAACAAAAATTTTAAACAAATTATCATTTTTTTAAGTAGGTACTTCGAAAGTTGTGTTGCCAATTGTAACAAAAAAATTCTCTACTCGAGTTATATTTTTTGTTTAAACCCTTATCAGTGAGTAAATATCTGTAGTATCAACTACTTTTCATACTCGTAGAGTACTTTTATTGCCTATTTATAAAAATAACTAGTGGTTCGCCGCGAACTTAGACATCGCGATTATTATTTTAAAATTATGCGTATATTTCAAAAACGACTGAATCGATTTTGTTGCGCAACGAAATTAAAAATTCTATAGATAGTTGCTACACGTATTCTTGATATCATCGAAATTAATTTAACTGTTCTAGAGTTATCGAAGAACAAACATACATACAAACAAACAATGTGTTTTCGCCCCAACTTAAATTATAGCTTATAGCTATTTTATTAAATATTTATCATATTAATTTTTAAATTTGACATTTTAATTTTTTTTTTTTACTTGTGCGTAATTTCCATCGAAAAAGGGGAAAACGTATAATGCTGGCAACACTCATTGCCAGAATGAGAAGCAGCACCGATCAAATATTTTTGAAATATAGAAACAGCTATAGGTACCTACCTAAAGGCCCCGCCATGCGCCAGGCCAGAGATCGTAAGAAACTTTGTAAACAAAGAATAGTGGTACGCAACCTGTGTACGCAACATTTGGGTCAAATCAAATATATTATTTCTGTAATATTTTTATTTAATGACAAATAATATGAGCCAATTTAGGAATAAAATTCATATAATGTAGAACAGTAAGAGGGTATTTGACAAGGTGTAATTTTTCAACATATTTTTGAATACAAGTTTTATAACAAAACTGTTTTTATTTCTTTTGTTTTCGACTTTATTACCTAGTTATTTCAAATTGAAAATTCATACCAACGGAATACGCCGAACAGTTACCGAACACTTCCGATTAGCCCGGTGACGTCACACAGGTGTTTTCCTACTCGGTGCGCCTCTCCCCGCCGGCACGCAGGCCACGCAGGTGTAGAGCTCGGGTTTGTTTCGTGAACTGACAAGAAGGAGATCGGATTTGTTCCGGGTATCGGATTTTTTAGTACTTTTAATCTGATATAACTTGATAATTAGGTCGAAATTTTTTTTAAATAAAAACAGTTTGTTATTATACTTTTACATGATCTTTCCAAAAATAAAATAAAAAAAACATTGTCAAATACCCTATTACAATCAAACAATAAAATATTAAAAACAACTTTAAGATTGCTAAATTTAAGAGAATACCATTGTTTATATTTATTTTAGAATGAAAAACATATGCCACCATTTTTATTACATACTAACTTTCGCCCGCGGCTTCGCCGCGTGGAATTTCCCACGGGAACCTTGCCTTTGGTGAAAGGTACCCTATGTCCTTCTCCGTACTTCTAACTATGTGTATGCGAAATTTCAGGAAGATTGTTCAGTAGATGAAGCGTGAAAAAGTAACAAACAAACAAACAAACCAACAAAAAAACAAACTCACTTTCGCATTTATAATATTAGTTAGGAAGTTAGGATAATAAAATATTATAGCATGAAATGAGAATAAAATAATGGGGTTTTATTTTAATTTTTTGATATGAAAATAATAAATGATGACGGATCTATTTCTAAATGGTGCGCCAAATGTTTATATTCAAGCTTTTTATCGCTGACGTATAATCCGACTAATTTAAATTGCCCGTTGGTTTCATACCACTCGCTTTCAATTGAAGTATAATATATTTCACTTGGTCGGTCCAAAATTTTCGGCATTACTTTGTTTCTTGGTAAAAAACAAATTTTTGGTTTAGTAAGTTTAACACTACGAAATCACTCCTATAGATTGTCAAGCCAGACGACAGATGTTTTACATCAAAAACAAGCAAGCATTACTTACCTAAAACGATTGTATGAAAATGATGTCGTAATTTATTCGTTATTCAAATATTGACGGATAATATCACGGATTCGAGGCCAATTTATCCGCGGATGATTTATTCGTATATAAATTATCCGCGAATGAATTTCCACGGATAAAATTTTATTCGTATGATAATTCAGTAAAAATATCCGAATAAAAAATTGTCTATTTCTGCGCATACTCATAGTTAGAAGTACGGAGAAGGACATAAAGCGTACCTTTCATACCGAGTAAAAGCACTATTTCCGTGTAAAATTCATGCGGGCGAAGCCGCGGGCAAAAGCTATATGAAATCCTCTTCGCATATTCATTAAAATTAATTTTATATCATTTGTCAGTATTATTAGGTACCCTATATTTCTAATTCACACTTGTCATTTATTCTATACTCGTATTATAGTTGTCTTATTTATTTTGCACAATATTTTCACAACATACAAAAGTAGGTAGTCGCGAGAGTACTAGTACAACAAAACATCAAATAAATGAATGCATGCTCATGCGAGCAACTCGCGCGCTGTTGCCGTACCGTGCCGTCCCGTGCTCGGCGACCGCCGGCGGGGCGGCGCGGCGGCGCGCGGCGGCGCGTTGGCCGCGCCGCGGTACACATGACGTGCACGATCTAGCAACGTCGCCTCGCAGCCTAAGTGTATCGATAAAATGATCGATACTTTTATACCAGTTCACCATAATAGCGATAAAAATATTGGTATTTACTTCAGTTATCGATTCCGTTATCGATATTTTCGTCAAAATATCGGTATTTTGAAAATATCGATATCCAGTCCCTGGCTACTCCAAATAAAATGTGTGTCCCGTTTTTGTAAAGGTTAAAATAAATCCGCTGCAGCGCTGGAGCAATAATTAAAGTGTCCAGAAACAAGCAGCGCTACAGCGCTTCAAGGCTATTGTTTACTTGCGACCAAGATTATAACAAACACCACAGAGTGGACATCTGTTTCGCGTTTTGAACTTACCAAATCTTTTGAATAAAACTTGGTAGGTACAAAACAAATTGATGTTTGTTTCTTTATTGCATACTAGTTTATGCCCGCGACTTCGTTCGCGTGTAATTAGAACGCAGTATACTAATTACAAATTATACTTTTAGTTTTGATAGGTACAAAAAATAAACGCCATATAATTTTTCAGTGAGTAATATTTATTTAATTCCTTCAAACAATATAAGTTTAATTAATTTTTGCCGCTTAGAAGATAAACGATTATTATTCTGATGCCACGTTTTTGTTTCTTGGCTAAAACAAACATAATACAATGTTAGTACATAAATAATATTTTATCAAAATGGTATCACTTTTATAAGGTAGGCTAGGTATAACAAGAAATTACAGGTTATTCTACCTACACTTGTTCTATCTGAATTCTTAGTCTATGACAAATGACGCGTCATGGGCATCATGGCGTCCGCTAATAATATTTAGCACAAATTAAGTTAAAAAATGATTATCTAGTAACTCACCGAAGGAAAGTTACTCCATCCCACTTCCATGTATTGCTCGTATGATTGGTACGGTATCGTAATAAACGCGGGCGTATTTCGAAGAAAATTCACGATTTTTTGATCACGAGCAAACAAGACTTAACACTCAAAGAGCTTGCGTAGCGACCGTCTGAGCGAGCGAAGAGCCGCCGGCTGGCGTATGATTACGCGCCGATGTATTTCGGCGTCTCCTCTAGTACGTAGTAAAATATCTCGATGACCTACCTACATATAAATAAGTAATTTTATAGTCGTTTCGTGCATGTAGTGTAGACGTCGATTATTATTCGTATAGATAGGTACCTACTGTAGTTGTAGAGATGGTGGTGCCATCTATTGCCATAGGTAGGTACCTACTGTAGTTGTAGAGATGGGGTGCCATCTATTGCCTCTGAATATTAACTAACTCGTATGGTATTTGAACTACGACTGCAGCGACACACGGAATTTTCATGAAAACCGAGATGATGTACTTCTCAGTGGCGCCATCTAAGTATAATACAACTTTAGTGAGGTACAGATTCAATGTACGTGAATATCCATCTATAGGAACTAATATTTTATCGATGCCTTCAACCTATAACATGCAATACATCGAAACAGGACACTACGGATTGCTCTTCGGGCAGACAAAATCCAAAATTCGCGTTGCAAAATAGCCAACAAAGCATTGCACCCAGCATGGGCGTTACGAATGTGTCGATCAGACACCAAAAGCTGCACCAAGGGTCCGCCCTTGGGCAACAACAGAGGATGGCGAGTCTCATATGGAAGATCCGCCTTCCGGAGCCTGCCTCCAACCCGAAGAAGCCCATCCGAGTCGATGTACGGGTTCAAACGAGCGACCGCGCCCTTCAACTTAGCGCGTCCGTCGCGCAAAATACGAAGCTCTGACTCAAACCGTCCGGTCTGCACGACACGGACCCAATGCAACAATGCGCTCCGGCGCTCTTCTGCACCTGCAATCGGCTCCAACCGCTTTGCCTGTGGGTTTCTACAATTATGTATGAAACGCTTAATCCAACTGGTAACACCCAGAAGCTTATCCAAGCTGCTATACCGAGCAAGTAGCCAATCCGGCTCCGACGTCGTCTCAGCGACTACAGCATGTACACGGAGCCCAGTCAAACTCAAAGAAGTAACATCTGTCTGACAGACAGGCCAAGAAGTTTCTGATCCCATCAGCCACTCTGGACCCCACCAGAGCGGGTGTGACACCAATTCTGGTGCCGTACAACCTCGGGAGGCACAGTCCGCTGGGTTAAGCTCTCCCGGCACATGTCTCCATGTTATATCAATTCCAATATTCTGGATTTGGGAAACCCGATTTCCCACAAAAACCTCCAAGGTATGTGGGGCCGCGCGCAACCATGCAAGCGCGACCTGGCTATCCGACCAGGCGAAGATGTCTCGTATCTCGACCGTGGCCGCCAGCTCACTGGCAACGTGATGCAACAATTTAGAGAGAAGGTGAGCTCCACTCAACTCAAGCTTGGGAATAGTCAGCCTAGTCCTGATGGGGGCGACCTTGCTCTTCCCTAACAAAAGCGAGACATTGACCCGGCCATCGGCGTCAACTGTCCGCATATAGACTGACGCGGCGTAGCCTCGCTCCGACGCGTCACAAAAGCCATGCAGGCTGGCTCGATATTTCCCGGGGGCAATATTCGACGAGGCAAGGCAATCCGATTGACTTCCTTAATCGATGAAAACAACTCGAGCCAATCATCCAATGGAGAGCCAAACAGCGGCTCGTCCCACGAGAACGCCCAAAGTCCAAAGTCTCTGAAGAAGACACTTTGCAGAGAATATCACTGGACTGATCCAACCGCTTGGATCAAACATACGGGCTATTACGGACAACACCGTTCTCTTAGTCCAGACCTTTGGTATTTCCAAGTCCACTTGGAATGTAAAAATATCGGTTAGCGGCTGGTACTGCATGCCCAGCACCGCTATCCTGTTGGGATCATCCACATCCTCAAACAGGTGAGGGTTCTGTTGGTGATCCTCCGGGATCCCTTCTAGAACTTTAGGCTCATTAGACAACCACTTACGTAGCTCGTAGCCACCTGTCTTCAATATTTCAATCAATTCATCCCGCAGTAGGAGGGCCTCCTCAATACTTTGGGCTCCGGTGCACACGTCATCAACATACAAGTCACGTGACAGCACGGAAGCCCCACGGGGAAAGCGGATCCGTTCCCGCTCTGCCAATTCAAGCAATGATCTGATGGCGATATAGGGACTAGATTTCAAACCATACGTGTTTGTGTTGAGTTCATACACCGTCACAGGATCCTCAGGGCGCTCACGCCAGAGTATCAACTGGAATCGCCTGTCCTCAGGATGTATGACTGTCTGGCGGAACATCATCCGGATGTCCGCGCCAAAAACCACTTGATGTCTTCTAAAGTTCAAGATGATGTCAATTATGTCCCTATGCAATTTGGGACCTGAATGCAAACATAGATTCAACGAAACCCCGTTCGAAGTGGGTGCGGACCCATCGAAGACGGTCCTCAATTTGCCTGTTGAGGCCTTCACCACCGCGTGGTGGGGCAAAAAATAATGCTCAGTTGAGCTCCAATCAACTCGAGCCGGAGACATGTGACCCAAATCCTCGTACTCGCGCATAAATTCAATATATTTATCGCGAAGTACGTGGTCACGCTGCATGCGTCGCTCCATGGACAGCAGTCGTTTCTCCGCAAGCGCCCTACTGTGCCCTAGGCTAGGACGAGAGGCAACAAAAGGTAACCTAGTTACAAACCGACCGGAGGGCAACCTCTCCGTGGTCGATCGAAAAAGGGCTTCGCACTCAGCGTGTTCCGGATCCATCCTGGAACTCATAGGTGGCTCCTCCACCTCCCAAAACCTTTGCATGGTCTTGGCCAAGGACGCAGATGCGACAACCGGTGGCTCCTCCGCGGTGCCATTATCAAACACAGGGCCCATCAGGGCAAAACCAAAAATCGTAGACACTGCCATCAGTGAAGACGAACCCAGAGCCTTCTGTGTACCCAACAAAATCCAACCCAATACGTCCGAGCCCAGGAGCAAGTCCACTGGGCCGGGATGAAAGACAAAGGGGTCGGCCAAATCCAGACCCGAAACCAAAGACAACACACCCGGCGGTATGTCTGTCGAGGGGTGCCAACCCGCAATGGTATCCATTACCATAGCCGAAGTCGTGATCCTCATTGTGGAGGACTTCAGCGAAGAAAAGGTGACAAGTGTCTGGCCCGTCAGACACTTCACTTGTATGCCACCAACTCCAAGAAGTGGCACAGGCGAGTCTTCCACGACTAAACCTAACTGGCGTGCCACTCGAGTGGTAACCAAACTGCTTTGAGCCCCTGAGTCCAACAGAGCTCTCAAATTAATGGCTTCCCCCCCACGACCCCATACGCGGACCACCGCGGTGGGGAGCAGAACCGTCCGCGGCTCTGTCCCAGCAAGGGAGCAAGCTAGTTACGGGCTCCCCACTCTCTCCAAACCAGGGGCGCGCCACTGACCCGGATAATATGGCGGGTGAGTGCACATCCCCATCTGAGGGGGGGCATAACCCGCGGCCCGGCCATACCTATAGTACGGCGGGTGGTACTCCAGCCGTGGGTACTCGTGCAGCGGCGGAGAAAACCGCTGCGGCTGCATGTGTTGGGTATTGGTAACCCGCGTGGAGGGGGGTGTCCCCACTCTCACGTCCGATCTAGTGCCCCCGCCCATGGGGGCCCTATCCGGGGCCTGGCCAGCTACATACTGGCCATGACCTTGGGGCGCGTGGTCCCGGTCCGCCAAGACCCGCGCAGGTACGCGACCCCCCTCCCGAGGGGGGGTGCGACGAGCGAAGCCGCGTCCTCCGTCCGATGGTGGAGGGCTTCGCGCAGGAGCGCCCCCGCCCATAGGGGACCCCTGCCTCAACAACCGGGGGCCATCCCCGTTCCGGTTCATGCAGAGCATCGCGTGGTGCAGCCCACGGCATGCACTGCATGGTATGGCCCTGGGACAGTCACGTGCATAGTGACTGCCCAAACAGTAAAAGCATAGTTCATGCCGCTTTGCCATGCGGCGCCGATCTTGTACTGGCAGTCTCTGCCAGTCCCTGCATTGCAGCAGGCTGTGGCCCATCCGGCCACATTGCAGGCAGTCCGCGTCCCCCGCGACTGCTGCCGTGTGTGCAACCCGCACACCAGCTCCACGCGGTGGCGGTTGCCGTCCCTGTTGGGGCCTACGTTCAGGCGCTCTGGATGGCGCTGAGTCCGTCATGGTATTCTCAGCCGCCCGTGCCTCAAACTCCAAAAACTTCACCAAGTCAGTGAATGTTGGTAGGGTGGTGCTATCCCGCTCCGCATTTTCGCGCTCAAATCGCGCGCGGATGTCATTGGGTAATTTGCCCAATACAATGTGCACCAGCAAAAAGGACCATTGGTCCACCGGCAGCCCCAGTGTGCGGAGCGCGTTACAGGCCACTGTAACGGGCGTGAGCAACTGCAGGCGCAACTGTGCCCTGTTGGCCACCTTGGGCAGGGCCATCAACTGTGCGGCGTGCGCATCCGCTAACAAACGTAAGTTTTGATAGCGGGAGTTCAATAACTCCCAAGCCGTGTCGTACTGGTCGTCCTCCACCCGGAGGTGCTGGATGAGCGACCGCGCTTCATCCTCAAGAGTGGAGAGGAGGTAGGCCATCTTCTGGGCCTTCGACAAATCCTGTCGTGCTACGACCAGGGACTCAAACATATTTTTATATGCTACCCACTCCTCCATCCTACCCCCAAAGTGGGACAGCTGAAGGGTGGGGAGCCGACCAGTAACCGCTGGTCCTTCCTGTCTAACAGGTGTGCGAGGGGCTGGTCCGCCAGCCTGTCTCGCCCTTATTGCGGCCGCCGCCTCCACGATGTCATCGTGCAGACTCAGGATCTGGTCCAGGTCCGCCACGTGACCTGCGTAGACCTCCGGGGTAAGGTCGGCTTCGGTAAGCGCCGCCATGGCCGCTTCCGCGTTGTTCAATCGTGAGCGGAGCTGATCCGCTCTTTCCAGTGTGGCGGCCTCCCTGTCCTTCCGGGACAGGAGTCCACCGGCCGTCACAAACCATCTCAATTCGTTGGCGAGTGTCGCCTTAGC
Organism: Ephestia elutella; assembly: GCA_018467065.1. Classification (NCBI taxonomy): domain Eukaryota; kingdom Metazoa; phylum Arthropoda; class Insecta; order Lepidoptera; family Pyralidae; genus Ephestia; species Ephestia elutella. The sequence goes on from CM031578.1 coordinate 4,781,057, forward strand.
ATTGGGGACCTTCGCCATCGCGTCAAGTCACAAACAAAAAATAACAAAAGGTAAATAAAAAACAACAAAATCAAACAACTACACGAAGAACCGCGGTAGGTATGAGAATGGCACAAACCCGGAACGCACGGTACAAACCGCAAACAAATCCAAAAAAGGTTACAAATATTCTTATACAAACAAACTAAGAAAAATCTAATAATTTTTACAAACAATTAATTATTTTTTACAAACGAACAAATAGAGGGTAGATAAACTACGCTCTGCTACCAGAAAATGTGCAGAACAACTACGCTCTGCTGCCAGAAAATGTGCGCAGAGAATCCGGACAAACGAAGCGCCGTGAACCTCTTCACCGAAAAAGACCAGATTTTAAGTGGAGACCTATAGGTCCCCAAAAAGCCCGATGATACCCGACGGTAAAGATTATATACGGCACTGCGTCTGTCCGACTAGAGCCTAAAACCTAACCTATACGCAGTCTGCTACCACTATAGCTTATAAAGGGAGCTATAGGGCCCTATATAATAACCTAACTTAATAACTACAACCACCCACAAACCCAAGGGTCACTTACCAAACTTAATCTTCTGCTCTTCGGATCCAATCTTGAGTGTCTTCGGAAAGGGGGAATGCGGTCCCTAAACACCAAACCTACCCCGAGATCTCAATTCCCCAGAACAAACAAATAGATTTCTTCCCGAAGTTGGCTCGGCAACAGATGTCGGCGTCCCCAGGCAGCCACGTTTCGCATCTCACAAGAAACAGTCACAATAACAGGGTTTTTCACCAACACGAACGTTCAATAGTTATTTAACAAAAGGAAGCTCACAATTATAACTCAACTCAGTTATTACAAACAAAATTAACGCCACGCCGCGCGACTTCAAAATGCAACAACCCAAGATGGTGGCTATATCACCGCGATATTTCCTGCGACACGGCCTCGTGTGCGCGCGTTCAAAGGACCACTGAATGTCGACGGCCGGAAGCCGTCTGCGCAATGTTGCCAGGAGGCAAACGCAATGGCTATACGTAAAGCCAGCTATACACGGCGCTGCTACCATGCGACAGTGCACAGAGTTTATAAGCATCAACAATTTTTATTACAAACACTAACCAAATAACGCTCATATAAGGAACATTGGTTGCTAGTGTCCGACAATAACTTTGGCCGGGTTTAATTTGAATTTTCGGGTCATAATACGTAGAACTACGCATATTCATCAACATATGTAAAAATCATAAACCTATCTTTAATAGTTTAGGTTTTATTATTTTTGAACGTCTTTCCATACTAGTCGTCCTACTGTGCAGCGTTGGGATCTTAGCATATCCTGAATTCCTATTATGATACAGGTGAATTAAAAATCATTGGCAAAGTTTCTATTGGTGAAAAGTATTCATTATTACTAGTTGGGGACGTCAGCGCAAGCACCAGACGGGTGATCAGTCCTCTCATACTGGGACCATTACACATAATATGAGCAACTTTTTGGGCGAGTTGTCAGCATTAAAACTTACATGGAACAGCTGATTTTGAGATTTTATAGTCGGTCTCATACAAAAAGTTTCTCAAATTCATGACTGTTTTCATCAGTAATTAGTAAAAATAAAATAAATCTGTAGAAAATAAAAAGCTAAAAGCTTTCTCAAAAAGTCGGCAATGCATCAGTGACCTTTTTAGGGTCGTTGGTGTCTATGGATTGCGGTGATTGCTTACCCGCAACTCGCATGATCGTTTGCCTATTATTCTATAAAAAAAAACCGGCCAAGTGCGAGTCAAGCTCGAGCATCGAGGGTTTTAACGCTTTTTTAGACTTCCAACAACATATTTACAACTCTCAGATTTAAATCTGTACAAGTACTGTTAGGCCTTGCTTTTTGCCAAATTTCATAATTTTAGGTCAACGGGAATTACCCCATAGGTTTTGATTGCTGTCTGAAATCGCAAAAAATGCAAAAATTCGCAACTTTTATGGTAATATCTCCTAATCGCGTTGACGTATAATTTTCATTATTTTTTTGCTGAAAGAGACCGTGGATTCGATATTAATTTTAACTTGATACCTTTAAGCGTTCCTGAGAAAAAAAGTTTGACAGCCAGACGGACAACAAAGTGATCTTATAAGGGTTCCGTATTTACCTTTTGAGGTACGGAACCCTAAAAAAAACAATTCATTTGTATAATCCAACTCACCATCAGAAGAATACCCGACCAGCCCTCCAAATATGACCAACACATAGTCCACGTCCAGCTCCCTCATGATCTCGTACGCCTTGTCCTCGGTGGAGGCCATCGCTTGCCCGACGCGGGAGATGTGAGTGTTGTTCCACGTGTTGTTGTCCACTATCACCGTTCTGTTCGCCATGGCCGTTATCTGGTAGCCGTAGTCCCACCATGACATCACTTTTGCATCCTGGAATTTGAAAACATAACATAAAGCCTTATCTAACGCTTACTTGTACAGTACGACCATGTTTATAAGCGCCTCGGCAATTTTCGATGGTGCAGAATAGAAATTGAGGTGGTCTGATGAATAATCAGCATCCGATAAGCGGTGACAACAGCTGGCGAGTGAAAGGTCTAGTTGGGACTTAGGAGACATTAAGGGAAGGCTCTTGCCCATCAGTGGGACATATCTTTTATGTAGATACTTTGTTGCGTTACCCGTAACACCACAAAAGGTGGCGCTTAAAAACCAGTGCTGGGCTTGAGTGACTTCCAACGGCCCCGGCGGGCCTGCCCCGGTGACGGGGCCGTTGGAAAAAAAAATTCCAACGGCCCCGGCGGTCCCGGATTTTAAGTTGACGGGGCCGTTGGAAAAAAAAAATTACCAACGGCCCCGGTGTGTTTTTTAAATGGGACCGATAGCATAAAAAATTTATAGCATACGCTCCGGTAGTGTTTGAAGGGGGGGAAATTGTGTATTATTTTGCAGACCTTAAATATGAAATGAAATTAAAAAAAGAGTTTGTATGTATTATTAAGGTCGACTGTTAGATAATGCTTCTGCATTAAGTCCACCTATTGTGCCATACATTGTGTTTGTACAATAAATGTTAAATAAATAAATAAATCAAATAAATATTATTGTTATCTTAATATTTGTACTATTATGTATTCTGTGTCATGATATAAAACAAACATCATGTATTTTATTTTCTTATCTATACATATAATAAAACAGTAAAAATATTTTGTCTGTACATTTAGGTTTTTTGACTAAAATGGATAGAGGGACACTTAAAAAGAACAATAGAAAGCAAAAAAATTTTTTTGGAATTTCTTGTCTGTCTGTCTGTCTGTATGTATGAACGCGTTTCACGCAAAAACTACTGGACGGATTTGAATGAAACTTTTTTTGTTGTATGGTTATTAAGCCTGGGCAACATATAGGCTATAATTCATTTTGAAAACTGGAACACCTGATGAAGAACCATAACAGAACAGCTAACTATAAGAAATATGGAAATGGTGCCTTAACAAAAATTGTTCAACCTGATGAGCATTTTCTGCTGACATATAAAAATTGAAGATCTGGAACATCTGATAAATAACTTTAAGAGACCAGCTACACTATAACATATACGGAAATGGCGCCTTAGCAAAACTTGGTTAATCTGATGAGCATTTCCTGTAGACGTATAAAAATCGAAGATTGGAACACAAAAAGACTTTTCATCTAAGCCAAAGTCACGCGGGCGAAGCCGCGGGCAACAGCTAGTATACATATACGATTGTTGATACCTAGTTGATATTTATTTTTTATCAACAATAAAAACTGATTGTTACATATAATAGTAGATTTTACAACAAGTGCACAAAACGAATCATTTTTATCCGAGACTTTTAGCAGCCCGAGCCGAAGGCGAGGGCTGATAGTAATGTCGAGGATAAAAATCGTTTTGTGGACGAGTTATAAACTCTGCTTTTCACTTCGATTGCGAGGAAATAAATCAAATTGAAGAAATTAATAAACGCACGAAAAAACAAGAGCTGTTTCCCGCCGCTTTATTTTTTTAATCTTACGACATTGATAGGCTTGGGCTGCAGACCTATACAGCCTACTATTAAATTAATTTTGTAATAATATTTTTCTTAAATTAATTTAATAACCTACCGTACTTCAATTTAAATTTTAATATCTTTTATGTCTTAAAAAACACATAAGGCAAATAAATTAAAAGTAAATATTATAAAATAACAAATTCTATCCATGAACTTTTTATCGTGTTTGGCTGTATGGCTCATTTTCTTTGCCTTAATATAGATACATTTATGAGTAGATACGTTAATGCCCTTGTGCACAAAATTCGATTTTGTGCAGCCTATATCCTGCACAAATAAGCACTTTCCGAGCATGAGAAGTGAAAACTCTTTTTTTAATTTAATTTCATATTTATGGTCTACAAAATAATACACAATTTCCCCCTCTTTAAACACTACGGGAGCGTATGCTTTAAATTTTTTATGCCATTCGTCCCATTTAAAAAACACGCCGGGGCCGTTGATAAATTTTATTTTCCAACGTCCCCGTCAACGCAAATTCCGGGCCCGCCGGGCCCGTTGGAATTTTTTTTTCCAACGGCCCCGTCACCGGGGCCGGCCCGCCGGGGCCGTTGAAAGTCACTCCTGGGCTTTGAAATGAAATATATTTATTCACATTCTGCTCAGCGTAACACTAAGCCGTCACCTGTTGTGATATTCACATACATATATCATTTCTTTAATGCTTTCATAGTCACTCTAGTGTATAGTAGATTTTACAACAAGTGCACAAAACGAATCATTTTTATCCGAGACTTTTAGCAGCCCGAGCCGAAGGCGAGGGCTGATAGTAATGTCGAGGATAAAAATCGTTTTGTGGACGAGTTATAAACTCTGCTTTTCACTTCGATTGCGAGGAAATAAATCAAATTAAAGAAATTAATAAACGCACTAAAATTCAAGAGCTGTTTCCCGCCGCTTTATTTTTTTAATCTTACGACATTGATAGGCTTGGGCTGCACACCATACAGCCTACTATAAAATTAATTTTGTAATAATATTTTTCTTAAATTAATTAAATAACATATGTACCGTACTTGAATTTAAATTTTAATATTTTTTATGTCTTAAAAACACATAAGGCAAATAAATTAAAAGTAAATATTATAAAATGACAAATTCTATCTATGAACTTTTTATCGTGTTTGGCTGTATGGTTCATTATCTGTGCCTTAATATAGATACATTTATGAGTAGATACGTTAATGCCCTTGTGCACAAAATTCGATTTTGTGCAGCCTATATCCTGCACAAATAAGCACTTTCAGAGCATGAGAAGTGAAATAATAATTTAAATTTGAAGTTAATAATAATTTAAATTTGAAGTTAAAACCATGCTAGGCATGCATATGTTTGGGTTACGATTTAGATCTAAACTTTTGTGAACTCTAATTATTTATCGCTCTCTTGATTGTAACCTGTTTTGTGTGCTACTGAATAAAGAATAAATAATAAAGATACGCTATTCCTTTGTATTGTTTTGTTATTATGTGTATGTGTGAATTTTACAATCCTAATCCTAACTAATATTATAAATGCGAAAGTGAGTTTATTTGTTGCCTCTTCACGCTTTATCTACTGAACCAATCTTCCTGAAATTTCGCATACACATAGTTAGAAGTACTGAGAATGACATACATACAACAGTGCTTTTTCCAGGGATGAAAGGTTTTTTTTCCACCTTTCATCCCTGGAAAAAGCACTGTTCCTGTGGAAAATTAACGCGGGCGAAGCCGCGGGCAAAAGCTAGTTAAGGACCAACTAGCAACCAACTTCCTGCGGTTGGGAAAAAGCAGAGGCCGAAGGTCGAGGTTCCCGTGGCCAGCGAGGCCAAAGGCGGAGCCTTCCCCTTCAGCCGCGCAACTGAGGCCAAAGGTCGAAGCCTGCTCCCGCGAAGCCGAAGGCCGAGCTGCGTCCAGGCGAGGCTAAAGCTGCGTCTCGTGCTCAAATAGCGGAGCGAGGCCGAAGGCCGAGCCATTCGTGTATATGGACGACCTGATGATGTCATCTCAAACCTCCGGCGAACCGAGGGGGGAGGAGCTAAGGCCGAGCTTCCCCACTTCCCCCCGAACAACTTGAGGCCGAAGCTTGCGTCCGCGAGGCCGAAGGCCGGGCCATTCGTATACATTGGATAATTTCATCTCGAGCTCCCAGTCGTGGCCGCGCGCGGACAGCACGATGGACGGCGACGAGTACGCCTCCGACGTCACCCGCGTGAGGAACACGTACGTCACAATAACATAGCTACCTCGGCAGTGTTCATCTTGAGCCAGGTGTAGGCCTCGCGGAAGTCGTCGAAGATGATGCGCGCGCCGTCGTGGCCGCGCGCGGACAGCACGATGGACGGCGACGAGTACGCCTCCGACGGCGAAGTAACCTACGTACGTCACCCGCGTGAGGAACACGTACGTCACAATAACATAGCTACCTCGGCAGTGTTCATCTTGAGCCAGGTGTAGGCCTCGCGGAAGTCGTCGAAGATGATGCGCGCGCCGTCGTGGCCGCGCGCGGACAGCACGATGGACGGCGACGAGTACGCCTCCGACGTCACCCGCGTGAGGAACACGTACGTCACAATAACATAGCTACCTCGGCAGTGTTCATCTTGAGCCAGGTGTAGGCCTCGCGGAAGTCGTCGAAGATGATGCGCGCGCCGTCGTGGCCGCGCGCGGACAGCACGATGGACGGCGACGAGTACGCCTCCGACGTCACCCGCGTGAGGAACACGTACGTCACAATAACATAGCTACCTCGGCAGTGTTCATCTTGAGCCAGGTGTAGGCCTCGCGGAAGTCGTCGAAGATGATGCGCGCGCCGTCGTGGCCGCGCGCGGACAGCACGATGGACGGCGACGAGTACGCCTCCGACGTCACCCGCGTGAGGAACACGTACGTCACAATAACATAGCTACCTCGGCAGTGTTCATCTTGAGCCAGGTGTAGGCCTCGCGGAAGTCGTCGAAGATGATGCGCGCGCCGTCGTGGCCGCGCGCGGACAGCACGATGGACGGCGACGAGTACGCCTCCGACGTCACCCGCGTGAGGAACACGTACGTCACAATAACATAGCTACCTCGGCAGTGTTCATCTTGAGCCAGGTGTAGGCCTCGCGGAAGTCGTCGAAGATGATGCGCGCGCCGTCGTGGCCGCGCGCGGACAGCACGATGGACGGCGACGAGTACGCCTCCGACGTCACCCGCGTGAGGAACACGTACGTCACAATAACATAGCTACCTCGGCAGTGTTCATCTTGAGCCAGGTGTAGGCCTCGCGGAAGTCGTCGAAGATGATGCGCGCGCCGTCGTGGCCGCGCGCGGACAGCACGATGGACGGCGACGAGTACGCCTCCGACGTCACCCGCGTGAGGAACACGTACGTCACAATAACATAGCTACCTCGGCAGTGTTCATCTTGAGCCAGGTGTAGGCCTCGCGGAAGTCGTCGAAGATGATGCGCGCGCCGTCGTGGCCGCGCGCGGACAGCACGATGGACGGCGACGAGTACGCCTCCGACGTCACCCGCGTGAGGAACACGTACGTCACAATAACATAGCTACCTCGGCAGTGTTCATCTTGAGCCAGGTGTAGGCCTCGCGGAAGTCGTCGAAGATGATGCGCGCGCCGTCGTGGCCGCGCGCGGACAGCACGATGGACGGCGACGAGTACGCCTCCGACGTCACCCGCGTGAGGAACACGTACGTCACAATAACATAGCTACCTCGGCAGTGTTCATCTTGAGCCAGGTGTAGGCCTCGCGGAAGTCGTCGAAGATGATGATGCGCGCCGTCGTGGCCGCGCGCGGACAGCACGATGGACGGCGACGAGTACGCCTCCGACGTCACCCGCGTGAGGAACACGTACGTCACAATAACATAGCTACCTCGGCAGTGTTCATCTTGAGCCAGGTGTAGGCCTCGCGGAAGTCGTCGAAGATGATGCGCGCGCCGTCGTGGCCGCGCGCGGACAGCACGATGGACGGCGACGAGTACGCCTCCGACGTCACCCACGTGCAGTGGAACACGTACGTCGTCAGCAGGCAGCCCAGCACCACCACGAACATCACGCCCACCTGTGGGGAAATCCCACTCGTATTATAAACTGCTAAAATCGTTGTGGCAAAAGGCTAGGCTAAAGCACAGAAATAATATAAGTAGTAAATAATATATGTACAGAAAGGAAACTCTCTGCCCGCAAATGGCACCCACCCGCACTTCTCCCCCGTTCTTGTGCGGATTGGGACGCTATAACCATGAAAACGCACACATAGACTTGTTACTGACATGTTCACGAATGTACAGTTTCATTTGTAGTAGTAGCACAGCCTACCTATATGGTTCGTACATTCGGTTTTCGAAGGCCTCTACGCGAGGCAATCGTGGGGGATGTGGGGGCGGGGGACGGAGGGGGGCGTACCGCACGACCATACTTATTTCATTTTCGATTTAGTATGGCAATGCGGTACTAATTTAAGGGTTGTATGTTTTGAAAAAACTTGTGCGGAGCGACGCCGATTAGGCAGAGTCCCTCAATCCAACAAAGCTATTTAGATGACATACTCATATCTTCCGTATCGTTTTCCACCCAACTCGAAAGTAGGTAACTACTTTTTTACTTTTTATTTTTGGATCCAAGATGGCCGATATTTTTAATTTTTTTTATAATATGTGTAGGTATCGTTTTATAGTTTTTTGGGAACGCTGATGACGAAAAAAAAACATTTATTTTGAGATCCAAGATGGCGGACATTTTTTTTAAAATTTAACATATGGGTATCGTTTTATATGTTTTTGGGGTCTCTGATGACGAAAATAACATTTATTTTGAGATCCAAGATGACCAACATTTTTTTTAGTTTAACTTATGGGTATCCTTTTATAGGTTTTTGGGGACGCTGATGACGAAAATAACATTTATTTTGAGATCTAAGATGGTGGACAATTTTTTTTCTGGCACTTTTGTTCTGACATACATACGCGGTTCAAAATGTAAATAGAAAACACAAATTTCCTTAAAAATAGTTCCAATCAAATCCGGCCAAATGTCCCCAAGTTCGCATGTACATTTTGAACCGCGTATGTATAAAAATTGTCCGCCATCTTGGATCCAAAAATAAATCTTATTTTCGTAAAATTAAAAAACAAAATTGTCCGCCACCTTGGATCTAAATATATTATTTTTTAAACCTCATACTGAAAAATTGCCCTTCAAGGGATGCCAGGCAGATGTATAACATCATAGCATCCTGGCACGACGGTCACGCTATTTTCTGTCGCGGCCTTCGAGTCGATTTAACTGTCTAGCCGCGCCTATCAGACGTATTCACATAGAAAATGTCGGTCATTTTGGATTTAAAAAATCACAATCCTTAAAAATTAAAAAAAATATAAAAAAAAGTACATGCAATTTTGTGACAACCCTGACACTGCGGTGTCGGATCACGCTGGCGGCGTTACCGTCATAATCAAGGCCGATGAACAACTGTATGTCTTATTAAACTTTGGTAGTAGTAAGTATATATGACGCCCCGTTTCTATGAAGCGCCCTCCCTGTGCCTGTGGGGTGAGCACACAGAAATAAATCAAGATCGAACGGCGACGCGAGTGCGTTGCTGAGGGATCGCCTGTGTCAATTTTTCATAAGCCACGCTCCGAGCGAGCACGACATCTTACGTCATTACAAATGAAATAGTAATGTGACATGCACTGAAACAATCAGTCTTGTAAATTTTGCGTAATGGGCGATTTTCTGAAATGGTCATATTACGAAAAAAAATCGATGTAATAAAATCTCAATAGATGGCGTTTTATGAACGCCGTGTCGTAATAATGGCTGTACCTATATTGTGCGCTTTTTCTTGTCAACCAGAGGCAGAAAAAAATCACCTAACAGTTTGACAGTTCCATAAATCACAATATTGATACTTTTTAGACGTATTTTTTATTAGGTTTTATTCAAAGAAATGCCAATCCGTGCATTTTTGCTTTCTGTATTGACTCGCCTTTTACTAAGCGCCTCTATGAAGTCATCGGGAACTATTTGTTTTTTAATTTCAAACACAAATCCAAACTTTCGCATCCTTAAGAAAAGCTTTTCTAAAGTGATGATAAGAGATTATTGCAAAAAAAAGAACCAATAGTACCAAGAACTAAAGAACCATAAAATTTTCATCAACGAACCACTGAACAAGCAATAAGGAATATAGAATACTTTGCGTTTCTTATTTCATAAATGATATTTTCTAATAAGAAAAGAATATACCTCAGTCTTAAACACCATGTTGTTGTCATGTTTCTTCTTCTTCTCCAACTTCTCCGCTTTGGGCGGGTCCAAATTCTTCACTTGTTGGGACAGCAAACTTGAGACAGCAACAGCCGATACAATGCACATGACTGGTGCCAAAACCAGCATAAGACGGACCATGACTCCCTGGGAATTGGAATAGTAGAGGTCTCGTTAAATTGGTCACGGTTGGTATGCAAGTTTGGTTTGTTAGGTTGATAGTCAGCGATCAAAGTGTGGAAATCATAGCGCGGAAACAACGGAATACGGTTGGCACTCAACGACGGTTCTACACGCTCAAGCTTCGCAATTCATCATTTAATTTAAAGATCAGTGCAAAAAGGATCTTCGGCACGTGTCCAAAATCATAACTTATGCCGCCATCTTGTGAAATGTCACTTCAATCAGTGAAAGTTATATTCCCAAACATTCTACGTCTTTATAAAATACTACCTCGAGTCTTCGCTCTTAAAGTACCTTAAATGCTAATCCCGCTATTGTTCTACACGTGTATCAAATTTCATCAAAATTCGTCCAGTAGATCTTGCATGATTGATGAAAAACTTACTCACAAACACACACCCAAACTTTCGCATTTATATATATATATTTTTTTTTTATATTAGTAGGATTATAATTTAACTTCTTTTATTTTCTTGATATTCTAACTCACCGCGAAGTAAATGCTGAGCACTCCATAGAGGATGATGAAGATGTTGGCATCTGTTAGCTTGCTGAAGCAGAAGTAGAGGCCGGCCGGGAACAGGAACACCAGCACTTGCAGGTCGAAGTAGAAGGAGGACCACGACGTCGGCTGGTGCTCGGATACCGATGCTAGGGGCAAGGGAATAAGGTTCATTTTAGATTGTTGATATCTGTCAGCTTGCTGAAGCAGAAGTAGAAGCCGGCCAGTAACAGGAACACCAGCACTTGCAGGTCGAAGTAGAAGGAGGACCACGACGTCGGCTGGTGCTCGGATACCGACGCTAGGGGCAAGGGAATAAGGTTCATTTTAGATTGTTGATATCGGTCAGCTGGCTGAAGCAGAAGTAGAGGCCGGCCGGGAACAGGAACACCAGCACTTGCAGGTCGAAGTAGAAGGAGGACCACGACGTCGGCTGGTGCTCGGATACCGACGCTAGGGGCAAGGGAATAAGGTTCATTTTGGATTGAACATAATTTGTATTATACGACCGATTTGAAATGATAGAAGTTTCGGCTAGTGCTCGGATACCGACGCTAAAATTAAGGACATAAGATTTATTTTAGTTTGAATATAATTTGCATCATTATTTATGGATGGGATGTTTTGATACATTTTTTTCTTACCAATGATTGGAATGTGGTTTTTCGCGTACGACGGGTCCAGTAGAGAGTAGAATCTTCCGGTCCACGGTGAGATTTTTCCTGTAACAAAATTGGAAAATGTTGCATTATTTTTAAGTGGTAATGGTCGAATGGTTAAGTCAGCCGTTTGTGGTTGATCATAGGGCGGTGGAAGTGGCCATTTCGACTCAAGATGATGATGATGATGTGGTCGATATGGCCTAGGTACGAATTCTACTCATGCCAAATAAATTCGCATACCAATCTGACTCGCCTATTTCATAGACCACCACTTGCTTCCGGTGAAGGAAAACATCATGAGGAAACCATAGCTGACTGGCTGACTGTTTAGTTTGTGAGCGAGCAGCGCTGTGACGAGCGCCTTGAACAGTAACTCGAAGTTGTGTGGAGACAGGTACCTGACCCAGCGAGTGCCCAGCGCCTGGCAGCAATATGTACCTGTGATGGTGAGCGCCACCACAGCAGTGCCGAGAGTGGCCAGCAGCGCTGTGATGAGCGCCTTGAACAGTAACTCGAAGTTGGCCGGAGACAGGTGCGCGCGCAGGTACACAGCGAAAGCGTACAGCTGGCACAATCCGAATGTGCCTAACGCCTGTCGAAAAAATTAAAAATAAATATATACCTATAGTATAAGCACAGGGCGGGCGCTTCATAGAAACGGCGCGTCAAATATACCTACTACTACTACAAATGAAACTGTATATCCATGAACACGTCAGTCACACGTCAATGTGTGCGTTTTCATAGTCGAACGTCACACAACCATACAAGAACGGGGGAGGTTTGGGGGGGGTGCCATATTACGGGAGAGGCAGGGAGTTTCCTTTCTGTACGTAGTACTTATATTAATTCTGTGGTATAGGGACAAATCATACAGATTAAGCTAGCCTCAAACTAAGTTTACTTGTACCACAGCCTACCTATACGGTTCATACAGTCGGTCATCGAGGGCCTCTACGCGGAGCAATCGTGGGGGGTGCGGGGGCGGGGGACGGAGGGGGGCGTACCGCACGGCCATACTAATTTCAATTTCGATTTAGTATGGCAGTGCGGTACTAATTTAAGGGTTGTTTGTTTTGAAAAAACTTGTGCGGAGCGACGATGATTAGGCAGAGTCCCTTCAATCCAACAAAACTATTTAGATGACATACTCATATCTTCCTTAACATTTTCCACCAGACTCGGAACCGACTAGGTACATACTTTTTTACTTTTTATTTTTGGATCCAAGATGGCGCACAATTTTTTTTTTAAATATAACATATGGGTATCGTTTTATAGGTTTTCGGGGACGCTGATGACGAAAATAACATTTATTTTAAGATCCAAGATGGCGCACAATTTTTTTTTTAATATAACATATGGGTTATCGTTTTATAGGTTTTCGGGGACGCTGATGACGAAAATAACATTTATTTTGAGATCAAAGATGGCGCAAATTTTTTTTTTAAATATAACATATGGGTATCGTTTTATAGGTTTTTGGGGACGCTGGTGACGAAAATAAGATTTATTTTGAGATCCAAGATGGCGCACAATTTTGTTTTTAAATATAACATATGGGTATCGTTTTATAGGTTTTTGGGGATGCTGATGACGAAAAAAACATTTATTTTGAGATCCAAGATGGCGCACAATTTTTTTTTAAAATATAACATATGGGTATCGTTTTATAGGTTTTTAGGGTCTCTGATTACGAAAATAACGTTTATTTTGAGATCCAAGATGGCGGACAATTTTTTTTTTATGTTTCTGACATACGGTTCAACATATAACTTGCGAAATTTGCGGACATTTAAGCGGTGGATTTGATTGAAACTATTTTTAAGGGAATTTGTGTTTTCAATTTACATTTTGAACTGCGTTTGTATGTCAGTAACAAAAGTGCCTGAAAAAAATTGACCGCCATCTTGGATCTCAAAATAAATGTTATTTTTGTAATCAGCGTCTTCAAAAACCTATGAAACGAATAATTGTAAAATTAAAAAAAAATTGTCCGCCATCTTGGATCTAAAAATATTATTTTTGTAAACCTCATTCCGAAAAATTGGTCTTCACGGAATACCTGGCAGATGTATAAAATCTAAGTATCCTGGCACGACGGTCACGCTATTTTCTGTCGCGGCATTCGAGTCGATTTTACTGCATAGCTGCGCCTATTAGATATATATACATAAAAAAATGTCGGCCATTTTGGATAAAAAAAAATCACAATCAACACAAATTCAAAAGGCGTCTCACCACTCGTAGTCCTCTTATGTATAAAAAGAAGTACATGCAATTTTGTGACAACCCTGACACTGCTGTGTCGGATCACGCTGGCGGCGTGACCGTCATCATTAAGGCCGATGGACAACTGTATGTCTTATTAAACTGTGCTTGTACTATGGATACGAGCTTGACGATACCGTATCTTGTAATAGATACAGATATAAATAAACATGACCCAGGTAAATCTGAAAAAGATCATTTTCAATCTTGACCTGACCGAGCAGGAATACACCTTATTGCCACTACATAAGGTTTATATTACTCACCACCATATGTTCCGAGCTCTGCACAGGCTGGAAGCCCACAAACGGTATCTGCATAGAGAGGATAGTCCCCACGCAGTACAAAGTGCTGAATGCCACGTACCCTCGGCTGGAGAAGCGACCGAGCAACACTGCACCCTATTACTATTATTACGTAAGATTGATATTACACTCACCACCATGTGTTCCGAACTCTGCACAAGCTGGAAGCCCACAAACGGTATCTGCATAGAGAGTATAGTCCCCACACAGTACAAAGTGCTGTATACCACGTGCACTCGGCTGGAAAAGCTACTGAGCAACACTACACCCTATTACTATTATTACATAAGATTGATATAACACTCACCACCACATGTTCTGAGCTCTGCACAACCTGGAAGCCCACAAATGGTCTGCTTGGAGAGGATAGTCCCCACGCAGTACAAAGTGCTGTATGCCACGTACACTCGGCTGGAGAAGCGACCGGGCAACGCTGCACCCTATTACTATTATTACGTAAGATTGATAATACACTCACCACCATGTGTTCCGAACTCTGCACAGGTTGGAAGCCCACAAACGGTATCTGCATGGAGAGGATAGTCCCCACACAGTACAGAGTGCTGTATGCCACGTACACTCGGCTGGAGAAGCGACCGAGCAACATAAGAGCTAGTACGTGGAGCGGGATCAGGTTGATGAGAAATACGTAGCCTCCCCATGATGATACCTGAGTATGACAGACATAGAAATAAACATACATATTATATCTAATAAATATAAATTTCACTTTAAATAGGTATAAATATCTTATTCATAAAAAGTTGAAGATTCTGAACCTTTCAAATAGGTTTCGTCCCTGTACCTTTTTCCAATATTTGACATTGAAAGAAGGAGATAAAACATTTGTTAACTTAAAACCTATTCTATTGAAAATCCATCTCCTGGACAAAGAAGGTAGGTACAATTTACTCAGATAAACTTTGTATGAAACCGCAAAAGCCAGCACATAATCATAAAGATTAGTTGGTGTGAAGATCTCATCTGTTTGATCTATGATTGACAAAATATTACAGTCAATATTTAAACTGCAATATATCTATGTAGTCAATCAAAAAACTTTAATTTCTAATGTCTAAATGGGTGCGATGTGCCGAGAAATTTCCTGTTCCCGAAAATTTCTTCTCATGAAAATTTCCAAAAATTCTCAGAAATTTCAAGGGTTTTAGGAAAACATTCCGTTCTCGAGGATATTTCCGAGTAATTTCCAAGAAACTTTCCGGTGTTTCTTTGAAAATTTCGGGAACGGCATATTACTAGTTGTGTGTGATATAATCCCTGCAGACGTGAAAGTAGAATTATAGGCCTATAGTAGAAAATGTACAATACTAATTTGATACTAAACTGAAACCATAGTTTTTATTTACAAATATTGCAAATGCGTTAGTACCGCTAGATGATATGATTGTAACTCAATCATGCTCCAACTGCTGACCTAATATTTTGATGAATTGTTATCGAAAAATCCAGCGAGTGATGGATGGAAGGCCAGCAACTGAGTGGCTAATGTAACCGGACGCTATGTCTACAACTCACCATGTAAAAATAAGCCAGCGCAGTCATAGTGGCCCACAGTATGGTGCCGGTGTTGACGGCCTTGATCCAGAAGTAGTAGGTGAGGAGCATGCAGAAGATGGCAATGCCTTCATTGTCATAGCTGCCAGCTATTGAGCGACTGATGTAGCCGGGCACTATGTCTACAACTCACCATGTAGAAATATGCCAGCGCGGTCATAGTGGCCCACAGTATAGTGCCCGTGTTGTCGGCCTTGATCCAGAAGTAGTAGGTGCGGAGCATGTAGAGATGGCAATCCCTTCGTTGTCGTAGCTGCCAGCGACTTAACAACTGATGTAACCGGGCACTATGTCTACAACTCACCATATAGAAATAAGCCAGCGCAGTCATAGTGGCCCACAGTATGGTGCCGGTGTTGACGGCCTTGATCCAGAAGTAGTAGGTGCGGAGCATGCAGAGATGGCAATCCCTTCGTTGTCGTAGCTGCCAGCGACTTAACAACTGATGTAACCGGGCACTATGTCTACAACTCACCATATAGAAATAAGCCAGCGCAGTCATAGTGGCCCACAGTATGGTGCCGGTGTTGACGGCCTTGATCCAGAAGTAGTAGGTGCGGAGCATGCAGAGATGGCAATCCCTTCGTTGTCGTAGCTGCCAGCGACTTAACAACTGATGTAACCGGGCACTATGTCTACAACTCACCATATAGAAATAAGCCAGCGCAGTCATAGTGGCCACACGGCATGGTGCCGGTGCGACGGCCTTGATCCAGAAGTAGTAGGTGCGGAGCATGCAGAGATGGCAATCCCTTCGTTGTCGTAGCTGCCAGCGACTTAACAACTGATGTAACCGGGCACTATGTCTACAACTCACCATATAGAAATAAGCCAGCGCAGTCATAGTGGCCCACAGTATGGTGCCGGTGTTGACGGCCTTGATCCAGAAGTAGTAGGTGCGGAGCATGCAGAGAGGATAATCCCTTCGTTGTAGCTGCCAGCGACTTAACAACTGATGTAACCGGGCACTATGTCTACAACTCACCATATAGAAATAAGCCAGCGCAGTCATAGTGGCCCAGTATGGTGCCGGTGTTGACGGCCTTTGATCCAGAAGTAGTAGGTGCGGAGCATGCAGAGATGGCAATCCCTTCGTTGTCGTAGCTGCCAGCGACTTAACAACTGATGTAACCGGGCACTATGTCTACAACTCACCATATAGAAATAAGCCAGCGCAGTCATAGTGGCCCACAGTATAGTGCCGGTGTTGACGGCCTTGATCCAGAAGTAGTAGGTGCGGAGCATGCAGAGATGGCAATCCCTTCGTTGTCGTAGCTGCCAGCGACTTAACAACTGATGTAACCGGGCACTATGTCTACAACTCACCATATAGAAATATGCCAGCGCAGTCATAGTGGCCCACAGTATGGTGCCGGTGTTGACGGCCTTGATCCAGAAGTAGTAGGTGCGGAGCATGCAGAGATGGCAATTCCTTCGTTGTCGTAGCTGCCAGCGACTTAACAACTGATGTAACCGGGCACTATGTCTACAACTCACCATATAGAAATAAGCCAGCGCAGTCATAGTGGCCCACAGTATGGTGCCGGTGTTGACGGCCTTGATCCAGAAGTAGTAGGTGCGGAGCATGCAGAGATGGCAATCCCTTCGTTGTCGTAGCTGCCAGCGACTTAACAACTGATGTAACCGGGCACTATGTCTACAACTCACCATATAGAAATATGCCAGCGCAGTCATAGTGGCCCAAAGTATAGTGCCGGTGTTGACGGCCTTGATCCAGAAGTAATAGGTGAGGAGCATGCAGAAGATCGCAATCCCTTCATTGTCATAGCTGCCAGCGACTGAGCGACTGATGTAGCCGGGCACTATGGCGATCATGGCTGCGGCTACCAGGCCCGCTCCTTCGTCCTGTGAGTGATATCCGTTATTATTACTAGTTGGGAATGCCAGTGCAAGTACCAGGTCAGTCAGTTCATTCTGGGACCATTTCACCCAGTTCCCTAAAAATGTGACATCCAAACTTCCAAAGTAATATTACAAATTCGAAATTCTGTTTGTTAACTTTAACGGATAAACTGCTGAGCCGATTTTGATGAAATAACGCATGGATATAGATAAAGAAACGAGGTCAAACATTAACCCTCAAACAAGTGTAAAACATAGGCTAATTTTTTTTCGTAAATCAACTGAAATGGAGGTGAAAAAACTATATTTCTGAAGTTTTATTTTGTAATTTAAGAATTGTGTTCGGTCTGCCCAAACACCTATGACGTCGGCCTATCGGTCGTCGCTCTTTTACGCAATTTAACTTATTAAAGCACATTTGTAACGCCACTGGAACGAGTGCATTCTTAACATAATAATAACTTATTAAGTCTGTAATCAAGTCATGCACAAAAAGCGAAGTGCTATAATATCTGCCTTTACTCTCAACAACACCATTCACACACACTTCACTCAATACTCATTCATTCGTAAAATTGCGAGGTATTCAATATTTATTACTATTTACTTATTGGGGACGCCAGCCCAAGCACCAGACACTTATCAGTCCACTCATGTCGGGACTATTTCACCCAATTCCCCGAGAGAGGTATCCATAAAAGTGCATTTATTTTCAAGCTCATCTTTACATATAATAAAACAGTAAAAATATTTTGTCTGTACATTTAGTATTTTTGACTAAAATGGTTAGAGGGACACTTAAAAAGAACAATAGAAAGCAATGAATTTTTTTTGGAATTTCTTGTCTGTCTATCTGTATGTATGTACGCGTTTCACGCAAAAACTACTGGACAGATTTGAATGAAACTTATTTTGTTGTATAGCTATTAAGCCTGGGCAACATATAGGCTATAATTGATTTTGAAAACTGGAAAACCTGATGAAGAACCATAGCAGAACAGCTAAACTATAAGAAATATGGAAATGGTGCCTTAACAAAAGTCGTTCAACCTGATAAGCATTTTCTGCTGATGTATAAAAATTGAAGATCTGGAACATCTGATGAAGAACTGCAAGAGACCAGCTACACTATAACATATATGGAAATGGCGCCTTAGCAAAAATCGTTTAACCTGATGAACATTTTCTGCTGACATATAAAAATTGAAGATCAGGAACATCTGATGAATAACTCCAAGAGACCAGCTACACTATAACATATATGGAAATGGCGCCTTAGCAAAACTTGATTAATCTGATGAGCATTTTCTGTAGATATATAAAAATCGTAGATCCGAAACATCTAAATCAGTTTGGAACACAAAAAGACTTTTCATCTAAGCGAAACTCACGCGGGCGAAGCCGCGGGCAACAGCTAGTCAAAACTAATATTTGAAGCGTGCCTTTTAGGTGAGTTAACACAATTGATTATTAAAGAGAGCAGCGCTTTTACCACTTCCCAAACCAATTGTAAAATAAAATATTTGTGCGCAGAGAATCCGGGACAAACGAAGTGGCGGGAAGATTCTGTACCGGAAAAGACCGGGTCTTAAAAACAGACCGGATCTTAAAATGGCGGTAAATCGAAATAACGGTAAGAACCTGACACGGCACTACGTCTGTCCGACTAGAGCCTAAAACCTAACCTATACGCAGCCTGCTACCACTATAGCTTATAAAGGGAGCTACAGGGCCCTATATAATAACCTAGGGAACCCATCACTTTATCGCAATTTACTTCAACGATTTTCATGTCCCATAAAACCATTCGCAGATATTTTAGTACAATATGTAACAAATCCTTAAATCTGTTTACATCGAAATTTCATTTAAACGATTATTCATTACGTACAAACACACTCTATCGTTATTTCTTTTCATATTTTATGTATTTCATCGAAATAATGAAACATCAAAGTTTTGTTACCCATAATTTTATTTCCACGTAAGTTTCAGTTTGCAATATATTTGAAATATCAAATATTACATTATTATGTCACCCTATATAGATAGATTAATCTGGTAGTATTGTATTGATCAACAGTAAATTTATAGCTATTGTTATAAATGGATTGTGGCGAGTAGTTGACCGTCGTGCAAGTAACTTTACTCGCTACAACGAGGCATCAAATCACGCCACCTACTACGTCACGGATCATACGATGCTGCGTCATCGTTGCCCGCGCGCCTACAACAGCCTGCGCGCACACATCGAAGCGACGCAAGCTCCGCCCACTCCGATAGCCGGCCAATGACCCCGGCGCCGTGCTACGAGATTCAACATGGCGGAAGCTTCATCTATTGTTTCGGTATTTTAGCAGCCATATTTATTTCGGTCCTGATCGCGCTTGCTCATAGCAAAAGCGGGAGTCGTTTTGTTTGTGTACATATAAATATGAATTTTTGTAATTAATTTTAGTCATTGTAAATACATCACTGGTCGCATAAAGGTTTTTATTTGACACTTCTCAGAGTCGTCTCAAATTTCGTAAGTGTTAGGTCTTAGTCAGTCTACCTAGGATTCCTACCACTTCACTGGTGACCTCGGCAAAAAGAAGAAAATGACGGAGGAGACTAACAAGGACGTGTTGCCAGTATCGGGGACTCCCCACATCGATGGAGTCATGCAGAGTTGCTGTATGAGTCCAGCATTTAATCCCAGTGATCCTGGTGAATCATGGCTTGCGCAGTTGGAAGGTCAGTTTACTTTATCAAATATTACAACGGACAGTACCAAGTTCTACTACGTGCTATCCCAGTTAGAGGCGCAGCATACTGCAGAAATTCGGTGATGTCAATGGTTTCGCCGCCGGCTAGTGGGAAGTACGAAAACTGAAGGCTGGAATTAATCAGGAGACTCTCGGCATCCCAGGAACGCAAAACGAAACAGCTGCTTATCCACGAAGAGCTTGGCGACCGAAACCATCGCAGTTCCTTAGACACCTGCAGTATTTGGCAGGCACGAACGTACCGACAGATTTCATTCGCACCATTGCAAGTAGACTTCCAACTCATATGCAAAAACCATAGTGGCGTCACAAGCAAGCAGGGAGCTCGGACGGAAGTAGAAAATACCAGCTGGCCGACCAAATAAATGACATCGTTCCAGTAAACGGGCAAGTAGTTGCACCAGTACTAACTACTTACCTGCAAGTTCCGCAACATCGAGTTCTGCAATTGATATGTTGTCGCAGCGTATTGAACAACTGAGCCGGAAGATAGAAGCAATGAGGTACATGGTGATCGAGAGGAAGATCTAGAAGTAACCAAGGACCCCGCTCCAACAGTCGCTCTCGGTCACGTCAACGTCCAGATGGCCATCCACACTGCTGGTATCATTACCGTTTTAGGGAACGAGCAAGGAAATGACCCACCGTGTAGCTACGGGAAGTCGGGAACTACCAGGGCAGCCAATAGTGGCGGAGAATTGACTGCCCAGGCCAGACAAGCTGCTCGAACACGCTGGATCAAGACCAAGGTTCAATATCTCATCGACATAGGTTCGGACTTGTGTGTATTTCCTAGGTCTGCCATTCGAGGACAACTAAGCAAGCTGAAGTACGAATTGTTCGCTAACGGTACAGTCATATCTACGTACGGGTACTTAGGCCTCACTTGACTTGGATTACGCCGCGCATTCTCCTGGCGCTTCGTCATAGCGATGTCTCCAAACCAATCATCGGCGTCGACTTTTTAGGTTACTTGCTAACCTGCTCGTGGACGTTCGAAATCAACGCCTGTTGACGGGTGACGACATTGGCAGTCTACGTGCCATGTCAGGATTCTACGAATGCGTAATTTCATCGGTGCGCACTACCAACACCGAAGATCGATATACCACCGTTCTCTGCGAGTACAGCGCGATCACACGACCAGCTGGTAAGCCTTAGCACGCTCGACACTCTACGGTCCATCATATCCGCACCACCCTGGCCCTCCAGTTTCTAGCCGTCCACGCAGATTGACCCTGAACGGCTGAGCATAGCGAAGAAGGAGTTCGAGGAAATGCTGCAGAAATGGCACCGCACGACCCTCGGAGAGTCCATGGTCATCGCCGCTCCATCTAGTGCGCAAGAAGAACGACGCCATGTCCCTGCGGTGATTATCGGGCACCCAATGCACGTACGATTCCCGACCGATATCCCGTGAAGCACATACAGGACTCTCGCACATCAGCTGACTGGTACTACCACCTATATTCTACCATCGATTTAGTCAAAGTCACAATCAGATCTCCGTCTACGAAGAGGATGTCAACAAGACTGCAATAACAACGCCCTGGCCTATTCGCTGAATTTCCATTCATGACGTTTGGTCTCGAAATGCCGCACAGACCTTCCAGCGGTTCATGGATGAGGTGCTCAGAGGCTTGGATTTTTGCTATGGCTATATCGATGACGTATTGTGGCTCAGCAGCAGCAGCACAGAGCACCAGCAACACCTCAAGATATTGTTTGCGAGATTAGCCGAGTATGGCGTACTAATAAAACACTATAAAGTGTGTGTTTGGGCAACCAGAGGTAAGCCTTCGGCTGCGGCAAGGTATCGGCCAACGGTATCCAACCACTCAGCTCGAAGGTGCAAGCCGTTCAGACTACCTAAAGCAAAGACCGTGAAGGAGTTACGCAGATTCCTGGGTATGATAAACTTTTATCGACGGTTTATACCGCAGGCAGCTCGAGACCAAGCTCCGTTACACAATATCCTGTCTGGTCCAAAAATTAAAGGTCGCATCCTGTTCACATAGACGGAGGAACTGCTGCAAGCCTTCAACAGTTGCAAACAGAGGCTGGCAGAAGCAGCATTATTGGCGCACCCTAATCCACATGCAGAACTAGCCATACAGACCATGGCTTCGACACTGCAATTGGAGCCGTCCCACAGCAAGCGCGATGGTGAAGATTGGCAACCCTTAGGGATTCCTTTTCTAAGAAGCTGAGCCCATCCCAAAATAAGTATAGCCCATATGACAGAGCTGCTAGCAATATATGAGGCGATTCGATATTTCAGGCATATGGTGAAGCCAAGAACTTCGTAGTCATGACAGATCACAAGCCGCTCTACCTACGCATTTGCGAAACAGCGTGAAAGTTGCTCACCGCGCCAGTTCCGGCCCTTTTCGATTATATAAGTCAGTTCACAACTGACATAAGGTATATAGCTGGAAAGGACAACGTAGTAGCTGATTCTTTATCTCGCATTTATGAATGGAATTGCCCTTAGATTGCTGGTGTCTTGCACGAGATCAAGAAGGAGACGATGAGCGTAAACTCTCCTGAAGGAAGGTTCGAGCCCCGTTGCAGAAGTGCAGGATGGTGCGCAGATTGCGAGGTATACTGTGACGTGTCCGTAAGTACTCGCCCATTTATAAATTCGGCTGTTTCGCAAGCAGGTCTTCGATATGCTTCATAACCTCAGCCATCCAGGAGTCAAGGCTACGGTACGACTGATATCACAGCGGTATGTTTGGCCTGGTATTCGCAAGGCGATCGTCGACAATGGGCGAAGGAGAGCGTCGAAGAATGCCAGCGAAGCAAAGTGACCAGGCATACGACATCACCTCCAGCAGCATTCCAAACACCTTCAGGGCGTTTCCAGCACATCCACTGTGGATTAATTTATCCCATCTCTTATCTTCTGGCCACAGGTACTGCTTGACCATCGTCGATCGAGTCACCCGCTGGCCCGAGGCGCTCCCACTCGAGGACATGACCGCCGAGACCTGCGCTGCAGCATTGACAGCCGGGTGGATAGCGCGCTTTGGGTGTCCCGAGCGCATTACAACCGACCGCAAGGCAGTTCGAGCTGCAGACCTTCAAAGAACTGGGCTGCGCTCATCGGTGCAACACACCACCACACCACAGCTTATCATCCAGCAGCTAATGGATTAGTCGAGAGAGACTTCATCGCCAGCTCAAAGCCGCCATAGTCTGCCACAACCACTTTAAACTGGACCGAAGTACTGCCGTGGGTTCTCTCTGGGCATCCGCGTAGTGTCAAAAGGATGACCTCCAGGCATCGACAGCAGAATTGGCTATGGCGAGCCACTACGCTACCTGGTCAATTCCTCACCATGAGTCCAGAAGAAGCAGTTGACACCGACAACGTCATCAGTAGACTTCGCGCACACATGAGGAAGCTAACCCCGCAGCCTACGTCTTTGGCACACCAGCGTTCCAGCAGAACTTTCTACATACCCAAGGACCTAAGAACTGCAACTCATGTATTTATGCGTCAAGGACCTGCAAAGAGGCCACTACAGCCACCATACCAGGGTCCATACAAAGTACTTCGACGTGCCGAGAAAACCTTCGACATCGAAGTCAATGGGAAGACGCAAAGAGTCACGATCGACCGCCTGAAACCTGCGTACATGGCCAAGGAAGACTCCAGCATGACAGAAGAACACCCAGCTA
Organism: Ephestia elutella; assembly: GCA_018467065.1. NCBI lineage: Eukaryota > Metazoa > Arthropoda > Insecta > Lepidoptera > Pyralidae > Ephestia > Ephestia elutella. Next base: position 4,805,201 of record CM031578.1, read on the forward strand.
CCGAGGGGCAACGCGCGCAGTATAAGACCAGAAGTGGACGCACCGTTCGCCTCACAATACTATCGCCCGTAGTAACGGGCTCAAAGGGGGAGTGATGTGGCGAGTAGTTGACCGTCGTGCAAGTAACTTTACTCGCCAACAACGAGGCATCAAATCACGCCACCTACTACGTCACGGATCATATGATGCTGCGTCATCGTTGCCCGCGCGCCTACAACAGCCTGCGCGCACACATCGAAGCGACGCAAGCTCCGCCACTCCGATAGCCGGCCAATGACCCCGGCGCCGTGCTACGAGATTCAACATGGCGGAAGCTTCATCTATTGTTTTACTTTAGCAGCCGAATATTTTGACCCCGACTGCGCTTGCTCATAGCAAAAAGGGAGTCGTTTTGTTTGGGGTAATATAAATATGAATTTTTGTAATTATTTTTAGTCATTGTAAATACATCACTGGTCGCATAAAGGTTTTTATTTGACACTTCCTTGTACGTCTCAAATTTCGTAAGTGTTAGGTCTTAGTCAGTCTACCTAGGATTCTTACCACTTCAGGATCATAAATCCGACTCAGAGCACCTCTCGACTCCACGTGGCTCAACTTTGTCATATACTAGGAGTGTTATTCCTTCCTGGCACGCGGAACCAGAAGGCTCGCGAAGGAGGTCCTGAGAAAATGAGGGCACGAGGCCAGAAGGAAGGCGAGGGGGGAGGTGGCGAGCGAAGCGAGCCGGCGACCCTCTCGAGCGGAAAACGAGGTTAAGTGCCCGGAATGAATCGAAGGGCTGGATTGAGCGAGTCTTCTGGTGGAGCCACCCAGAAACACACTTGCTTGCTGCATGTTTGTTGCTGCATGCTTGCTGCATGCTTGCTGCATGCTTGCTGCATGCTTGCATGCTTGCTGTATGCCTGCATGCTTGCTGCATGCTTGCTGTATGCCTGCATGCTTGCATGCTTGCTGCATGCCTGCTGCATGCCTGCTGCGTGCTTGCTGTATGCCTGCTGCATGCTTGCTGCATGCTTGTTTCATGCTTGCTGCATGCTTGCTGATGCTTGCTACATGTTTGTTGTGCTTGCTGCATGCACGCTTGCTGTATGCCTCAATCTTGCTATACCTTTTTGGATGTTTTAAGCAACAACAAGCGAATGCAGCGTTCGATGAAACGTTACTGCGATTAAAAGTTATGATGCGCATCGTTACATATTGAAACAAATTATCATAAATGGTTACATCGATATCTTAATACATGTGTGAAATGTTAGTTTGATATATCGTTTTTCTTGGAATAGTAGAAATTTTATAACGTTTTTTTTAGGAAATGTTGTTCGATATTATGAAACAGCGATAATAAGTTTTTCGGTGTTTTAAGAAAAAAATATATTAAAAAACGTGGAATAGTTTTCTGGGACATGATAATCGATGTGATAAAAATCTGTATTTTAATAGACACCCAATAACCTAACTTAATAACTACAATTG
>CM031578.1:4806776-4849603 GCA_018467065.1 Ephestia elutella
GTCCTAACTAATATTATTAATGCGAAAGTGAGTTTGTTTGTTACGTCTTTACGCTTTATCTACTGAACCAATCTTCCTTAAATTTCGCATACACATAGAAGTACTGAGAAGGACTTACCTTTCATCCCGGGAAAAAGGACGGGTCCCGTGGGAAATTTACGCGGGCGAAGCTACGGGCAAAAGCTAGTATTATATAAAAGTACTTGTAGTGTCCATACTGTACGTCAGTACTATGCCCTCGTATGAGTCATAGTAAGCAGTGCTGTAATAGTATTAAAATAACTCTTTGTTCCCAGATTCGACACGACCTCAGAATGTTTTTGGACCCCTTCGATCCGCTCGCGCATAGTCCAGTTCATACTGGATCGCAAGAAGTTCTCGGACATGCCCAATGATGACTTCGCTTTCGGCATCGCTCGGCTCATTTCCAATTCTACGTACAGCGCCGCGTATCCTCTGCATGATGTGAGTTGAATGATAATGATCTTTATTTCAAGTGTGGAGGGTCGAGATTACTTTGCAGTTCATACTTGATCGCAAGTTCTCGGACATGCCCAATGATGACTTCGCTTTCGGCATCGCTCGGCTCATTTCCAATTCTACGTACAGCGCCGCGTATCCTCTGCATGATGTGAGTTGAAAGATAATGATCTTTATTATAAGTGTAGAGAGTCTAGATCGCTTTGCTGTTCATACTGGATCGCAAGAAGTTCTCGGACATGCCCAATGATGACTTCGCTTTCGGCATCGCTCGGCTCATTTCCAATTCTACGTACAGCGCCGCGTATCCTCTGCATGATGTGAGTTGAATGATAATGATCTTTATTATAAGTGTAGAGAGTCTAGATTGCTTCAAGACAACTTCGCTTTCGGCATAGCTCGGCTCATATCCAACTCGACGTACAGCGCTGCGTATCCTCTGCATGATGTGAGTCGAACGAAAATTACCTTTATTACCAGTGTAGAGGGTAGAGATTGCTTTGCAGTGATCGCAAGAAGTTCTCGGACATGCCCAATGATGACTTCGCTTTCGGCATAGCTCGACTCATATCCAACTCCACGTATAGCGCTGCGTATCCTATACATGACGTGAGTTGAACGAAAATGATTTTTATTACGAGCACCGAGAGTTTAGATTCCTTTGTAGGAATCCATCTAAATCTGCAACTTTTGTTTTACATGTGCTTGTTTTAACGGTTTTATTATACCACCTGTTGTCCACAGGGTGACCTCAAAACACCCGGGTCAATGCGCCACCTGCTGTACACGGAGTGGGCCAGCGTCTCCAAGTGCATCAAATACCAACCGCTCGATTATGTCAAAGATTACTTTGGCGTCAAAATTGGTTGGTATTCCTTTTTTTAACCGTTTTTTCAATCCCTCAAAGAAAGATTTTTATACCAGCAATCTGATCATGAAAAATCCTAACTATAATAATATTATAAAGGCGAAAGTGAGTTTGTTTGTTACCTCTTCACGCTTCATCTTTTGAACAAATCGTCATGAAATTTCGTATACACATAGTTAGTACTGAGAAGGACATAGGCTACCTTTCACCCCGGGAAAAAGCACTGTTCCCGTGGGAAATTCACGCGGGCGAAGCCGCGGGCGAAAGCTACTCAAATATAAATTCAATATGGCGTTTCGTGTTTTTTAGACTGGTACCAGACAGTACTTATCGATTGATGTTTTAGCCGAATCCAGTCGACAAGTCAAACAACATTAATTTTTTCCAGGTCTATATTTCGCGTGGCTGGGTTTCTACACGCACATGCTTATCCCAGCGTCCATAGTGGGTCTCATCTGCGTCATATACTCCGCTTCCACTGTTTATTCTAATGTACCGAGGTGAGTTTTAATTCTTTAGTCTCTTGTATGGCTTTTGGGCCAATCTGTGAAATTTTCCATGTTTACCTGACCGGGGATCGAACGCGGAAGTATATGGTTCAGACTTTGAACCATATACTTCCGCGTTCAATCCCCGCGTTCAGTCCAACTCATATCCTCTGAGCTTCAGAGGATATGAGTTTGTGAATTTGTAAGTTTGTGAGGATGTTTGTTACTCAATAACGCAAAATCTACTGGACGGATTTTGATGAAATTTGGTATACGGGTAGAAAAATACCGGGAATAGCACATATGGTACTTTTTAATTCCGAAATTTCTACGGAAGTGAAGCCCCGGGGCGTGGCTAGTATTTTATAAACATTTCTTCAAAGTCAAAGTCAAAGTCAAAGTCAAAATTTTTTATTGAAACTTGGCCTTCAAAGAAGGCTCTTTTTCACGTCGATAACTAATTATTTAATCATAATATTTTATGTCTCAAAGCTACAAACTACTAGCATTTCGGAACGACCACTGCTGAGAAGAAATGCCGAAAGAAACTCATGAAACAGTCTTGGTCGCCTAGCATGCCAGAGGGGCTATTCATTAACTTTATACATACACTAGATTGTGTACAGTCAAAAATAAAATAAAAATATAAGTAAAAAAAATAATAATAATATAATAAAACATGTTATGTTTGTGATCAAGTAACCACAATGAATTGGTTAAGAACAAAAAATAAAAAATAAAATTCGAATCAGGATCGAAGCAGGATCCCCTGGCAACACCCGTTCACAAGTTTGAACATTTTAGAAAAATAAATACTTTCAGTCACTTGAAGATCACAATACACGTACATGTTTAACAATTAAATGTCAATGTTATTAAATTTAAAAAAAGAAAGGTAAGGTTATTTTTTCACAATATCAAAAGAATGTAATCAAGTGTGGAGTGGCGAAGTTGTAGGGAGAGACCAAACTTTTTTATCGTTCAAATAATCACTTATTGTGTAATACGCTTTATTCATCAAAGTATTTTTAAGATATGTTTTAAATTTTTGCATCATCGGTAAATTTATAGCCTCGTCAGGGAGCTTGTTAAACATTTTTACACTTTGACCCACGAAAGACCGCCGAACCTTTTTAAGCCTAAAGCAGGGCGTATAAAGTTTATTCTTATTGCGGGTGTTTATACTATGTACATCGCAGATTTTTTTAAAGAGGTTTAAATTGGATTTAACAAAAATAAGTACATTGAAGATGTATTGAGATGCAACAGTAAGAATTTTTATTGATTTAAAGAGCTCTCGTAGAGAATCGCGTCGTTTTAGCCCGTACATAAAACGAATTGCTCTTTTCTGTAATACAAATATTTTCCCTATCTCGGCTGCATTTCCCCATATCAATAATCCGTATGACATTATGCTATGAAAGTAGCTGAAATACACGAGTCTAGCTGTTTCAATGTTTGTGCACTGTCTTATCCTTCTCACTGCATAAGCCGCCGAGCTAAGTTTTTTGGCCGTGAGTTCAATGTGTTTATCCCACTTTAACTTACAGTCAACGGTAACGCCTAAGAATTTGACACTGTGTACCCACTCTAATACTTTGCCATTAACTATTAAAGGTATATCATTATGAGGTGCGTTCGAGAGAGAAAACTTTATACACTTGGTCTTGTCCGTGTTTAAAGCCAGGTTGTTGGTTGTAAACCAGTCAAGCACAAGTGTCATAGTATTACTTACATCGTCATAATTTTGACTATTTCTGTTGACTTTAAATAGTAATGATGTGTCGTCCGCAAATAAAACAACTTCACACAATTGTTGGGCAAGACATGGAAGCCGTTTCAAATCTCACCAACAACTTTTAACACTTTTCCAGCGAAGAGGTGTGCAACTACAACTCAAGCGTAAAGATGTGTCCACTGTGCGACTACTTCTGCGACTACTGGAACCTGAAGGACACCTGTCTGCAGTCCCGGATAACTTACCTCTTCGACAACCCCACTACTGTGTTCTTTGCTGTGTTCATGAGCTTCTGGGGTGAGTGTACAGACCAACTAACAGATGTGTCCACTACTATTGATACATGATACTGAACTGAAAATAACACGACCAAAAGCGAGCGAATCTGCTTACTTTTGTCCATACACTATACCTTGTCTAGTTTAGGATGATTTTGACAGCTGGATGAACTGATACATTTAAAATGAGAGCGACAGAGACAGATGTATTATTTTCTACTATTTAGCATCTGTCAAAATTATCATCCTAAATTAGACAAGGTATAAAGTCTACGTGCTCTTAAAAAATCCTACCCATATCGATGCCAGAAAATATTTGTAACGAAGTAATACCTATAACGTATAAAGTCCAGTTGCAGCGAGGGGTGAGACAGGGAGACGTGATATCTCCGAAACTGTTCACCGCCGCCCTGGAAGATGTTTTCAAGCTTCTGGACTGGAGCGGACTCGGCATCAATATCAACGGCGAGTACCTCACTCACCTTCGATTCGCTGACGATATCGTAGTCATGGCTGAGACCTTGGAAGACCTAGGCACAATGCTCGATGGCCTCTGTAGAGCCTCTCAACAAGTGGGTCTAAAAATGAACATGGACAAGACGAAAATTATGTTTAATATCCGTGTCGCACCCACTCCTCTGAAGGTTGGAGACTCTACACTCGAAGTTGTTGACAATTATGTATACCTGGGACAAACAGTTCAGTTAGGTAAGTCCAACTTTGAGAAAGAGGTCAACCGTCGAATCCAACTCGGCTGGGCAGCGTTCGGGAAGCTTCGCGATATCTTCTCGTCCAAAATACCGCAGTGTCTCAAGACTAAGGTCTTTGACCAGTGTGTGTTGCCAGTAATGACATACGGAACAGAGACGTGGTCGCTTACTATGGGCCTCATAAGAAGGCTCAAGGTCACCCAAAGGGCGATGGAGCGCGCTATGCTCGGAGTTTCTCTGCGTGATCGAATCAGAAATGAGGAGATCCGTAGGAGAACTAAAGTAATCGACATAGCCCGCAGAATCGCGAAACTTAAGTGGCAGTGGGCGGGGCACATAGCTCGTAGAACAGATAGCCGTTGGGGCAGAAAAGTTCTCGAGTGGCGACCACGAACCGGAAAACGTAGTGTTGGCAGGCCTCCCACTCGGTGGACCGACGACCTGGTGAAGGTCGCGGGTTGCGCATGGATGCGGGCAGCGCAGGACCGGTCGTTATGGAAATCCTTGGGGAGGCCTTTGTCCAGCAGTGGACGTCTTTCGGCTGAGAGAGAGAGAGAGAGAGAGAAATACCTATAGCACACCCGTGACACTCCCTGTACGTGAGAGTTCAGGGCCGGTGACCATAGAAAAAAAAACTCCTTGAGCCGGGTTTTCAACGCTAGGGTTGATGAGTAATAAACAATAGCATAATTTTGGCTTAACTCTAAACTCTGTAGTATTTGCATGATTGACATGAGTGACAAACCGCGACATAACAGCCCTGAGGAAAGACACAATAATACAAACATCTGGGGGGTTAAAACGGCCACTTTGATGAATCGGAATATGATCGATTTCTCATTTCCTAAATATTTAAAAATGAACCTTAGTACTTATAAGGTTCATTTTTCAATATTTAGAAAATGATAAATGGATCATATTCCGATTCATCAAAGTGGCCGATTTAACCCCCCTGGTGGAGCAATCTCCACCAGGGGGGTTAAAACGGCCTGTCCCGCCCCCTGAACATCCCCGTACCCGTCCAGTCACACAAACATAGCCGTAAGCGATTTTACGGCACACATGTTTAAGTGTCGCTTCTTTTCGCGTAGTGTATTTTTCCTTTGCCTATAGAGTATTTCGTCTTACACTTGAAAATTAACCAATCTTTGTTTTTAGCGGCGTGTTTCCTAGAGCTATGGAAGCGATATTCGGCCGAGATGACGCACCGCTGGGACCTGACAGGTTTCGACGTGTACGAGGAGCATCCCAGACCGCAATACCTGGCCAGGCTGGCACATGTCAAGCGGACACAGGTACTTGATATCACATCTCAGAGAGATCGAAATAAATTGCCCCCTTTGCTTATACTTTTGGGTAATGTATTTTTTCTTCGGACACAGGATTAATTAATTAACACAGGAGGTCATGTTAGCCCCCGCTCCAACCTACGTCTTTATAGCACAGAACAAAAGCGAAAATAGTCTTTCGGCTCTTCGCTTAATCCAAACCGACAACTCTGCTGTGTTGATGACTTTTTGCCTCCTTCTCCAAATAATTCTTTCGTGCCACTCGCAACTGCAAAAGTAAAATTGCCTTGCACAGCACGCGAGGTGCTTGCACCTCGCACCCCACGCGACTTCTAGTCTCAGTATATAGTGTTAGCCATGAAGTTGGTGTGTGTTCGCTACTCGTATTACTTAAGGTGAAAGCCAAGCTTTGGCTGTCCATACATTTTGTTCTACAGCAATGCTCTAAACTTCGTTAATGATTCTCATAATAAAATCGAATTTCCAATTCTTATGAAGTAATTGTGCTCTCATGTTGAATTTAACAAAGTAATGTATAATAATTTACGAGAAAAACGGCATTTAAAATACGACAAAAATTGAGATTCTTGTTGATGTGTGCGTAATATTTTGTGACATTTAGGGGCGACGTCTAGCAGATTTATTACAAACTACTGAATACTACTATTTATATAAAAGCACTTTGAGACCTAAATGCATGCTACCTCGATGTTGCTTGCCTTGACAGCGCCATCGGCTGTTCGTGAAAAACAAAAGAAAATCATGAAATGCTAAAAAATTATAAAATAGCAAGTTTCAATATTAAATTCAATTTAGGGTTCAATCATATTTTTATGAAAGATTTTTTTATGGTGAAATTTAAATTTGATTATTGGGACTTTTGGATATAAACACAGGCTATCTATCCAGGCTATCCAGGACCTATCCCCTGGAAATCTGGACTTTATGTCTTCAAATTTCTTCATTCCCACACGTCTTCAAATTCATATGTAGGAGATGATCTCATGGACATCTGGAAATGAAGACCTGGGCATGTGGAGCTGAAGACCTGGACATCACCAGGTGATGTCCAGGTCTTCATTTCCAGATGTTCATGAGATCATCTCCTAAAGCTTTGGTCTTCATATTCAGCTGTCCAGCATTTCATATGCACATGACCAGACACCCAGGTCTTCACATCCAGATGTCAAGATGTCATATTCAGTTATCCCTGTCTTCATATCCAAAAGTCCCAGTTATCAAATTTAAATTTCACCATTAAAAAAAAAACATAAAAATTCGTACTGAACCCTAGATTTATTATTACAAGCTTGCCATTACGCATATGACTGGATTGGAAATATTTGTGCAAATTCATCTCAGACAGAAATCCAGCCAGCTCGCTTGCGTGTAGTTGCCGTTCTGTGCGAGGTGAAAAGATGGCAACGCTGCTTTTTTGTTAACCCAAAACATTGACGTATGATAAAACAACAAAAGATATTTCTTTCTATCAATATGAGTTCGTTCAGAAACTAAAACAATTTATTTTTGCAAATACATTTATCAAAATAAATTATAGTAGGTCTAGGTAGGTATTATACAAGTATTCATTAACAAAAAGAAAGTATAGTAATTTGTGCATACATTTATATTTAGTATTAAAGTAAACAAATATTACTGATAAATTATTTTTTAGTTTTTAGTTTGAATTTCACAACATATTTTCTGAACGTCTAATTTAATCCTATAACTTCTAGGGGTAATGAATGATCGATATTTTGAAGTATCGATAGGTATTGGCTCTATGATTTATTTTAATTATTTTTTTTCCGATTTTCTTCATTTTATTTAAATAAGTGCTTATTACTTTCATGATTTAAATACATTTCATTGTGTGATTAAGTATGTATTGACCGTTGGCAGTGCGGAAGCTAATCGATCAGCTTCGGATACCTAAGTATTAACAAATTATCAATTAAAATGTAACTAAAGGTACCTGTGTATTACTTTCGTCACTTTATGCATAAAATACGCATTTATTATTTGCAGATTTATTTTTGCATATTTAAAAACGATATTAATAATTTATATCAATAATAAAAGATATCGATATTCGTGGTGGTATCGATATAAGTCTACACTACATAAGTACATATCTATCTATCTCGGACGACGCCGTCGCGCCGCGCCGTGTTGTATTGTTGTATGGAAGTTTCTTTTTTTGCAATTGATTTTTTCAGCTAGGTGTGTTACGTTACGTACGTACGTTATTATTTATTGATAATATTAAAGAATATTGGCTACTAGATCTGATAGGAAGAGATATCAGAGGCATGTAGGTATATTTTGGCCCACCAAAGACTAGGAAGCGAGTGCTTGGAGATTTGAAACGATATACCGATTTGACGTAAGTAAGTTAAAGTCTTATTGAATAATACATTAAAAATGCAAAGACATAAATATATCACACACGTATATATCACCGCATTGTAAAAGAATTAAAGTTTGGCATTTATTTATTGAAACTGTTAGTAGATACTTATTATCACAATTTGTTCCAGGGACAATAATTATGTGGCAGGAAATGCACAGCACAAGTGTTTCTTTATACAATAATTCTGTAATACAAATACAAAAACTGTAACGGAGGTTTGTCGTGATGAAGAATGTATCATCATCATCCATCGTTCCAAGCAATGAAGGAGTCATCGTGCACAGAATAATGACTGCAATATTTAACAATTTATGTGGGAAAGGAATAACTATATTTTTTTTTTGTTTTCTTTAATAAATAAAAGTTCGGAAAAGATCATTTCATTACTAAAAATAAAAGTCAAAAATGTGTAGGTATAGCATTTAGTTTTATTTAAAAAAAATATAAACCTAGTCATACAATGCAATAGGCAAAAGTACATTATGACCATGACGTCTGCGGTGATATTTCCTGCTACCAGTCATGGTATCAAGTTAGATTGATTTGAGAAAATGGGTATTCGAACTATTGATAGATTTGTGTTGGGAATCTAAGAGTGGTGAAATTCAAACTGCTGAAACTATTGGTAGATAGGTATTTGCATTATGTTGTTCGTGAACTAATTAAATTACAGTTTATTACTAATTATGATTTTGCACTATTGAACTTGAAGTTCTTCTTCTTGTAGTGCCTCTCCGTTACTGGAGGCCGGCCGTCAGTTTCGCAAACTCTTCTCTGTTCGCCGCTATGCAAAACGGCTCCTCAACCCTGGTGACTCCGGTCCACTCGCGTATATTTTTCAGCCATGATTTTTTGTGTCTTTCAGGACGTATCTTGCCTTCTATTTTGCCCATCATAATAAGTTGAAGCAGCTGATATCTGTCGTGTTGTAAAACGTGTCCCAAATATTTAACTTTGCGCTTTTTGACAGTTTGCAACAACAGTCTAGACATTGCAACGCGCTGGAGAACTTTTTCGTTGCTGACTTTCTGAGTCGAATTGATACGAACTTGAACTATATAGGTATTAATTCTCATAAATATATTTGTTTGCTTTCTTACAAAATATGACAATGACAAGAAGAAATTATAGGTTATTTTTCGCTCTTTGTATTTTTTAAATTTATTTTTCTTTTTTCTTATGCTGCCAGCCAGTCCGATTGGCATTATTGTAGTTAGACACTCTTTTTAAATAAGTGCCATCTAGTAGCGTATTTTTAAATTTATAACAATGCTTTGCGCCATATTTAATGTAATTTTGAAAGCTCTCGTCGTAGTGTGAGTGAGTGTAGAGATACGAAGATTCATGGCAGATTCTATTCTAAAGCTTTTTTTTTCATTATGTTGACTGAAATAAAATCGTAGGCCATAAAATAAATAAAAGAGTATGTTTCCCGCTCGCCAATTCAAAATGTTTGCCTATAAGTACTGCAACAACGCAACAAAAAAATAAAAACGGAAAATGTTGCTATCAACGCCATCCAGCGGAAATTGTTTAATGAACAGCCCTTCGCTTTATCCTTAAGGGACTCTATAACATGAGCTATGGACTTCAGTCGTCATCGGTTCTCTGTAGCGTGCGAGACGTTTCTGTGTATTATATTTAATTATACGGAGTTGTCGGAACATTTTGTGTCTATTATTATTTTCGCTATTAATAGATATTGATTTTGCTTAATTTTGAATAAAAATATATTTTTTTTAATGCATTTTTTTAATGCAGATCAGTTGTTTTTTAAAGCTTGTATTTAATTGTCTTGGTGTCTCGATAAAATTTACGTTATCAATACAATTAATAATAAATACAGGTTCTTAATTATTAATTTTCTTTCTAGCTCAACGTGGTGACAGGCGAGCGAGAGCCAATGGTTCCTTTCTGGCGAATGCGTCTACCTGCCACACTAATGTCATTCAGTGTGGTCGCGATTCTAGTCCTTATGGCCTTCGCAACAGTGCTCGCCGTGGTTCTATACAGAATGTCACTGCTAGGAGCAATAGCGTTGGGAAACCATGATAATGCGCTGATCACGTCAAACCCTATAATGTTCACGACCGCCACGGCAGCGTGTATTAACTTGGTTCTCATCTGTTTGCTCAATTACGTAAGTGAAATTGTACCTTATGTCTTCGCAATAAAGTCTACTAACAATCGTATTTGACACTCATTATTAATTGAACCTTAAATATCTGTTATTAAGTCGAATATTCAGTGTAGTCTCCAATTACAATGATTATTATTTATTATTTACTATGTGGGGACGCCAGCGCGAGCATCAGACGGGTGATCAGTCCACTTATGCTGGGACCATTTCACCCAATTCCCCGAGAACCGTATATAGGGTTTTGAGTTACCTGGTAACTCACGTTGGTGGCGACCCATTGAATCTACCTGTTACTTTGCAGAATTTTAACATCTATTGTAATGTTGCTCAGATCATCCTCAGATAGTACGTCTGAGCCCAATACTTCTCTCTAATTACAATGATACTTAACATGAATTTTATAGCATAGTAAATCCTCATCCTAACTAATCCTACTAATATTATACATGCGAAAATTTGGATGTATGTGAATTTGTGAGGATATTTGTTACTCAATCACGCCAAATCCACTGGACTGATTTCTATGGAATTTGGTACACGCGTAGAAAAATACAGGGAATAACACATAGGGTACTTTTCATCCCGAAATTCCCACGGGAGCGAAGCCCCGGGGCACAGTTAGTATTTTAAATGCGAAAGTGAGTTTGTTTATTTGTTACCTTTTCACGCTTTATCTACTGAACCAATCTTCCTGAAATTTCGCATACACATAGTTAGAAGTACTGAGAAGGACATAGGGTACCTTTCATCCTGAGAAAAAGCACTGTTCCTGTTGTAAATTCACGCGGGCGAAGCCGCGGGCATAAGCTAGTAGAACCATAAAGCACTTCTAATAAGTCGGGATTTTAGCATAAAGCCGTGCGTTATAATTTAAAAAAATCTTCCTATTTTTTTTCTCACCAGGTGTATCAGTACCTGGCAGAATGGCTGACAGAAAAGGAACTCCTGCGCACGCAAACCGAGTTCGACGACTCGCTGACCCTCAAGATATACCTGCTTCAGTTCGTCAACTATTACGCGTCTATATTCTACATCGCGTTCTTTAAGGGGAAGTATGTGGGTCGTCCCGGGGACTACGTCAGGTTCTTTGAGAAGAGGCAGGAAGAGGTAAGTAATTTTATGTTTTAGTTTCTTTGAAATCTGTATCTTAACTATCGCTATCTTCAAGAGTCGGCAACGCATCAGTGACCTTCTTAGGGTCGTTGGTGTCTATGGACGGCGGTGATTGCTTACCAGCAGGCAACCCGCATGCTCGTTTGCCTACTATTCTATAAAAAAAATCTTAATCTTAACCAATATTATAAATGCAAAAGTGAGTTTGTTTATTTGTTACCTCTTCACGCTTTCTCTACTGGACCAATCTTCCTGAAATTTCGCATACGCATAGTTAGAAATACACTGTGACAAGGATAAGGCTACTTTTCATCCCGAGAAAAGTACAGTATCCGTGGGAAATTCACGCGCGCAAAGCCGCGTGCAAAAGTTAGTACTTATGTAAAATTGAACGCTGACAGGCTGACTCATTAGGATATGAACGCAGAGATGAAACCGCTATATGTTGAATATTGGAATTTCGCAGTGAGGTTTTTTTCATATAGAATAAGTAAGCACTAAGAAAGGAATTTTGGAACCACCCTAAAATGAGTTTTATATATTCTCTGTGCACAAATTCACAACCTCTACCACAGATAATATAATACTAAAGTACTAAAATGCGCACTCGGGAATACAATTAAAAAGAACATTTCTAAGTAGATAAAATCAGTTTTTATTTCTATTATCGCCGTTAGATGTCAACACTGAGCTGTAACGAAATTTATACGAAGCACACTTCACTGACCGTGCTTTCATCCTTACTAAAGTTGGCGTGTAATCAAAAGTATAAAGTAACGATTCATTTCGATGTCGCCATCTATTGTCATTTTATGGTTACTAATTTGCAGATGTTCTAGTTGGGCCCCATTCTTGTACCAACTTTACAATTCAAATTAATACATGGTAATTACAGTTGGTCTTATAATAAACAGTTAGCCATTGCAGATTTTACATAATATGTTAAATTCAAAATAATATCTGATTTTTTTTGTTAGTGCGCGCCTGGTGGTTGTTTCCTGGAGCTATCAATCCAGTTAGCCATCATCATGGTGGGCAAGCAGTTCATCAATACCATCGTGGAGATGCTGATGCCGTACCTTCTCAAGTGGTGGTACGTCATCCGCACCATCGGCAGGAAGAACACGTGAGTATACCACGCTTGTTGTCTTGTTCTAAAAATATTTTCAATCGATCAGTATATTTATTTGCCTATTTAGGTACAGAGAGGTATTATTCTGATAAGTGTATGTCCCTTATAAATTTAACCTCTTGCGGACGTATGATCCAAGAGATTCGGGTAATTTTTGGATCAGAGGGAGAGAAATAAACTTTTTCTACATGATGTTAGTCATAGCAGTTTTAATAATCTATTATTTTGCCACCGCCGTCTCATAAGCCCCATAGGAATTTGAAGCTCTTTAGTTTAATCACACATTCATTCGAATCGAATTTTCGCTAGAAATTTTCCCAATATTTTATCGTTTTGTTTTAGGATAAAAAGCCCTCTGCAATGGGTGAAAGACTTCAAACTAGTCGACTTCGGCAATATGGGATTGTTCCCTGAATACTTGGAGATGGGTAAGTTAATCGATCGTATCTGTGTTTTTTTGTATAGTAATTTCGAAAAATAAATATTAATATTGCAAAGCTATTCTCAGCTATTGCTAAGCTATTTTCTTGAATGTTTCTCATAGTTTCTCACTAATATAATTCCTTTTTTTACTTTAAAAAAATGTATGAACTAGTGATTAGTGTTAAAAATAATAATTAATCGTCTATATAATAAACAAATACACGGGCAGTCCGAGGTTACTCTAATCGGTCAAAGTTAGCCAGTCTTGTTGGCCAGTCTAGTTTCGCCCCTAGCTACGTGCGTGCTGAATAAGAGCTAAATTTAAATGAACTTTTTTACGTGTATATTTTATCTATATCCTGAGATAACCATGTTCGGACGTTTTGTGGCTCAGGCGCAAAATGTATCTTTCGCAATTCATGTATGTAGGTATGCATATATATAAGTTTCTTTATTCTACCATAAGTCCTAAACGGCTGAACGGATTTCGGAGATATTTTTAGTTTCCTTGCATTCCTCCGAGTTTATTTTTTAATAATTAGTTTGTGTATTGTTAATCTAACTTGTCTGATATCGAGAATCTCCTTTTAGTTCTCCAATACGGCTTCGTGACGATCTTCGTGGCCGCGTTCCCCCTCGCCCCCCTGTTCGCGCTCATCAACAATGTGCTGGAGATGAGACTGGACGCACGCAAGTTCCTCACGTGCTACAGGAGGCCCGTACCTCAGAGGGTCAACGATATTGGCGTGTGGTACCGGATATTGGACTCTATTGGGAAGCTCAGCATCATTACCAACGTGAGTATATTTATATCTAGCATTTTTTGTTTTTTTACGCCTTGCAATTTGCAATTTAAGTTACTTTTCTGTTTCCGATAGAGCTGAGTCTGGTATATAAAATAAATATGAAAGAAAAGAAAATAACGGGAAAAGTGGGAAACTTTAACAACGTCCTAGAAATATGCAAGGTTCGACACGCACAAACAACTCCAATCCACAAAATTTCCAACTTTCGAATAAGAGTTCACACAAGAGTGTCTCACATTAAAAAAGAAGACGTCTACTGGATGGTAATAGATGATAAATCTTCTTATTTAAGATCTGTGCCTTTGTCGGTGGAGTATATGCCACGCCTCGTGGCTTTAAATTTAATAGGCCTTCAAGGATCAAGATCCGACACGACGCCTGCGTTCTCTTTCAGTTGGTTTACATAACTCTTTCTTGGTCTCCCTAGACCTCTTCTTTGATAAAACATGATACAAAATGATTTACTTTTGTAATTCTGTAAACATATTTGTTCCAGGGCTTCATAATCGCGTTCACATCAGAGTTCATCCCGCGCCTCGTGTACCAAATGAGCAACAAGGGCAATATGCAAGGCTACGTCAACTATACGCTAGCTCAGTTCAACACATCTATTTTGGAGTACAAACCTGTGAGCGACTACAACGAACCCACTTGCAGGTATTTGTTAATTTAAATCTTTATTTCTCAATATTTTTATACAAAATATCTCGTGTACCACGTGAGAAACAAGGGCAATATGAAAGGCTACTAACTTAACTGTACGCTAGCCCAGTTCAATATATCTATTTTGGAGTACAAACTCATACGGGTTTCGTTTCGGTTCGGTTTGGGCATACGCCCGCGACTTCGTCCGCGCTAAATTTACTATTGTATCTCAGGTTTAGGCTAGGCGCGGGATTTTAAGTAAGACTTTCGGCAATACACCTGTGAAAACCGCATCAAATTTATTTTAGTAGTTTTTGGCTTGTGTGTTAGGCTATAAAGCCCCTCTTACATTTTTTCTCCTATGTACAGACATAGACTAGTAACAGTTTTATTATAATGTATACAAATATAGCCGTGCATAGACTAGGCAACATTGACGCACAACATCGCTATCTCACTCACTTCTACTGATTAAAGTGAAATAGCACATTGTGTTTCTCGCCTGTACTGAGCGAGAAATACCAAATATATTGCACGTCAATGTCGCCAAGTGGATACACGGCTTATAGGGTACGACATGTTTCATTTACTAATTGAGTAACAAGAGCAAAGATACTTTTAAGTACTTACTTTCTTAATTAATATTTTATCTCGGCCGCCTCGATTTACTAAGAAATGACAGGCGATACTATTCCATCTCGCTCACTCATATATCGTCATGTATATCACTATATCTTTCTCAGCTACCCCGGCTACTGGTACTACAAGGAGGGAGACGATTACGAGCGCAGCAACTGGTACTGGCACATCATTGGCGCTAGGTTGGCCTTCGTCGTTGTTTTCGAGGTAATCCTACTTATACTAGTGGCTCTGTAAACAGTAGGCCGAGCGAGCTTAAAGAGATTGCAGATCTAACCATAAAATGCAAAGGCGTTTAGGCCCCTGTGCCAACTCCGCTATTT
The DNA here is from genome assembly GCA_018467065.1 of Ephestia elutella. Lineage (NCBI taxonomy): Eukaryota > Metazoa > Arthropoda > Insecta > Lepidoptera > Pyralidae > Ephestia > Ephestia elutella. The sequence goes on from CM031578.1 coordinate 4,822,262, forward strand.
AAAAAAAAAAAACAATAAATGGCTTAATTATCGATTTTCATATGTTTATCGAACCTGCTCCCAAAATTTCACGGGAATCGGTTGAGAAATGCGACCTCTAGATGAGAACACACAGATATACCAAATCATTTTTGGCCAGGCTGAAACGGAGTTGGCAATTATTAATGCAAAAGTTTGGATGTGAGTCCGCAAGCATGGTTACTCAATCACGCAAAATCTACTGGACAGATTTGATGAAATTTGGTACACGGGTAGAAAAATATCGGGAATAGTAATTAAAAATATATAGGATACTTTTATCCCGAAATTTCCATGGGAGCGAGGCCCCTGGGCCCAGCGACCAAAAAAATCAAGCAACCATATAAATTTACTTATTAAAGAAACGTAAATTTATTTGGTTACTTTATGGACTATTTGGTCGTCTTTAAATATTTTTGTCTAATGTTTGAAACTTTGCTACTAATTTAACGGCAAATTCCTCCAAAAACAACAGAACGTGGTCGCCCTAGTGATGATAATCGTGCGCTGGGCGATTCCCGACATGTCCGGGGAACTACGCGACCGGATCCGACGAGAGGCTTACGTCATCAACTCCTTCATCCTCGAGGAGACCCGCGCGCGCTCAGTGTCCCGCGTCTCGACCAATCAGACGCCGGGATTAACCCCCCGCTCCCCGCAAGAAGGTCCCCTGCACTCTACGCCAGTTTAGCTAACACGGTTACGGTAGGATGCGCGACACTGCTTCTTTCTTTTTCTTTTTTCGGACTAACAACGTTTTTTGGTCACTGGTTTGTTAGGAATGTAAAAGCATTTTAGGTAGACTCTCTAATTGTACGTTTCTCAATGTTTCTCGTTTGAAAAAAAATAGGGAATAATACTGCGATGCGTTTACACCAGTGGATAGCAGCATTGTCAATGGCAAGTCTTTCAAACTACGACATCGACTTGTGCACTATGCTAATGGCTGGTTTGTTTACTGCGTGTGCTGGTGCCGCCATCTGGCGTCGAGTTTTGCGTAATATTCCCGTGTTTATCTTTTTAATCAAACAAAGAACTGTTTTGATTGATAGGTAAAATCTTTCCTTTATTTTTGCCCTTTATTTTTCAATACAGGATATTAAACTAAATAATTATTAAATAACTTACACATACTTAGAATAACCAGTGACCTCAGAACGTACAAGACTGTGTTGTGTGTGTGCACTTGTGCAGTACTAGATAAAGGATTATCATCAGAGAAGTTTTGTTAGGCTCGTCTAGGTTATTGTTGATTAGAAGTGTGATAAATTAACAGATAACATGATTTTTAACGACCTGGCAACATTCGGAACAGACTCAAAAGAAATTCGTTATATCAGTTACTTAAAGGTTTTTCATGGCGCACTTTTTGACTCTTTCACTCATCATTATTTCATGTCACTTATTTGTATCACGCGAAAGAGATAGAGTTATTAGGGCTTTTTTTGTATATTAAATAATGCAGGATACTACAATAACAAGGTATTGTACTGACGTCGGATTGTAATAAAGTAGATCAGACAATGGTGGTCAAAAATTGTAAATAAGCTTTTTTTAAATTGCTTGCTTTTAAAGAACTATGCTGTATCAAAATATCAGGACATGTAATTGTTACTGATATAAATTCTATTAAATCATTCCAATAAAAATATAGTGAATAACAAGATGATAACTGATATTTTTTCTATCTTTATATTTTTTATAGTTTTTTTTTTAACGAGGTTGTGGTTGATTTTCAATTTCATATAAGCTTAGTTCTTACCTTAGCTGCCTTTGCTTTTTATTTGATGACATCATCAGGAAATATGTCGTACTATTTCTTAAATATAAATAATCTCTTTTATAAAAAAGGATACGGTTTTAAATAAGTCTGCCTAACATATTTTTTTTCAAATTAAAATATATTTTTTGTGGTACACAGATATAAAATATAAAAGAGGGAATTATTTAATTAGAATAAAAATTCTAGAAGATCTACATAATAACGATATTAGCCTATACATATTATGAATATATCTGTACGCTTCGCTAGCTTTTAAAGTAAAAACAAAATGTACTATACGTGCACAACGCAGTCTTACATTGCGAGTAAGAACGCCCATGAAAACATATTGTTTTTTTCTTTTTTTTCCCCTGAGTTTTATTTCCTGAGTAATAATACTAATAATAATCGTTTATTTATTTCTTTACACGGCCTTATAGATGAGTAATGCATAGTAAGCCCCATTGTTCATAATTTTTCATCATATTTTTTTGTAATGATGCCAATACGCAATGCCAAAAACATCAAAATTCTAATATATATATTCTCATTGTAATGCTGAAGTCTAAAATCAGTCTTTTGGAAGTTATTTTTAATTTTTTTTTGATTTTAGTAATAGTGTTGGTTAAAACTCATCATAAATAAACTTAAAAAATATCGGTTTATTTTCATAGGCGTTCTTACATTGCGATCATAATTTTCGGCTTACTTATAAGTATTTATAAGTCATGAGCAGTAAGCAGGCGCCGACAGAAAGCTGCTATGTGAGTGATTTTGAATATTACCACTAATAGCATGGTTTGAATCACGACATTCACGACACACAATACATCATACAAGGACACTATTATCACATTATAGTCAAGGAATCCACTTATACGCAAACAAGTTGTTATTTAAACTAACTATAATGTGATATAATTAGACATACTTACTTAAAAAATATGCACTGATATCCTGGGATTAAACAAGCACTCTGTTTATTTAAAAATGATTATATTATAGTGCTTACCTACATCAAATTGACTGATATGTGTTGACGCACTTCACAGTTCCCAAAAAAATAAGTATGTAGTGTAAGTTTCATAAAATAAAACATAATTAAATAATAGTTACAAATCTCACAAATTTTAAACCAGACCTACCATACTACACATGTAATATTAGGATATGAAATCTCCTACATCCATCATCATCATACAACTAAACTCTAAAATTTCGCAGTGCTTTATAAAAGCATGCTAGGAAGCGAATTGGCTTACACTACGCGTTCTAACAAGAAATTAATTTACAATAACATTCATGTTTTTAATTTAACAAATACCTAATACAAATAATTTATCAAGAATGCATCGTTCGATAACGTTTTATATTAAAAATTACAGATTGAATACTATAACAAAACTTTGAAAAATAAAAAAAATAAAGTGTACAAGTAACTTCTCAAAGAATTTGTTATAGTTGTCAATTTGTGTGTTGTTAATAGCAACACTAAGTGCTTAAGTGTTTAACACAAAGAAGGCTTATGAGGTGTTTGTTTTAGCTTTTTTTTAAGTATTTAGGCTGCCGCTTCCATTCGACATCCTAGTTTGATACTACACGTGTTTTTGAGTAAATATTTGAAGCACATGCAATATGTAGTATTTGGTACATCACTTTTGCTGAACATGTAAATCGAAAAGTAACGAATAGTTGCATTGATCGATTAATCGATTGTTATTTCTTCCAAAATAATTATTGATTAGAGTTTTTAAACAAATGTCTGGAGGACTGGTGAAAATATTTTGATAAAATTGTAAAATTTATATAAAAACTATCACATGGTCTTGGACGAATAATATTGTAAACATCAGTCATAATCGTCTCTTAATTGTGTTTTAATAGTAACTTTAGTAGAATCGACACCCAGTCTACTAAATGCAGACGTATAGCGTTGTCTGACGTACTCGTAAAAGAATCTTTGACCTAAACTTACTTACCTGACAATTTCATAACACATAATTTTATGGGACACAACAGGTGAAACAGAACCTGATTGGAACCACATAGCCTCGTTATCAGGCTCGGATTTTGACCTGGCCGCCCACGGCGACCACCAAGACATCGCGGACGCAGCCAAACACGTGATCAGAAAGAGTACGCGACGCAAACGCAGCGACGAGGCCGGCCCCACGCACGTGTGAGCTGAAACGCGCTATCGAGATTTTCTCGCGCCAGTATATAAGGCTCGATGTTTGATGTGAATTGCTCAGGGATAAGTTAACTGTGTTGGGAAGATCTTGAGGATAAACTGCCATTACATGTGTTAATCGATTTAAGAATTCTCATATTGTTACTATTCCTGTTTAGTGTTTATACACTTTGGCAAAATATGGACAGATTGAACAGTTTTATCAATGCTTAGATTTTTTAATATAATAAATAAGATTCAAAATTTCTTAAATATTTAGAAATTCTGAAAATAGGAATAGAAATTTTGCATCTTATTTTATCACAATAATACTTGAAGTAATAAAAAGCTTGTAATGGCGACCGACATGGCCTTATTGCCCTTTCTTCCAGACATGCTCATGTTTTTTTATTTTATTCTTTAAAACTGCTTTTTGACTAAAATGTAATGTTACGGGTAATGCCTGACTGATGTTCGCGCCAAAAATGCCCAAGTCGTTTGGTTGGTAAGTGCAATTTTTATAATAAGAGTTAATGTCGTTACCGGAGCTACTAACAAATAGATTTAAGATTTTTTTACAGTGTAACAAATAATTCCGCAAAGTAATTTGGTATTTTTACTTGAGTGCTTTAAAATAAATTTTACGTACTTACTTGGCTTTAATATTTGTAATTAGTAGCAAAAGATATCAAACGAAAGGACTCAAACTTCTTAAAAAAATACTTTTTCTTACCTATCCTACGTTAATAAATTATCGAATTTCAAAATTTCCAACTTACTTCGCGGTATTCAACGAAATCGTTTTACCAAGCGATGTTTTGAAGGCTTTTTGCATTTTTACAAAACATATTAACGTAAGTCTCGAAAAAACTATGAATTTGTATATGTACTTAAGCAAAATGTTCACAAATTGATATGGTTTACATATCCGCCGTTATACACAGTAGATTGTCACTAGTATGTAGAAAATATAGATTTAAAATATTACATAATATGATAAATACCGTATTCCATAAAGAAATCATTGTCCATAAAGTTCATGTACCAACTAACCTCACAACAAGTTATTTACATGGGTAGGTACCAATTTATATTTATTTATATCTATATTTATTTTTATTTTGGACTTTCATTTCTAGGTCACATTTTTTTCAAGACTAATCAAGAATCTCATTGTTTTATATAGAAAACTTTATTTATTTACACATTTTCCCTTTATTTATTGAAATACTCTTGGATATCAAATCTCATCATCTAAACAAAATTTATACAAAGAAAAAATATTTTTTGAAATATACTTATTAGATCAATATTTATTCATTTATAATATGTTTAACTATATTCATGAAAATATCACAATTTTGCAGATAAATCTATTTCACAATGTATTTTCCTAAATTATTATACTATCTGGTTTTTACAACATAAGGTAGACTTTGAGATTATTTCGTAAACTTCTCTAGCCGAATGTAACACTAGTTTAATTTTTTACCACTTTTATATACCTATTTCCATACAGTTTTGTACGAATATTCAGGTTTGTAATATCACAAAAAATTATACATTGAAATTAGTCAATACAAGACTTTTAGATAAAATAACATCATATTGCTTGACATAAATATGAAAGACGTTTAACGCACTTAACACAAATTGTTCGTGTCTTTTAGTCTGGAATAGGGAGTTGCCTGCTTTTTTAGGGTTCCGTATTTCTAACGTAAAAAACGGAACCCTTATAGTTTCACTTTGCTGTCCGTTCATCTGTCTTTCTGTCACGACCCTACACGTAGAGGTACCAAGTTGAAATATTTTACAAAGATTATTTTGTACCAAATATTTATTTCTCTGAAAACAGTAAGTACCAAACTTGGATACCAAAGTATTGATGCTCTGAAATTAGAACATTAACGTATTCGTGACTGATTTCGTGACGGCACATCCATCCTTAACCGCGACTGACAAAAATTTTTAAGGTTTCACCTCATATATTTTTTAAATTTTAGTTTTTAGCATTTATATTTGCGTATTTAGATAACGTTGAAATATATAATAAAAATGAAGGCAACTACCATTCGAACCTTTAGATTTTGGTAAGAAGTTAAATTATAAGTGTGGCTAGGTGATGCCTGATCGTGTTCAGTAGTAATTTATATAAAGGGGTAGAGAGAACAATTTAGATGTTAGCATATAACGTTCGTAGCATATAACGTTCGCTGCGCAAAATATACGTTAGTAAATTATTATATTATTACAAATATTTTTTTCATTTCATGAATATTCATAACACATAATTTTATGGGACACAACAGGTGAAACAGAACCTGATTGGAACCACATAGCCTCGTTATCAGGCTCGGATATAGTCAATTTTTCATATTTTTAAAAATTATACTAAAGATTTTTTCGGCATATATTTTAAAAGCTTATCGTAAATGTAACTGTTATAAACTGTTAAGTTGTGTTTATTATAGTAACTATATAAAGCTGTTATAACTATATTAAATTATTTATTATATATTATTTCTGCTCACTTGTTTTAAACCTTTAAAGGTTTTGGTCAGACCACAAAGTCTCGATGTTTTTTTAAGTCAATATTAGCTTTATAATACGTATGTATGTTTGGTATAAAATGCCACAATACTAAGTACTCAACAAGTTTCCTTAAATCGTGTTATAAATTGCGATTTCATTATACCTTTAGTTATTTGATGATGGAGAAAAGGTGGCAAAATTTCAAAGTGTGCCACCATTTGCATATTATAAATTATACATGTGTATAATGTATGTGATTATTTCTTTACCGTCTTGTTCATATTTATTTATTTATACTGTTTTGTCTCGTTATTTCAAAGTCAAAAAGGGAGACAAAATATATGTTATTTCAACTTAGGTTTGTTAAATTGTTATGGATAAGGCGGTTGTTCGGTGCTGTGCTAAACCTCTCCTATTTTGGTGTTACTTCTTTAAGACGTATGCCTTGTTCGGCTGTTTTTTTTATTTAAAGATTATACTGCTAGTCATGCAAGTATCCTGTTTTGTACACTAGTTATTTATATAAGTACATACGTCTTGCACGAGTTTAAATATTTTATGAGGAAAATTACAACTAATTTATTAACCTCATTTTCTATTGATTGTTAACGCTAACGCAATATTATATAAAGAGGCGCGTAATGGCTATTGTTTTATTAAAGATTTATTAACAATCATTTTCTGATACCTTTATTTTTAAGTATTTTTCTTTAATGTATGAATTTTTTTGATAAGTTACCGCGTTTTAAATAACAGAAATGAGTTGGCAATACAGGTTTTTTATCGCATAAAATGTAAGAAATAATATTTGTTGCTATACTTTTTTATTAACACATTAATATTTTTAAAAGTTAAGTGTTGCCAGCGCTACGGCAGACAGTGTTGCCAGTGTTGTGAACGCTTTACATGTATCGTTTGTAGACGTAGTGACAAGTTTACTGCTCGGCTGTACTATTGTGAAACGCTTATATTTATAAAGTTTATATCATTATATATGGAGAATTAATATATAGAGGTTGTTTTATTTCTATCATATTTTCCCGAAAATGTACAATTTGCAAAAAAGAGTTCATTTTCTGGTTGTGACATCATATCCTACTATTCCTTAAACATTATATTTAAAAAAAATGCGAAGGATGTTTGTGAGTTTTTTGGATGTTTGTTACTCAATCCCGAAAAATATTATACATATTTCGATGAAATTTAGTACACGGGTATAAAAATCTTATCGAGTGTGTTATTTATTACTAACACTACTGGTGTCAGATTTTATTTAAGGCGCCTAAAGGCATCTGACATGACTTCGTATAAAAATACCTAGCACATATGGTACTTTTTATTTTGAAATTTGGTAAATCGAATAACGCGTGATTTAGGAAAGATAATACAAACTTCAAAATCGTACTGTTGTTTTTCATAATAGAACTTATAATATTTTTTAAACTTAAAAAAAGTTCCTTGCTAGAATATACAGCAAGCAATACCAATTTGTGCAAAGACCACCGCTTCAGAGATTAACCAGGCTCAGACAAGCGAATAAAAATAAGGCTACTTTATTGTGTGTACGTTGGGATGTTCGTAGCACTACGCTCCCATAAATTTCTTATACACGTGGATTAAACTTTGATCTCAGCTGACGCGTCGGAAAATGAACTCTATGTTCGCAACAAATGTATCTAGAATCCTTTGATAGTGATCCGCTTTCGTTAAATACTTGTATATTGTGACAAATTACGTTTGATCCCCTTCTGATGATGTGAATTTAATTATATCACGTCACGATTTGGGACGTAATATCGGGAAATGCCGCTTAAATAGCGCATAACTAATAAATAAAAAGCAAAGGTTGGCTATGGTAGATATGTGCCTTAGTATTAAGCCCTATTATTGTGCTTTTACTTCTGGATATTTGTACAATAAAGGTTAAATAATAATAATAATTTGGGCAGGCAGTAGAAATAAATTTGTAAACTTTTCGACATGGAAAAAATAATTGTAGTTTTGAGCTACAATACATATTATTTGCCGACGCTGACTGACTTTGATAAGGTTATACAAAACAGAGCCGAATCTGTTAAGCGAAAGGAATTTTGAAAATTTCATCCCTAAGATTGGGAATGGAATGGATGGAGTGAAAAAACGATATACCTTTAGGTACCTAATATGTCGGTAAATTCGTGGGCTAAAGCTATTTTAATATTTTGCTTTTACGGATTAGGCAAGCCACATTTAGTACAGAAATAACTTAAACTTAGGTATACATAATCGGATAATCACAACTGGGCTTGAATTTGTCTCAATGTTGCTTGTAATCCTGTCTATCCGGACCCAAGCCCAAATCCTGAATGTTTTAGTATAATTTGTTAAACAAGGAAGGTAAAGGGTCTAGCAATATGAACAGAGTTTTGAATAATAATGCGAATAGAGTATGCTATAGGTACGTACCTCGTACAATCGTAATTGAAAATTCAAATTTAAGCGACAACGGAAAATCAGAATTTTGAACATTTTGACATTAACATTTGAACGTCCATATCCCCGAACGGCCACCTCCCTTGAACGGCCACATCCCTAAACGGCCATTTCGTTCGAACGACCACATACTTGAAAGGCCACATAACACTGAATTCTTTAGACATTCTGCAGATGTCCCAGAAGTGAGCGAGCTAAGAAGCTTCAGTTCTCAGTCCTATGCGGCTAATGTCAGGCGGCACACAATAACGCGTCTATAGATGCCATTTCTAACTTTTGCTTTTGCACTCGTTTAAAAAGAGGTCATCACAGGTTACGAGTTGAGTTAACTAAACATTTTGAATGGCCTTTTTTTTGTTAATTAATTACGCTTGCATGGATCATCCGTTTTCATGAAGCGTGCGTGCCAAGCCGGGTAATCCCCCAGTGTGTCCAAAGAAAAAAATCACCCCAGAATTTTCTAATTAGCAAAGTTGCGGGAAGCCAAACATGGCGTCTGTTCACACTCCGTTGTTGCCTATTTGAAATAATTGCTTTTTACAGTAATTATTCTGTTCTTTGTGCAGTGTTGGTGATCATTTCTTTAGGTGTAATACAGCCAAATATTCAAAAACATTTGCGCTAGTAAATTAATACTAAAAATTGTATTTTTATGGCTATTAATGCCGCTTTCACTAAATTTTAATACTCTCACCAATAAACGATGAGGCCGTAAAAGTGGTAGAACACTTTTCGGGTGCAATTTGAATCGTTGGAATGGCATCGACACGCCAAGAAGAAGAATACTCACACTCACTAAAAACAGCAATCATCATCATCTTTTTCAGCCCACCTAGACCCACTACTGTACTAGGCTTAATACCTACCAACCACCCTTTGATACAGCAATACGTATCTAATTGAATTCGAAAGGAAATTCGAATCTATTGAGTTTGAGTGCCAGAAGGAGCTTCAGAGTCCTATGAAGCTTATGTCATGCTGTGCGGGTAAATTATGCGTCTATGGCCCCTTCCGCCATCTAAATAGGTATATATTTCTAAGCCTATCAAGCAAGTACATTAGATAAGTTGTGCCATAGACTGAAATCAGTAGGTAGTACATAAATACCTAATGTAATGTATAGTGTAATCCTGGTTTATCGTGATTGATACGATAAAATGTTATTGATTCGGCTGGATTAGCATTATGGATGTATCTGTGGGCAGATCAGGCAACGCTGGCATGCACGCATTGATTTTTATTTGGGAATGATTTCATGACTGTAGTCGATTTAGTGGGAATCTAGAGCGAGGCACGCGTGTCCCTGGTATGGAACTACCTACTCGTATTTGCTTAGAATTCGAGGATAGTCGACAAGATTATACAGAAGCTTAACTTTTGTCTACGTCAAGTCGTGAGCGTCCGGGAGAGCCTTTATGTGACAGGGTACAAAATGGGTTTAACTCAAAAGAATGTGTAAAAATTTGCCAAATAATTTGCGTAGCACCTCTACTATTGTAGATATAGATTCTCAATTTACCTACCTAGTAATTTTATAAGAATTTATAAATTTTTATCACCGACGGCCTGTATTAAACTATACACAAAATCTTTCTAAAAACCTTCAAAATATATTTTACTTAGAATGTTATAGGCAGGCTTATTAGTTTAATAAATAAGTAAGTATATTTAGGTCACTTCAAATGTCGCTTAGATGTGCAGTTTCCGAACAATCTTAAAATATTGAGAGAGGCCATCTTATAATGTGAAGTGTTTTTCGATAGTGGTGTTCTTTGTAAAAAAATATTACAAAATGGATAATTCATTCATGGATTTGGGTCACGTACCTATATTACACAAAAACATGTAGCTAATAACGTATTTGTAAAACTACAGTGACCGTATTGTAGTAAAATGCACGTATGACATCACTAGTAGAACTAAGCGATCTTTTATTCAGTCAGTATCGCGTTGCCGCCAAATCCGCACAGTTGTCCTTCGCGTTTATCCGATTGTCGGTGTGTGGAATCGAACGTGAAATTCAAAACTTTAATAATACGTTCAGCTGTTTTTTTCAAACATTTTGTAAAGGAATTTTGTTAATGGTGTATTCGGATACATACTGTGTCGGTTAGTAGGTCGTGAATGTGAGCTCAGCATTTTTGAGGGTTTTCGCGGATAATCGCCTGTTTATCTTCGACTCATGTGGTAAGTAGAGTGTATTTATTTAACTGCTTACATTGTGTGTTGAGAGCCCTCAACTCTGTATAAACAATAATATTATTTGAATAGGAAAAAGTTAAATTAAAAATACCTTCCTACTTAAATATTTAGAGGTCCGAAAAGGGATTCAGATGAAATTTTATTGAATCACTAACTGCGCCCTTGCCCGTGGTTATTTCGGGATAACAACTGGTTATCTACCAAATTTTATCAAAATCCATCCAAATAAATTTTGCGAGACTAACGACTGAGAATACGGGTGTTCACTTCCAAACTTTCGCACTTATAATATTAGTAGAATTATGGGTTATAGGCTGTTTGGGAAATATTTCGTTATTATCTCTTATATCTTCCAAATCCCTAACCCCTTGGTTATACTGCGAATTGTTTAGTTTTTTAAAGTTTTCATTGCTGAAACCGCTCATCGGTCCCTGCTTATTTATTTAAACCGCGTTTCGGTAATAAATGTGTAAGTGCTCATGCTCATTCATTCATTTATAAATAATATTTCATTCGTCACAATCATACATACCTAAATAAGATAGGCGCCAGCTTTATCGAATCTTATTTTACGCCTCAATGCGATGCGTTTGAAGTTGTGCATTACTTTCGACAGAACAAGATCGTGCTATAACTTTCAGAACATATATAATAGAGATAAATGAAGTGCCACTGGTCTCACAACCGAGGATGCCGAAGATCGTGGAGTGGAGATGAAAAAGTAGGGAAAGCGACGCGTACGCTGAGGATGCAACTGGGAAAACGCTCAGTCATAACTGAGCGTTTTGTGAAAGAGATTTTTAATCATGATGGTGATCAAGCTTTTAGCTTTGCCCGTGACTACGCCCGCCTGAATTTCCCGGGAGTCCCGGGTCCATGCTATATAGTTGTCTCTATAACTGATGCTGCTGTAAGCACACAAAAGCTGTCATAAGGTTTTTCTGAAGTGGCAAAAGACGATAGTTTTCTTTGTAGGTTTGTGGGTTACGTTCCCAAAAGACAAAAGTTTCAAAAAACTCATGAAGTAACTCTACATATATTTATTTTTAAATCGGTCAAACCATTTTTTTGGAAATACATAAATGGAAACATCCATACTTGTGTGCAGAAAAAAAATATAACTGATGTGCATCGGTTATAAAAACATTCGGATGGTTTTCTCTCTCTGGTCGAATGGAAATATAATTTATTTGCGTGATTACAAAAACGATAATTTTATCCCAAGTCATTACGTGGGTTTCCTCATTACTCGGAAACGTCCCTTGAAGGTTTGTCTTTTATATTTAGAGACATGAACATTGCTATTTGGCTGGTCTTTATGGAGATTTTAATTTTATAGGTTAGAGTTACGACTGGAACGCGAAACTATTGACGTATTTCTGTTAACAATTTATTTTCATATCAACGCAAAAAAAAACTTGGTAGTACATGACATAGATTCATGAGATGAGTGTGCTTTATTGTCCGTAGAGGTACTAAGTAAGATTTGACCCGAACCCTAATAAAGCTTGTAATAACAAGTGCTTTACAATAAAGCTGTCATCGTTACCTAGCACGCCTACGTAATGTATTTGTGTCTGCTTATCGTTATCAGTGATAACATCATGCTTTTTGAAAGCTCTGTGCGGTGTACACAACGTGCTAATGCCTCGGTACAGTGGCGGATTAAAGGTCGATGGCACCCTGGGCAATCTCATTGGCGCCCCTTTCTCTCAAAGTAATACATACCATACTTACTTACTACTGCGGCGCAGCGACCCGAAGTGGATCTACATACCACGCCACATTTATTTGTTAAAAATGTCGTCTAAACGTCTTGCGAAATGGTCAATGCTTTGATTCAATGTCAAGTGTCATCTCACCAATAAAGTTATTAATGATCCAAGATTAGTTATAAAAACTAAGCATATTTTGAATAGTAAAGAGTAGTATACACGCGTGTGTTGCCAAAAATAGACATGTCCATCCATCCATCCATATTAGCCTTTACTTTATCCCTTGTAGGACAAAGGCCTCCTCCGTATCTTTCCATTTCTGCCTCTTCCATGCCACTTGCTTATAGTAGCGGCCTGCGTGATGCTTGATGTCCTCCACCCAACGCAGTGCAGGTATCCTCTACCTCGCGTGTGGGCCCCACGTTCGCCATTCCATGACTCTTCTAGTCCACCGATTTGAGTCCATCCTTGCTATGTGTCCTAGACTGCCTGCTTCCATTTCTCTGACAATGCTTTTTAACATACTTACGGCCAAAATTCTTTCAAACAGTAACCGCACAGCACATAGCGACCGACGACAACGCTACGTGTCGATCAACATATAGCGTTCGATTTCAACTGTCAGATCTATTTTTAGTGTTTGAGACGTCAGGTCGAAGTTGCCATTTGCGGGTTGTTTGTTATTCAGCAAGCCTGAGTGGTACATCACTTGTGTGTTTGCTTCTTCTTTATTTATATATGTACCTACCTGGATCAGTTTCCCTGGGAGTTGACTGGAAGAGAATCTATTACACACAATAAAACTGTGACTGAGGTATGTTTATAAAAAAATATATGAAGGGTCTCTATAAAGCCAATACATAGAAGTCAAAAGATAGAAATAAATGTAGAGCCATCGCAAGAGCAGCGGCCAAGTCCGAGAAGACCGATCCATAATCACGACCACTCTGTCAAAAGCGAACGACTAAGGAAAAGAAAAAGAAGCCAAAATATATACTCTGTCAAGAGAGAACGACTAAAAAGAAGAAGCCAAAATGTTTTTTTTTTAAATTATTCTAAGTACCATATTTGTCTGACTATACGCGCATCAAAAACTACTGAATTAAATTTGATGCGATTCTTACAGCTGGTTGATGGTCTGACTTAAAATATGGCACAGGTTTCACCTGAAATCTCAGGTCCTTACAGGCAGGTACTTGTAGTTATAATATCTTAACCATAGTAAATTCCGCGTGGTCGAAGTCAAGCAAAAGCTATTGCTTGAATTAATGTGGTTAGACCAAATTTGAATGTCACGGAATTGTTTCCTCCAGTCAACAAAATTAATAAATTATTTTAAATTCATTAATTCAAAACACAGTTCGGTTGATATATCGACAAGGTTAATGTAAAGTTTTTGCATTGCGATTATTATTTTCCTGTGGAATTGACCGATGTAACCTAATATCTGTGTAGACGGAAAGTGCAACAACTGGTAATTGACAAACATATTTCAGTGCGTTTTTGTTGGCACTTCCTATAAATATATACCTATTTATTATCTAATTTAAATGACTATTGTCCTATCCATACGAACTCACACATGAACTCCACATAATTTTGATCTGACTTAAAATAAATCCTATATCTGTGATGAACTCTAATCTCCTTTTTGGGCAGTAGTATGAAAATATCGAAGGAGTGGTGGCCGAGCCTGTGGCCGAAAGACCCCAGATTCAAATCCTTCTCGTGCTTTGAGCTTAAGCTTTAAATTAAACATGAGATTGGAATACAATTGATATTGATCAACTGTATTCCAATCTCATGTTTAATTTTATAGACCACCACAAAATTCTGTTGAAGGAAAACATTGTGAGGAAACTTGCACTCTAATTGATATAGGTAATAATTTATCAGCTTGTGTGAAATGGGGAAGGAAAACCACTTATTTAACATTTTTTTTAAATAAAATACGAATATATTTGCTCTTGACCACAATCTTGCCCGAGGACATAGATGAGGTCTACATTGCCAAGAATGTCGTTGTGTTTCAATCCACGTAAGTCAGTTGAGACAAAAAAAATTACCTTATCACTGGTGATGGATAAAGAATGATTTGCTCCCAATTGATCTTCAGTAGAAAATTTTCGTTTCAACTAATTACCGGTAGTAAGATAGTGGTCAGATGGTCCGTAGGGGTAATGACCACAAAGTCACAGCCATGAGGAATCCTAATCCTAACTATGCTAATCCTATCCTAACTAATATTATAAATGCGAAAGTGAGTATGTTTGTTTGTTACCTCGTCACGCTTTATCTACAAAAAAAAAATCTTCCTAAAAATTCGCATACACTTAGTTAGAAGTACTGAGAAGGACATAGGGTACCTTTCATCCCGGGAAAAAGCGCTGTTCCTGTGAGAAATCCACGCGGGCGAAGCCGTGGGCAAAATCTAGTATGAGGTGAATTCAAAAACTTTGACATCCTTTCTACTTGTGAGAGTACTCATGAATATGAGCAACTTTTTATGTATGGTACCAACTCAATTCAACAAAAAAAATCAGTTGTTCCATACTATTTTCCAATACCCACTCGCACAAAATGTATGGAACAGCTGTTGGTTTTCCGTCGGAATTCCTTTTTGATATAACACAAATATTATGTATCTTTTTTGTATAAGATTACCTATGTTATTGTTCTCTTTGTTCGAATTTTCTTTCTTTTTTCTTTCTCAACGAACGCACTCCAACCAGATTGCGGACCTTCTTAAAAAGGGAGATATTAGGAGCACCCATAACCGGAGAGCATGTATGAAGAGAGTAATGAGTGTAGAGTTAGCAAGAGAGATCTGTAAGGATCGTAGCAGGTGGAAATCGCTAGTCTCTGCCTACCCCCACGGGAGAAAGGCGTGATAATATGTATATATGTATGTTTTCTTTCTTTCTCATCCTTGTAGAAGGAGTACGATAAAAATATGTTAGTAGCAATTCTGAGTGAAAACACGTACATCACACAACATCAAGTGTACAATTACATTATTTATCTATTTCCAACCCCGTAAGCTCAAAGTCAAGACGTAGGAGTGACGGACGGACAGACATGACGACTCGTGTTGAATGCTAACCACGTTTGAAATCTGTCTTCTATTTTAGTTAAGTTGGGGACTTCTAATAACTTATCCAAAGGTATTAACGTATCCAAACTGGTACTTCTATACTAATACTAGCCTGGGTCCGGGACTTTATTCCCATGGGAATTTTGGGAAATCGCTTTTTTAGTGCTCCTCTACACTCCCTAAGGAACCTACACGCAAAATTTCAGCTTCCTACGTTCAATAGTGTTGGCTGTGCGTTGTCTTGTCAGTCACTCAGTAACGGAAGAATCCATACTAATATTATAAATGCGAAAGTTTGGATGTGAGTTTGTGAGTTTGTGAATTTGTGAGTTTGTGAGTTTGTGAGGATGTTTGTTACTCAATCACGCAAAATCTACTGGACGGATTTCGATGAAATTTGGTACAGAGGTAGATAATGACCTGGAATAGCACATAGGCTACTTTTTATCCCGGGAAAAAGCACTGTTCCCGTGGGAAATTCACGCGGGCGAAGCCGCGGGCAAAAGCTAGTTTTATATATATTGATAAATTGATAAAATTGAAAATAAAACTGAAGAATTTGATTGCTTGTTTGTTTGAATGAGCTAATCCTAAAAAAAGAAAAATTTGAAAATTTATCTTTAAGTATCATAGAAAGGCTATCAGGCAATTCCCACGGGAGCGAAGCCGCGGGCACTACTTCTTACATAAAAAGTAGTTTTTGGAAGTAGGTGCATTGAATATCTGCTCCCTCTTAACTAACACTGATGCAAGATTATAATTAAAATTAAGTTTTTAAGATTAAAATAAGTTTAGATTTTAAGATTAAAATTAATTTAGATTTTAAGATTATAATTTAAATTAATTATAATTTAAATTAATTATAATTTAAATTAATTTAGATTTTATAAAACTTCTAACAATAATACCAACTAACTAACAAGGTAATTAGTTAAATAAAATCTCGTGATATAAAAAACCAACGCAAGTAAGAACAGCCAAGCAAAAGGGAGTTTATTTCCTTAATTGCTCATTACTCATTAATTAAGGGACGAGTAACCTCTATTGCGGGCCACAGTGACCTTTGAATGCAGTGTCTCTAGGCTGATGCCCAGAGTTCGGAATAACAAAGAAATTAGAAGTGCCATCCATCTTTTATATGAATATGTATGTCGCTCTGACGCGCAATAAAACAAGTGTGAGTTGTTATTATGTAAAAACCATTTTGAGTAAGATGCAAAATACAAGCCTGTGCTCTCTTATATGTTATAGGTACTCCGATTTCTGTGCATAGTTAAGTGCGCCACAAAGTAATAATACTAAGTAAATATATATTTTTATAAGAATTTATTTTGAAAACGATTCGGTAGAGAGTCGACCGTTATGTGAAATTCATAAATTTGATCACCACGAGAGTGCAGGCACGCTATTTTAAAATGTATGACTCTTGGAAAACCGGTGACACGTTTGATTTTCGAACGACATCAAAAGATTTTCATTCGATATAACCTTTGAGACGAACGAAAACCAATCGTATCGGTTGTTAGCGAGTGGTATATTTGAAAAATAGCAGTCAGGATCGCAGCCATCATCCCGCCGTAAGCGGATTTGGACAATTTTCTCAATCTCTGTTCGCAACAAATATTTACGGTTGAATAATATAGAATGTAAAATAAAAGTGGATATCTTGGACGTTTAATTATAATTTGGAAACGTAATTAATATATATATTATTATATATATTATATTGTATGGATTTTAGTTATCTGAAAATAAAAGATTTTAATTTTTTTTTAATATGTCCATATATTTCTCTTTTTTATCCCTCACGAGGTAGACAGGGCCTTGTGCTCGACTCTTATCAAACTGATTTCAAGTACAGCTAAGTTTAACTAAAGCGTAATTAAGTTAGGCAATTGGTTTCTATACTCAAAGTAAAATCGTGCGCGTCGGGTCGGGTAGACGTATGTTGTCGTAATTGCCAAGTTTACGACCTTATCCCACTAACGAGTTAGAATCCACACTGTCTGCCTCCGGGAGCCCATTTTGTTTAATTGATTGCTATCATGGATGGGTCTAGGAGCGGAGTTATAACATAGAATATGCCAGCTGCTTCTATTCCCGTGCACATTGTAAGAGGGCTTTAAACTGGGGATTCTTACCATAGGCGATGGGCTAGCAACCTGTCACTGTATCTCAATCTTTATAAGCCCAATATTCAGGTGAACAGCCGAGTCACACGACTTTTGGCTTTGTCTACCCCGTAAGAGATGGAGTGGCTGTGTGTGCTGCATTCACATGACAACGAAAAGAGACATCTTTTATATAAGGAGAAGAATCTACCATTTAGTTGTATACCTATGAAACAATTCAAATTTTTGAAGTTGAGAATCGAATGTAAATGCATTTTATTGCTGATCGGCAATAGAAATTGAATTCTACCAATCGAAATCTATTGCTGGTATTCGAACGGATCAAAAATTTGAAAAATAGTAACCGTTTGAATGACTCAAGCAAGTAAATGAAGTAAATACCTTAGAATTTAACTTTCGGGAAAAATAACTCTTAATCCAAAGTTAATGAGAAAATATAGATTTTAATTGCTACTCGACGACTTTTTATAAGTTCCTCTTTGTGTACTTGCGTAGCTTTATGAAAAGTAATGAGTTCCGCCGAGCCTGATTTTTAATAAATATCTTATTGAGATAATCGGCTTTTCTTATTTTTCCATTAATAACAAAAAAGGACTCGAGTTTTTCTCTCAAATATCGAGTTTTTCATCGTCTCGTCTTGATAAACAATAGTAATTAGCATTTATTTCACGGCTAAAGCTTAGGTCTTGATAGGTACGAGTAGGTATGGTATACAATGTGTCCCGAACCCGTTTCTACTTTGTATACGTATAAACGTACGATGTAATTTCTAATCTAATGAGATAAATTGATTTTTTGATTTAATTTACTTTTTTGAATGGTAACTACGAGAAACGTAGTCATAAATTTTGAAAATCACAATATTTTGGATCAAATTATTCAAGAATATAATATTTCCTAACAATCGCTTTTAACTTACATTATTTAGGTAACATAGGCGAGTACATAAATACTGTGGGTATATAGAGTTTCTCTTGAATTTAACACGGAGTATAAATCTTTCCTACCTCTGGGACCCCAAGTTCCTAAGCCGAAACCAGTCTGATAACTCCACTGTTGATTAAAATATAACAAAACCACTTTGACGGCGTAGATGGACCTTTACGTGTACTCCTGGACCAAATTAACTTGACCCTTCATATTTATGTCGAACGCTTGCAAGGACCAGGTGATGCAGGTCTTTGTTTAATGGATGTTGGATGTAGATATGTGGTGAGCGACAATTAAAGCAGCTTTTTGGATCTAATTACAGACTAGCTGCAAGTCCGTCGGGAATCAAACTTAGATGGCAAGAAACATATATTAATTGTATGGCCTTTCATAGGTAAAGAAGCATTCTTTAAACTATAGAAAGTAGTAGAGGGAAAATGTTAGATCGCTTGATACGACACGGATGTCTTTTTACATCATAAAAGGAAAGGTAAAAGGAAGAAGGAGCTCAGGAAACTTAAGATAAAAGAAAAAAGAAAGAAGAAAAAGTGTCAAGAAGTGAAACAGCATCGGAAAGAAAAAATGGGAGGTACTCTACCGACAATAGAGCTTCGCTCTTTTTGATGATGATGATAGGTAATAAATGTTCGGCGGTCTTGGTTCTAGAAAATGTCATTAATGACAAAAAAAAATTGTTTAATCGAAATCGTTGTACTTGTTTTGCAGACATTATTTTCTTAACCTATCTAAATAACGTAAATATTGTTTGCAACTATGATACGTGTATTCAATTCATGGTGTTGTCATAAGAAAAACCCATTTTAGACCAACACAACAAATTGTTTTGTAGTGAACAAACAAACAAATAGGTTGCTTAAAATCTTGCAGGGTAAATTATATTATTTATTTTCTACTGGATAAAAATTATTGTACAAAAAAATAATCATTACAGACCTCAAAGGTATTGTATATGTCGCAGTCGGATTGTATAATCCGCCGTATTACATTACGGCTAGCCGTTTTACAAAACAGCGCCGTTTTGTAATCCGGCGGTTCAACGATTAGCCGGATTGTCACTGCGATATGTTCTTCAATATGGCGGCCCATGTTAAGCCACATCGTACTACTAAGTATTTAGAATGTTGGGTGACTATATTTACAAAATAAAACTATGTTTAAATGAAAATCTATTTTAATAATAAAATGCTAACTGATTTTCTTTTTACGATATTCTTTAGCAACGAAGAATTATTATCACAGTTATACGCCATCGTTGTTGTTAAGTCAGGCAGCGCCACGAGTGTCAAAAATCGGAACTAAAAACTGTCAAAGTGGCGGCTAATGATTCGCTATATTGCATTACGGCTAGCCGTGTTGAAGAACGTATGGTGCCGAATACATTTCGGCGGATTTTCAATCCAGCTAATCGTTGAATCGCCGTATTACAAAACGGCGCTGTTTTGTAAAACGGCTAGCCGTAATGTAATACGGCGGATTATACAATCCGACTGCGACATATATATAAAGCTAACCGTAAGATTAAATTAGAATTTTTTTATATCAATGTTATTTGTAGATATTTAAGATTAGGTGCTTGCAGTACAAACGTGCAGTTGTTTGTAGTAGATAGTAGACAAAAAACTAGTTAGGTTAAATTAATTAAGCGCTGTCCAATTACGTCCACCAACGGGCGCCGACTAAAAATAGTTGGCCGATTAAGTGATCGGGCCATTAAACAACAGTCTCTTGCGTGCGGTTACATGGGTCGACTTTTAGAATAGTGCCACTGTTGTACATAGATTTGTTTAGAGTTGATATTTCTGGGCTTCGCTCACATGGAAATCTCAATATTGCAGGGCAAGATAGTTTATTGGATGGACAATGCAATGGACAATTTTGCTCATAACATTAGGGGTTCTAGAGGTGAGGTAATTGAAACGGGTCTCTCGGATCACACAGCTCAATACTTAAAATGTCCGGTAAATAAAACTTGTACCATAAAGGCATGGCAAATTAAACGTAGAGACTTTAGCCAAGAAAACTTAAATAAATTTAGCAAATATATATCGAGCCTTACTTATCAAGATACTTTAGATACAGTAGACCCAAACGTAGCGTATGAAAAATTTTTTGACATATTTAAATGCCTATATGACCTATGCTTCCCTTATAGATACATTAAAAAAACTACTCGACAAAAACAAAAATGGTTAACAAAAGGAATAAGAACATGCTCAAAGAGGAAACGACAGCTGTTATGGACTTATAGACAAAACAAAACAGTGGCCGCTAAAGTAAAACTTCAGGATTATACTAGGAGACTTAAAAAAGTTATAAAATTGACACAAAAATCGCAAAATGATAATTATATTAAAACATCGGATAATAAATCAAAAGCCACCTGGTCTATAATTAATAAAATCAAAGATAATATGCCAAAAGAACCAATTCAGGAAATTAAATTAGATAATAATTGTATAACAGAACCTACGCTAATTGCTAATGCATTTAATGATTTTTTTATAGATAATGTTAAAATAAATAATCAATCGAATCCTAATAATATTAATGTAGAACGTAATATTAACTCAATATTTTTGTACCCTGCAACGACAGAAGAAGTATTTAATGTAATAAAAACCTTAAAGAATACAAATAGCGTGGGTTTTGATGATATATGCACTAAAGTAATAAAGCTAGTGGGCACATACATATCTGTTCCCCTTAGCCATATTATAAATTTATGTTTTGCAACTGGTATTTATCCTAATAAATTGAAAACAGCAATAGTAAAGCCACTTCATAAAAAAGGCGATAAAAATGACATGAAGAATTTTCGTCCAGTTGCATTGCTATCGATATTCTCTAAGATCATTGAAAAATTAATTCATAGGCGCTTTTATGATTTTCTTGAAAAATATAATATTTTAATAAAAGAGCAAAAAGGCTTTCGAAAAAATACCAATATTGATACTGCTATCTATGAATTAGTTAATAGAGCAATATCTTGCATGGATAAAAGGACACCATCATGCGCTCTGTATATGGATATGTCAAAGGCGTTTGACTGTATCGATCACATAAGATTGATAGAAAAGCTTGAGCGATACGGGATTCGCGGCAATGCTCTTAACCTTATAAAATCGTATCTTCAAGATAGAGATCAATATACTGAACTAACACAAATTTGTATGGACACGGGTGTAGAAAAAAATACATTTCTGAATTTAGGACCATAAAATATGGTGTGCCGCAAGGCAACGTATTAGGACCACTATTATTCATAATATATATTAATGACATAACAAAATCAATAAATTATCCAATGATACTTTTTGCTGATGACAGTACAATTTTTATTGAATGTGATAATATTAATAACTTTGAAAATGACATAAACCGTGCACTTGAGGACGTTATACATTGGTTAGAGCAAAACAATCTGAATGTTAATGTTGAAAAAACTAAGGTAATGAAATTTAGTCAACGGAAAAAGGGTGGTAAAATCAATATTAATTACAATGGCAATAAAATAGACGAAACAAACGTCACAAAATTTTTAGGAGTAACTATAGATAGCAACATGTCGTGGGAGTCCCATTCAATAGACGTATGTAAGAAATTATATAAATTTTCATTTGCGCTTTATAAATTAGCAAAGATTGCAAGCCGGAAAACTGTTCTAACAGCGTATCACGGCTTTGTGGGCTCAACTTTACGATATGGCTTAATTTTTTGGGGAAATTCCAGCTACAGAGAAATATTAATTAGAGCTCAAAAACGGTGTATTAGAGCCATATGTGGACTATCACCCATGGAAAGTTGTGAGCCTTACTTCAAATCTTTAAACATATTAACTTTGCCGTGTCTTTATATTTTAGAAGCATGCCTCTTTGTGAAACGTAATCCTGATATGTTTAAATATGAACAACCAGCACCAGGTTTCAATCTTCGCCCTAGAAATAAGAGAATCGGTTCTAACATTTGCAAAACTGCATTAATGAAAAATGTATATTAAAAATGGCTCCAAAATTATTCAATAAAATACCGGAACCATTAAAAGACCTTAATTATTCAAAATTTAAGAAGATTCTGACAAAATTATTGATTGACAAATGTTATTACAATGTAAATGACTACTTATCTGACAACAATATTGAATATAATTTATAAAACTTATAATTTCCAAATAATATAATAATCATTAGCAATTTAATCATGACATGTAATTGTAATTGTAATTTCATTTTATTATTTTTTTATATATAATCATTTGCATGCTTTTAATTTAAAGTAAAATGTATTTGGTACTGTAAATTTGTAAAACTGTACAACATCCTAAGTAACCTACATTTATGCAAATAAAGGATTTTGAGTTTTGAGTTTGAGTTTTGAGTTAATTCCTCATGTTGATAATAAATAAGTAATGTTTTTTTTATTTAGCTAATAGGTCCCACTGCTGGACAAAAGCCTCCCCCTTTACAATTCCTATAACAAAAATATTCTTAAGTACCCTCTAATACTGGTGTGTATAAGCAAAAGTTAAGGCGAAACACCTTATTTATTTATTTTATTTATTTAAAACTTTATTGCACAAAATTAAAAAAAAAAAAATTATGTACAAATGGTGGACTTAACGCCATAAGGCATTCTCTACCAGTCAACCAGAGAGTAGTAAGGTGGTGCGATAAAGTGCAACGCGATATACACGTATAAACAAAAAGTTCGGGTTTAATAAACAAAAAGTTCAATTTGTTGAATTTGTCCGCATATATTTATTTATATCTATTTCCATGTGTAACAATACTAACAATCAATAGAGTTACTTGTTCATGGTCACGTCAGTAATGAGGTAACTGACCCCGGCCCAGAGAGCAAAACAAGCCGTTCGAACATGTCCGCGTGAGTTACGGGGTTAGGGCTAAGGGCGCGTGTGGTTTCGTGCCACATTAACTTCTACAGTGATCCTGGTATTTAGGGCCGATCAGACCCCGTTACGGAAACTTTTTAACACTCGACGTAAATATAGGGGTGATAAGTTTTTTTTTGGGACATATTCACACAAATTGAACTAGCCACAAAGTAAGCTTATATAGGGCTCAATGATATATAGATAAACGTCCAAGACCCAGGCCAATACAATAGGGATAATTTACCATCTTGACCTGACGAGGATCGAACCAGGGACCACGTGGTTCAAGGACTCCTACCACTGCGTCTTAGAGGCTACGGAACGTAAGTGAGCACTAAGAAAGGATTTTTTTTTAAATTCCACCCATTGTCGTACATGTCGTAACATTTTGCTTCCAAAACAACTGTTGAAGGCACAGTTTGAGCTAGTCTGTAACTTTAGTAGGGTATAGGGTTGCCATATGTCCGGGTTTCCCCGGATTTCTCCTGGTTTGGAGGGCTGGCGTCCGGGGATCGTCCAGGCGGGGTTTTTAAAATGTCCTAATGTATTTTTTTATGTTTAGCAAGGGAAATCCGAACGGCCGCCGCACGACGTTTTTTTCTTTTTCGAAGGAGTAATTTTAATTTATTTTATCGTGGGAGTCCGAGGAAATTTTATTATTTCACACAAACGTCCGGAGTTTTGAAGTTTTTGCCCTGGGTCTGTAATTTAGCTGATGGCAGCCCTAGCAGGGTATCTGCCTCTCATGGTCTTCTGAGGTTAGAAGTATTTGTCTCTATTAACCGGCTCTGTTTGAAGGGTACGGATCGCTTTCTGTGTTTTAATCAGTGCTCGGACACAACCCGATTGGTCACCATTAATTTATTATACTAGGAGTTGTTCACTGCTTCACCTGTTTTCGATTTTTGTGCTGCTTCATTGGGCTCCAATTAGGTATATATTTTTTTGGTTATAAATAGTAGGAACAGCTCTTATTAGTTTCTTTATTACAGCACAGCTATAAAAATAAAAAATAACATTTTCATTACTTTCTTCAATAAATATATACCTATTAATCGTGGCTCAATAGAAGATAATAAAACTTCAAACAACAACTTAAACAACTAAAACTTCAATTCTTTTGAAAACCATCTATTGAATGGATCCACTACGGCGCGGCGTAGCACTCGTAGAGCTCTACGACAGCCAGTCTAGCGTAGCAAGCGACTGTCGTAGCAGCTACACTTGCTACGAACATTACAACATAAAAGAAACGAAAACCCATCCCTTTCTTTTCTTTATTTTCTTTAAATCGTCATGAAATATTGTATTCAAGATTGTATGTACAGTCACGATATGTAAACACTTAGGTCCCTATGACAATGTGATAAGATCTAAAATTGGATACATATCGATGCTCGTGACTGTACCTCTACAGGATTGATCTGTAGAGGTACATACGCGACTGGCAAAAGCTAGAGTAATGTATAAACTTTTAACTTATTTTGTTTTACACGTCATATAATCCCCCTGCCGCATCGAGATATTATGTACTAAATTTCGATGCCCTGCCGTTATTTTATACTATCTATTAAAATGAGAAGTAATGGCGACAGTTAATGTGTTACAGCAAAGATAATATAATGCTACTTGCTATGCCGGTTTAACACTATGTAAATCATCAATCAATCATCAATACATATAATAAAACTGTAACTGGTCTGTGTCTGACATAAGAGATGTTTATGAAAAAAACTATGAAGGGTCTTTATGGCTTCGAGTAACAAGGACTTCCGCGCAGTCCGTGTTGCTTTATGCTTTATGGGGCCAATAAAAACCAAAACCATTTTTTTAGAATATTTGTCCGTCTGTCTTTCTGTCTGTATATTTTTGTACACGCATCACGCGAAAAATACTGGATCAAATTTGATGCGGTTTTCACTGTTGTATTATAGAAGGTCTAACTTAAAATCTGGCGTAAGTTTCATCTTGATGAGCCGCTTAAACCCCACGAAGTAGGTAACGAGAAGTAGGTATCTTCATATGTACTCTGTGTTGAACCCTGAGATATGCGCGGACAAAATCACGGGCACAGGCTAGTCAATAATAATAAAGAAATACTAAATTTCTCCACTTCTATAACACATTCTTCAATATCCGTTTTCGGTTGTACCACAAAGAAAGCACGAACGTTAAAGACACATTAAAGTTCCAAACCTTTTAGCGAAGTCAAAGACAATGCAATTCCACTAAAACAGAGCAAACTGCTCCGCTAAAAGTGCAGTCACTCGATCCATGTTTGTCTATTAAACAAGAAAATGTTAAGAAACTCGATGCTGGTGGCGACCTCTGTGGAAAATTTGCTCAATGTCTGTGAATATACAGGGCGGGAGAATTGTAACAGAAAAATGTGTTTTTATATATTAAACCTAAATATGTGGTATGAGTACGTTTCATAGTCAAGATTTGACTAATTTATATACGTAGGTTAGGTTGTATTTTGCTTGTGTACCTATCTGTAATATTATTTTGTCCTAACATCATCGTCTTTATCACATATTTAAGAACTATGTTCTTATCGGTGGAGCATCCTCCATTTGCCATCTTCTGCCATCGATTTAACCTAATTAGTAACAAATTTTTGAATATGGATTAATGGATTAATCCGAAATAAATGATACAAAGGTACATAAAAAAATATCATATATTTTATTACATCATTATTTATCCATCATATTTTTACAAGAGATACAGCCTGTATATAAAACATAATATTTTATATAGCGTAAGCCCTTTTAATCAGATAAAAAGCTGCCTCCCCACTTACGGCTATTACTTCGCCGAATGAAAAATATGTTTGCTCAGTGTACCTGCCTATTGGAAGACTTGTACTTATTACAAGGGATTATATATAATAACTACTTAAGACTAGGTTGGTAACAGACTACTTATATCCATTTTTTCTTACTTGTCCTATTATGTAAACAATCTTCACAGTACTTTTTGTTGAATTTTGTTGAAAATAAATCAAATATTGGTTCAAACCTAAACTTTCTAAAGTAAAACATTTATTAACCACGAAAGTAATTTCCTAAAAGTCTATTTTAATTTATATTGTTGTAAAATCTTATAAAGACATGGTAAGATTGTTTACATAATAGGACAATTAGGAAAAAACGGAGTTTACACTCCACTCCAGTGGTAATTTTGAGATAAAAAGTACCCTAAGTTTTATTTCAGGTCTCATTCTACTCGTGTACCAAATTTCATCGAAATCCATTCAGTAGATTTTGCGAGATTGAGTAACAAACACACTCATATACATCCAAACTTTCGCATTTATATATATTAGTAAGATAGTGAGACGGTAACTTAAATACTTACATCAGAAAATCCCAACTAGCACACAAGCTGCTAATACAGG
>CM031578.1:4849703-4950760 GCA_018467065.1 Ephestia elutella
CATGTACAGTACTCCACACTGTGCGCGGCCTTCGACGCCGCGGCCGTGCTGCCGCTGGCCTGCTTGCTGCTGCGGCCGCTGCACAGGCTGCTGCACTATGCCAGCCTTGCCAGAGGTAGGAACATGTACAGTACTCCACACTGTGCGCGGCCTTCGACGCCGCGGCCGTGCTGCCGCTGGCCTGCTTGCTGCTGCGGCCGCTGCACAGGCTGCTGCACTATGCCAGCCTTGCCAGAGGTAGGAACATGTACAGTACTCCACACTGTGCGCGGCCTTCGACGCCGCGGCCGTGCTGCCGCTGGCCTGCTTGCTGCTGCGGCCGCTGCACAGGCTGCTGCACTATGCCAGCCTTGCCAGAGGTAGGAACATGTACAGTACTCCACACTGTGCGCGGCCTTCGACGCCGCGGCCGTGCTGCCGCTGGCCTGCTTGCTGCTGCGGCCGCTGCACAGGCTGCTGCACTATGCCAGCCTTGCCAGAGGTAGGAACATGTACAGTACTCCACACTGTGCGCGGCCTTCGACGCCGCGGCCGTGCTGCCGCTGGCCTGCTTGCTGCTGCGGCCGCTGCACAGGCTGCTGCACTATGCCAGCCTTGCCAGAGGTAGGAACATGTACAGTACTCCACACTGTGCGCGGCCTTCGACGCCGCGGCCGTGCTGCCGCTGGCCTGCTTGCTGCTGCGGCCGCTGCACAGGCTGCTGCACTATGCCAGCCTTGCCAGAGGTAGGAACATGTACAGTACTCCACACTGTGCGCGGCCTTCGACGCCGCGGCCGTGCTGCCGCTGGCCTGCTTGCTGCTGCGGCCGCTGCACAGGCTGCTGCACTATGCCAGCCTTGCCAGAGGTAGGAACATGTACAGTACTCCACACTGTGCGCGGCCTTCGACGCCGCGGCCGTGCTGCCGCTGGCCTGCTTGCTGCTGCGGCCGCTGCACAGGCTGCTGCACTATGCCAGCCTTGCCAGAGGTAGGAACATGTACAGTACTCCACACTGTGCGCGGCCTTCGACGCCGCGGCCGTGCTGCCGCTGGCCTGCTTGCTGCTGCGGCCGCTGCACAGGCTGCTGCACTATGCCAGCCTTGCCAGAGGTAGGAACATGTACAGTACTCCACACTGTGCGCGGCCTTCGACGCCGCGGCCGTGCTGCCGCTGGCCTGCTTGCTGCTGCGGCCGCTGCACAGGCTGCTGCACTATGCCAGCCTTGCCAGAGGTAGGAACATGTACTTCTGAATTTCGTCCGTGGTTTTAACGTCATTTTCACGACCTCCGTGGCCTAACGGTTATCACGCCAGGCTGCCACACCGGAGGTCCCGGGTTCAATTCCTGGTCAGGTTAAAATGGAAAATGATCTTTTTTAGATTGGCCTGAGTCTTGGATGTTTATCTATATATGTATTTGTCATAAAAAAATATAGTATCGTTGAGTTAGTATCCCATAACACAAGTCTCGAACTTACTTTGAGGCTAACTCAATCTGTGTGATTTGTTCGTATATATTTATTTATTTTTATTTATTTATTTTTTCACAGACACTCTTCTATTCAATTTGCAGATAATAAAAAAAAAAATCTTCTAACAATAAAGGGTCATTTAGACGGTGCAAGTTTCTTGCCTGTTACATACAATTAAATTGAAGCAAGTAATACTTGCATGGTCTAAACAACAGTTGCTTGCAATTATTCATAGTCAATTGTTGCACTGAAACTTATGCATTTTATTGCTCTTGTATGTACAAGAAACTTGCACCGTCTAAATCGCCTTTGGTCTTCGTGACGAATGTGACGATATTTTTTTAAAATCAATAATAATCACACTATATATACCAATAATGTTTCAGAATTGTACAGTGCGCGCGGCTGTGCAGCGGCCAAGTCAGCGTTAGAAACAGCAGGGCGGCTGGCGAGCGCGGCGCGCGCGCAGCTGCCGCACGCTGAGAACCACGCCGCGCTGTGTCAGCTGCAGAGGGACATCGCGGGTGAGGGAGGATACTTAACAGTGCAATAAATATATAGATCGCTTTAGATTACAAGATTTATGTTTTAACCATGGACGATATATTAAGAGGATATGCCCTAATGGGTTCACTAATGTTTCACCAAAAAACTTTTCACAAACCATCACTTTATAAACTATCACTTAAAAAACTATATTTATTTATTTATTAATTTTTGTACACAACAAACACATAGAAAGGAAACATAAAACATAGGAAAACTAAGTACAAAGGTTCTACTTATTTCTATAGAAATTTCTTCCAGTAGACCCGCGAAAGAAAAAAGGGAAAAAAAGAGGCATTGGCGTGTACTAAAAAGAAAAGAAAATAGCTAATAGAGATAAATAACAGATAAAAACAACACATATAATATAAGAAAATATACTACATATACTACATATAATACATATAGACAGTATTATACATACAATGTATAACAAAAATATATATGAATATAAATAAATAAATTATACAAAATATATACTAGGATGAGAGAGAGAGGATACTAGGATGGGAAAGATAGAAATAGTTTAGTATACCTTTTAAAAATGTTTCATTTTACAAACTCGTTATTTTAAAAACGTTTCATTTTACAAACTTTTTTTTATAAATGTTTTACTCTACAAATATATGGTATTATTTGTTTTTTAAATAATAATTTGTAATATAAGGGTGTATCGCCCTAATGATATTTGAGTGCGTTCCCCTAGCAAAAAAGTACTGAATATTAAAACGTGATGTCACTAAATAATTAGAGTATGACGTCGTGTAAATGTTTATATAAATTTCAAATTTGTGCATCAATTAGTTTTTAAGTTTTTAATTACAAACAGATTCTGCCAGGATGACATTTAGAACATTCCCCCAGCAAAAAAAGTTCTCGAATCGAAATGAAAGTAAGTACAATAATTAGAGTGTCGTGAAAGGTAAATGTTTATGAATAAATAAAATTTGTGTATCGAAAGACTTGGGAGAAATTCAAAATTCTGCTGGGGGAACGTTTGGCCGGATGCTGGATCTCCTAAATGGCATGGGGTAGAGATATGACTTTTTTTACACAAGTTGTTATTAATTTGTGTATAATGTTTGTAAAAACAGAAATTTAAAAAATATTACCGTTCAAGAGCTAAAAATAAAAACGTGAATTTAGGTATTTTGGCGCTTGTACTATAAATATGGGCCCTAGAGACTAATTGGTGACGTGAGTTTGTACTTTGAAGTTGCTTTCAATGTCTATGTAAGTATCAACATAGTATCGTAAGTATTTAATAAGTTATGAGAAAAAATGCAATGATTCGGCCGCCATGAATTTCGACAGTCCATTAGACGAGTTGGTCTTTTATTTACGGATTTCACATGTTTTGCATTAATTGCTAAATATAGTTAACTATCCATTCTCCAAAAATCAGATCAATATATGTAGTAGTTTAAGAAATATAATTATAAATCCAAGCCAAGGTGAAATAGCATGATAAGCCGACCAAATTCGAGAATATGGCAAAAAGCGGCCGTACAGTATATATTACCAACCATCCGAAATTTGCAGTATTATAAACGTAATTTAGTACAGGCGCGTACACAACTGAACTAATATAATTTTCAATGAAGAGTTTTTGTCCAGGATTTCAAGATCTTTTATTGTTAACTTATTTATATATATTTTTTGCGTTTAGTTACATTACAATTTTAATGTTGTCAAAATATTTCAAATATAAAATTTGTCATAAAAATACACATCCTAAAATTTAATTACAACCCGCCCCTTAGCGTTTCTGGTGCAAAGGTGCCCAGAACGCTTGCCGCGTTACCGCGCTGAATCGCTATGGCCATCCTTTGCACCAGAAATGAGCCAGAGCGGGAGTCCCCAGTGTTCACAGCTATCCGTTGCCCTATCTCCTTTAAAAGGCGCTTAGCGTCCGATCCCCAGCTGCCCATGGTCTCCACAGCTATGGGCACAAAGATGTATTTTGGCTCCATAGCCGCGTACTTCTCCCGTTTTTTATTAGCCGCATCCTCAGCAGCCGCCGCAGCCGTGCATGCAGTACGCCCAATGTGGCTGATGGCCACCGTGCTGACGCAGGTCGCGTCCCAGATTAGGCATCTGCCGTGCCTCCACGGCACCAGCGTCAATCCGTCAGGCCTCTTGCCATCCGACCTGCTAAGACCTGGTGGCTCCAGCATGCAGGGTACGTTGGCTGTGACGAACGCTCTGCGGACTATATCATTGAGCGCATGATGCCGTGGAAACCTACCCGAGCAGCGACGACAACTCAACGCGTGATAGCCGTCGCTCTCCACCATGGACCCACAGACGCATTTATGTGGTTCACATACTCTACTGCCCAAGCGGAGTGCCACGGCTACCCGCATCGAGTCGTCGTCAAGTAATGTGCCCAAATGAGGTGACGGAAGAGCATGCAGCCATGCCCCTGATTCTGGTTGGGAAACAGCTTTAAGCCTTGCCAAATCCGCCCCTGCAGCAGCACCCAATAGCTCCTTATGGACCTTCTCTGAACCAACGTCATCCCAAGCTCGCTGGACCGAAAGGGAAATTGGGCTTGGCGCACCCAAGTTGGAAATCCAACTTGGGTGCGCCAATTCCAATTTTAATTGGAAAACTCTGCGCTCGTTCTATCTTAGGTATCTAGTATAGGACCGATTCCTACTGGAATGGCTGCGGCGCGGCAATCACTTTCACTATGATAGAATTATAAACCTTATATTTCTACCCCATACGTACATAACTTATATAACCGCGCTATTGTTGTGCCTCCGATATGTTTAACTATAACATATATGGAAATGGCGCCTTAGCAAAAATCGTTTAACCTGATGAGCATTTTCTGCTGACGTATAAAAATTGAAGATCAGGAACATCTGATGAATAACTTCAAGAGACCAGCTACACTATAACATATGTATATGGAAATGGCGCCTTAGCAAAACTTGATTAATCTGATGAGCATTTTCTGTAGAAATATAAAAATCGAAGATCCGAAACATCTGAAACAGTTTGGAACACAAAAAGACTTTTCGTCCAAGCGAAACTCACGCGGGCGAAGCCGCGGGCAACAGCTAGTATATTATAATAAAATAGTTTGTAGGGTGTGATATTAACATATTTAAGTTAATTTAATAATGTAAGATGTGAGTGTAATCACTTGAAATAAAGATATATTATGTTGGTACGTTTTTCAGAGCCACACGGGTCCATTGGGACCCGGTCCTTTGAGGCGTTCATGGGGCCAAAGCCGACATGAAGAGGCCTTTTTGTACCTTTTTATCTAAAAGTGAGATGGCTACATCTGCGGAGATCTGCCCCTTAAGTACCATAGATATGATATATGTGATATACTAACCTAATTTGAAGAAATAAGATGTTTTTTTAGGTATGCTAACATTTGAGCACGCATCTGTACACAGAAAAAAGAGGTAATACACTATCAATTTCAGTAAACCACTTCAATATACTGCACGGTCGCTTTTTGGTAGACTCTCGAATTTGGTCGGCTTATCATGGTATTTCACCTTGGCTTGGATTTATAATTATATTTCTTGAACTACTGCATATATTGATCTGATTTTTGGAGAATGGATAGTTAACTATATTTAGCAATTAATGCAAAACATGTGAGTTTCGTAAATAATAGACCAACTCATCTAATGGACTGTCGAAATTAATGGCGGCTGAATCATTGCATTTATTCTCATAACTTATTAAATACTTATGATACTATGTTGATACTTACATGGACATTGAAAACAACTTCAAGGTACAAACTCACGTCACCAATTAGTCTCTAGGGCCCATATTTATAGTACAAGCGCCAAAATACCTAAATTCACGTTTTTATTTTTAGCTCCTGAACGGTAATATTTTTTAAATTTCTATTTTTACAAACATTATACACAAATTAATAACAACTTGTGTAAAAAAAGTCATATCTCTACGCCATGCGAGATAGGAGATCCAGCATCCGGCCAAACGTTCCCCCAGCAGAATTTTGAATTTCTCCCAAGTCTATCGATACACAAATTTTATTTATTCATAAACATTTACCTTTCACGACACTCTAATTATTTTACTTACTTTCATTTCGATCCGAGAACTTTTTTTGCTGGGGGAATGTTTTAAATGTCATCCTGGCAGAATCTGTTTGTAATTAAAATCTCAAAAACTAATTGATGCACAAATTTGAAACTTATATAAACATTTACACGACGTCATACTCTAATTATTGAGTAACATCACGTTTTGATATTCAGTACTGTTTTGCTAGGGGAACGCACTCTGATATTTCTCTAAGAAAAATATGACGATACCTGGGGTGGAAGGCAGTCGGTGCGGGTTACTTGCCTCCCCACACTAAATAGCAGACTGCTATAAAGCACACAATTGAGAAAAAAATGACATAAGCCCCGCCCCTTTAGGTGACGTCGGTGCACCATTGACTGTAACAGTGCACCAGGAGATACAACGCGTCCTCTTTATATTTCTAATAATTATTATGTATTTGTATATACCAAAACAAGCTTTGTGTGTGAGTATGGTTGGTTTTATAAAACAAGTCTTTTCATGCTGAATTATAAGCAAGAAAAAAGTCATTATATCAGCAGATTTTCTTCTCGCTCAAGTAGATCAAATAGGTGATTAGGTATAAACCTGTCACTATTTAAAAAAAATATTAACTTAGAAGTTTTTTTTCAGGTTACGATAAGCTACTAGTGGCGGGGAGGGAGTTCATAAGACTGGGCTGCTTATACAAACATTCCACAAGGGGGTTGCAACAAAGAATGCTGTTTTTGGTAAGGCTTGTTTTGTACCCTGACTAGCCGTTAATGTATTCTCATGTGTATTGTGTAAATTATTTAATTTTTTACATACAGGTAGGTACTTAGTAAAAGCATACAAAGTAGAGAATTGGGTAAAATTGGGTAATTAATTTTAATTACTATTTTTTTAATCTAATATGATTATTTTATTTAACACTAAAAATGAATTATAGAAAATATATATTCATGGTTGAATCTTACCGCCTTGTTATCACACCACCAATAAGGCAACTATTCGAATGAATAATCTATGAAGCGGTGGTGGCCAAGTGGTAATGACACTCGCCTGAGGTCGGATAGGACCCGGGTTCAAATCCTATCTGTGTGACATGATTTTGTAGAACAATCTGACTCAAGTATGGTAGTTTTCTCATAGACCACCACCTTCTTCCGGTGAAGGAAAACATCGTGAGGAAACCTGCACATTGGCTGATTGTTTAGTCTTCTAGTGTGTACCACTAGATGGCGGTAGTCGTAAAAGTCATGTCAGATGCGTTTAGGCGACTTGAATAAAATCTGTCACCAGTGTTAGTAATAACACACTCGATAAGAAGAAGAAGAAGCCAACTATCCAGCTAACCTTTGAGACTCGCGACTCTTGGCTCTGTCCGCCCCGTAAGTGATAGAGACGTGCCGCTGTACGTGTGCCCTTGCCCGCCAGTTCAGCGACGTGCTGGTGCTGACGTCACGCCCGGGCGGCGGCAGTCAGTTCCGCGCGCAGCTGGCGCTCCCTCTGCACACTCTCAGCTTGCGACACGCGGACCTGCCCAACTCCTTCGAGATCTGTGGTTTGTTACTTTTTTGTTATGTTTAATAGTTTGAACACAGACAAATTTTCGCAGTAGGTTTGGATGATGAATTATGCTTGTTGATATTTGTAGGAAACAAAATTTATTTGAGTCGTACAATATGAAACCTAGCTACGGAATTGGACGGAAGAAAATTGACCGACGTGTAGTGTGTGTGTGTGTGTGTGTGTGTGTGTGTGTGTGTGTGTTGACGTGTAGATGTGTGTGGACGTAGTGTGTATGTGTGTGTATGTGTAGTGTGTATGTCGTGTGTGTATGTGTTTGTGTGTGTCCAAATTTTATATAGTTATTTCTTTTGGAAGTGCTTTTATTATATATAATGAACATATCGCGAAAATTTGGTATTTAAATCACTTGTATATACAAAAAATACATGTTAAAGAAAACACTCTCTTCAACTAATCTTCCTGGAATGCACATTTCAGATGAAGAAGTAGTGATACTGTTCAGTGCGAGCACGGAGCAAGAGTTCATAGGCTGGGTTCGAGCGCTCGAGACAGCGATACAGGACGCACGGCAGAGTCCGCGCCAAGTCGACACGGAACTGACGCACGACGGGGAAAGTAAGTAGTTTGACGGTTTGCAAAATAGTATATTTGACAAAATTTAAAAGAAGTAAAATTTTGATCAAATATATAATATCGTTTTTATAATTAAAGTTTTAAAGATTGCATTGAAAGTGATACAATACATTCAGCTAGGTTACACTTTTGTATTCTAATTTTACGGCGAAAGATATGTAACATTCGGATAAGTCTCGTAAAAAGTTCTTGGTATTTTTCTACCTATGTTTGGTATACGGTTTCATCAAAATCTGTCCAGTAGATTTTGCGTGATTGACTAACACACGCGTATGTATGTTAACTTTCGCATTTACATTAAGGGTGGATTCGACCAAACTTATATTTATACGCGAATAGCTATACCAGGTATATAAATATTTCTCGATTATTATCTCGAGTAAACCAATAGTCGTTTTTCCATCTTGGAATAACTATACGCGTGTAGCAGAATGAACGACGAACAAAATACGAATGAATATAATACCCGGCCAATAGAGGTTGTCTTCTCTTCTTCTCTCAGCCTAAAGACGTCCACTGCTGGACAAAGGCCTCCCCCAAGGATTTTATCCATGGGGGGTTTTGCCGTAATCGCCACGCTTGGCAGGCGGGTTGGCGATCGCAGTGTGATGTCATAGTACGCGAAAAGATGCTGCTGCCCATCCTCCGGTGTTTTAAATCCCTTAGTCGCCTCTTACGACACCCACGGGAAGAGATGGGTTGGTGCTATTCTAGGGCCACACCACAGGCCAGAGGTTGTACTACAATGCAATTATGTAAAGGCTTAGGTCATAGCAACTGTCTTTTATTGTATTATTTTATGTCAACAGTAATGTCAATGACAGCAGTGACAGCGGACAGACAGAACATATGACGCGCATGCGCGATTTTTATTCTAGGATTACTCTGTTATTCCATGCATGTCGGTGGTATAAGGAACTATTCCCGAATAAGCCTATTCGGGAATAGTTCCTTAGAATTGCAGATGGTAAAATGTAAAATTTATTTATTCTCGGATAATTG
The DNA here is from genome assembly GCA_018467065.1 of Ephestia elutella. Lineage (NCBI taxonomy): Eukaryota > Metazoa > Arthropoda > Insecta > Lepidoptera > Pyralidae > Ephestia > Ephestia elutella. The sequence goes on from CM031578.1 coordinate 4,858,924, forward strand.
ACGATTTATACTAAGAATAAAATTTATTCTAGTTTGGTCAAATTCACCCTAAGTCAGATTTTTGTGATATTGTAGATGAAGAGCACTCCAGCAGCAGGCTGTCAGTGGCGAGCGGCGGCGCGTGCGCAGGCGTGTCTCTGGCGCACGTGTGCTGGCATCGCGTGGCCTCGCTGCCCAGGGAGTACTTGCAGCTGGCGCTCAGGGTAACTGATCATGTCTTGGCTCCAACACATCATTAGATAATGCTCTTAATATTAGGTTCGCGGTATACGAGTGTAAATGAAACATAATAAGGAAAGGCGGTAAATGGGTAACTCTAACTCTGTCGTCAAACTGAAGCGAATTGCTCGCACCACGATTTCGAGCGAGAGGGAGGGGGAGCTGCTCTAAGGAGTGAGTGGGACGCACGTATACAAATTTCGCACACGATGCAAAAATCTCGTTGATTTGTCGAGAGTTTTATAAGGATAGTCATTGTTTAATTTTTTTTTTTTTGGAAATTTGATCTATCCTCTCCGGCATAGTTTTTATCGTTTTTCCTCGTCACTAATTGGTGCTATTATCGAATGAGATCTCTCAGATAGTACAATACTGTCACCAGTTGTCAAAATCAGATGACAGTGTACCATCTGACAGACCCGACTCGCCAGTGGCGCCAACTAGTGATTGAAAAATCGATAACCCTCATTGTGTTATATGTTGTGGTCAGACGCAGCTTTCGGGCTACTTGCTTCGCAAGTTCAAGAAGTCCCCGGGCTGGCAGAAGCTGTGGGTGGTGTTCGCGGCGTGTACGCTGTTCTTCTACAAGAGCTGGCACGGCGATGCACCGCTCGCGTCCTTACCGCTGCGAGGGTGAGATGCAATAATAACTTACTACTTATTTTGATGCCTCTTTGTTATCTCACAATAATAGAATCATCAGATTCCTTTTTGATGATGTCTCTCATTGTAACCATATATGTGGTTATTCTTATTGATTATTATAACCAGAAATCAGAATGTTTATCCTAACTAATATTATAAATGCGAAAGTGAGTTTGTTTGTTGGTTTGTTTGTTTGTTTATTTATTTGTTACCTCTTCACGCTTTATCTACTGAACCAATCTTCCTGAAATTGCGCATACACATAGTTGGAAGTACGGAGAAGGACATAGGGTACCTTTCATCCCGGGAAAAGGCACGATTCCCGTGGGAAATTCACGCGGGCGTAGCCGCGGGCGAAAGCTAGTTTCCCATAAAACAGTACAAAAGATGATACGGAATAATAGTTTTATGTCTTCAATCTGCAAGCAGACGTGGAAAACATACAATTAAAATATAAATTTAACTTAATAGCGTGTTATTTTTAGTGTTCAACTTTCGTTTTATATTCTGATTTTATCTGTGAGGACCTTTTAGTGGCTCCTCTATTTATACAGTTAGGATTTAAAGTGTAGCTGTTGGTCTTCCTATAAAAATAAAATAAATAAAATCAGTGAAAGGATCACATCAACACACAAATAACATTTGCTTCTAGGGTGATTAAAACCTACAAATTCCAAAACATAATGATTATATAGCTTAGATTCCTGGACGAAGACAAACTGAACTAGAAATTCTTATTTATTACCGCTTTGCAAAAAAACTGCAATATGGTGGAATTAAAGCCGATGCAGATTACATGCATGGCGTAAGAGTACGCGTCCCCAGCAAACATTTTTGGTTGAAATTACCATAAAATTACCTAGGTATTCTTGGTGAAGTGTGTACCCTATACTTGGTATAAATAGGTAGTTTTATGATAATTTCGACCAAAAATGTTTGCTGGGTCACTTTTCGATTAACATTGCTTTACAATTGTTTACGCGCCAGTCATCCGGTCTGCGTCGGTCTTTATACTGTTTTTTTATTGCCTATCAGCTTTTTCAGGACTGCCAAATATGCTCCTCACACACCTTTTTACTAATTTATTTATTAATCAGATACGAGGTGGGCCCGCCCTCGCCGGCGGCCGGCATCGACAAGGAGTTCGTGTTCAAGCTGCAGTTCAAGAACCACGTCTACTACTTCCGCGCAGATAGCCACTTCACTTATAACAGGTACTTAATAATATTTAAAAATGGTACAAGCTATTGTTGTTGCTAAGGTGTGTCTTTGCCCAACAGTGGGACAATAGAGCTTTAAAAAAGGTTCATTAAATGTGTGTTCAAAAAGGGGTTGTTGCACAAATGTATGGGGAGCCGGCTATATCATGAGCACCTATCTGAATTTTTCATTTTTGGGTCAGTATCAATGCCTTACGATAAATTCGTAGCCTTTCTATGGTACATTTAGTCAGCAAAATCGTAATGAAGGTTAGGCGAGTTCCGCCAAAATGGCCGACACCCTAATGGGTGTTAATGATTTGACAGTTCTGATTTCCGGTACGTTCAAAAATGTACTTTTATTACATAAGTGCCCGCGGGAAAGAATTGTTTATTTTATTTATTATTCATCATTTATTTATTACTTTAATTAATTTTCTAAAATATAATGAAAATATCGAGCATTGTATCTGATTTTCTGTATCATAATTTCTGAACATACGTACGGGCGCCATGTCAGTATCGCCATAAACGTTATTAAGCGATATTAAATGTATTTATTTTTGTACCATAACAAGATCACGAAAAAAACAAATATATGATGGTCTTAATCGGTATTTGATATTATTTCTGATTTTTGGGGAAATGCTCATGATATAGCCTGCTATGCAACATGCCCTTTCATGCCCGTGCTGTTGAGTTCCGCCACACTCCGGACACTCCCTACAACGCTCGCAAATTAATTTCTTATTACAACTATATAGGCAAATGACGTTTGTACACGCGCAAATATGTTCGTGAAATGTAGTATGGCTGCTTACGTGTCGTCAATCAAAATGGCGAAAAAAGTGCGCCGATTACGCGTCAGCCCTCGTTCAAATGCCAGTGATGTCTACTACGACGTGCGGCGCGGGATGCAGTATTTGAAATTAGTGGAGGGCGCTAAGTGGCCATTTTGTGCTAATGCACAGAATTCTGTACTAACGTACTACTACTTATATGGCCACGGTAAATTTAAACTTTTTAATACAAGGGGAAGCAGTTCTTATACTCTACATGTTAGGCGACCAAGACTGTTTCATGAGTTTCTTTCGGCATTTTTTCTAAGGTCGTTTTGAGTTAGTTTATAGCTTTGAGACATAAATTTAGACTTGAAAAAGAACTTTCTTTAAAGGCCAAGTTTCAATAAAGAATATTTGATACAAGATTTGACCCGAACATACAAATACATATACTGCAAGTTAAATAAAAGTTTGTGAAATACTCTCTGTCTTCTATTTCAGATGGACTGAAGTGCTCCAAACGGCGATGGTACGAAACAATAATTAACTAACAAAATATTATTAAATTAAACAAACACGAATACAAATTGGTGCCATAGCGACGTTCGTGATCAAATATATATTTTTGTACTGCTGTATGGAAGCTTATTGAGCAATAATTATCTCTTGCCTTTATATATTTATTGGGCTGACATAGTACACTGTTACTTTCGTTTGAAGATTCTAGTTTGAGTTCAGTTCTAACAAAATAAAATAGCTAAAATAAGTTTTGCTCATCTCAATTTAGATAACTTTTTAAGAGTATACTTGCGTTTGTTCGTGACTGCGCTCGCCTAAGTTATACACCTTATGACCCACCCTGTATATTGGTAAAATCGCATGAAATTTTGTTAAGTAGAGTTTATCGCGAATAGACAGTCAGCGATAGAAATAGGTACCTATTCAAGGCAAAGCGTAGCTATCAATTCAATGCATTAATTTGTTTCGCTGCCACATAGAAAGCATAGTGTGATATGTCAGTACACATAGTTTTACAAATCATGTTCTTTATTTATCATAGAAATATAGCAGTCACTACTATATCAAACTATTTAATTATTTAAGTCCACTAAATAGTGTCTGACTTGGTTAAATTCCATATATTTAAAAAATAAGGCATGTTTTATTGATAAAAGCTATTGCTAGAATAATCCCCTTCAATTTTGAGTACATACGTATGAATCGTGTCACATAATTGAATGAATATATATTTAGCGAGTGCCTTCAGTATATGGTATTGTTGCGTAGTGAATGCGTATTTATTGTGACTTGTGATAAACATTTAAGTCCCATCGTAGAGAAATAAGTTATTGTATTTCCAAACGTGATGTCACACATAGCTTATAAGGATGCAGTTTCCTTTTAAAGGAAAATTTAGAATATAGTGCAACTAAGCGTACAAAAGCTATAAAAATATTGTAAAAAAAAAATATATAAAAAAAGATAAAATGGCGATAAATGAATAAAAGGGATATGAAAATATTTGGGAAAATTTAATAATTGGGATTTTCTTGTGTAGTGGTTCTTTATTGATCTATATTTCGCTTTTGTCCGCTTTTCTGCATCTGGTACAAGTGCAAAGATGAATCGGTTCAAAATTTTAAGTTTTGAATTTATTAGTTTTCTTTTTATTGTGTACACGGTTTCTGTGTATTTATTTATTTTCTCTGAAAGGAAAAGTTAATTTTCGTTTCAATTCCTCTCTGTTAAGTCTGTAGGCTGAAACTTGGTAAAATTATTATTATTACAGAAATACTTACTTACTGGTATGTTTTGTATGCATTTTTGAGTCCATTATATTTTCACAATATATTTATGTTATTATATGGTCGTTTACTCTGCCAAAATGTTCACAAAAATGGTTCCAACACAAAAATATTTTAAAAAGTGTTATCATGAGGTAATTATTTGTTCTCCATAGATTTATATTTTAATTTCTTAGATACCCCATTTGGTTTAAGGGTCCAATTTGATGAAATGTGTGCAAGATTATGGATTTAAAGAAATGATATTAAAAATCTCAATGTAAAGGAAATAGGTATGTGTATAAAAAATTATGTCAGCCAAAGCGTAGCATATGGTTTGTATTTTTGAACTTGTGACAGTTCCCAAAGGTATGATGTTAGAATTTAATTATACAATTTAGTATGCAGATATCTTGAATTAAATCGTGTGTTTTGAATTGGCAATAATAAATGAAATAAGAGAAGTATACCTATATATATTTTTTTCATTTCCCCTTAAATGGTTAACATAGATATTTAAAGGTTACAGGTGGTCAATAAAATAATTAAATACTTAAAATGAATTAAATACCTATAATCTTGGATTTGGTAACATTCAGATCAAATTCTTAAAATAATGTCAATAGAATTCATGTACAATATCGACGACTATAGTCCATACTACGCACCTATTACATTAAATAGGTAACATTGAAATAAGTATGTGTTCTTATACATATTAAATAAGAAAATAATTTATCTTAGTTACTCTTATTTCATAAAAAATAACAATGTTGTTGAATTATGCTACCTAAATACGATACGGCACGCAATTTGAGATCTAGGTTCTTTGGCATCCTTATATTTTTTTATAAATATACGTATTTTATTATTAGACTCACAGTGATAAATATGTGTAAAAGAATTAAAAAAAAAAGGTGTACTTACAAAATTGTTTCTGATTCAAAATACCTATATGGAATTAAAATTTACCAGTTTTTTTTTCCTAAAGTTAGGCACTAAACGGTGTCATAATATGAAAAAAACGGACGAAAATATTCAAAAATAATTACAAATTTACCAAACAAGGAAGCACGTTTCGTACATAATGTCTTATGTACCTATAATTAGACGTCAGTGTAATCATAATTTGAATAATATTCATAAAATTACATAGATGAATTCTGTTTAGATTTTACAAGTTCCTAGTATTAATTTAAATTTTAACGTAGATCTCATTAATATAAAGCTATTTACACACGCAATAAGAACTGGAAGTGCCATGCTTCACTGATTGTTTTTTATTTAATCTATGTCTACCTCACCCTTTGGTCCCACACCTTACGACTTCAAGTTCCCATTGTGCGACGTATCAAATACTAGACAAGTATGTACAGATGTCTTCTCTTGGAAGACTGTTCCTAGCGTTTTTGTTTTTATCCCCTTATTTATAGTTTAACTTAAAATACTTAAATCAGAATAAATGCCATTTCTGCTTATAGCAATAGACGTACTAAAATAACTCTTAATCGTGCTTTTATCATCATACACAAATATCTTCATAAATCTTCAATTAAGTTATTAATAATTATGTACATTACTGTAAAGATTTATCAAATAAGCATAAAGATCTAAGACATAAAAAAACATTCGACTTATTTAATGATTGAATTAAAAAAACACTTTTTAAAAATAAATTAAAAAAATTACTACGAAACGCGTAGCACTGCGGCACAAATTGTTTCGTTTTACAAATTATTGATAAAACGTTCTTAAAAAACCTTTCGAACACTTACGACTAGGGATTTTATTAATCCATTATATTGATAAGAAAGTAAGTAGAATGTCACATCTTGTTATTTTAACTCTTTGGCACCAGAAATGTAAGTAAGGATTTACTCACACATTTACAACGAACTGACTAGATATTATTAGAGGTATTTTGTATGCGCATTCGCATAAAGCATTCATATTTTACCACGTCGCAATGATTCGCAAGTGAATCTCCATTTATTCACTTTATTGACATCACCCAATAAATATACTTTCATCTTGGAATTCATTTCGAACTCTTCGATTTTCATTTCATGTATTTTTTATCTTTTATCATTCAAAAAGACCTGAATGACCTTCACTGACCTTCATTGACTTCAATGACCTTCACTGAATGTAACCAGTCCACTCCTTGCACTTTGTTTTAACCAGAGCACAAAGAGTAAATTCTCCACAATCTCACTGTATTTTCCGAAATTTCCCCATCAGATGATCAGAAAATTGGCTTTTTATATCCAAGGTTTAATAACTAATTAGAATTCGAAGACGCTCCTCTCGGAACCGCTTTAAAATACCAATAAAGAGATTACATCCTGGTGGTGAACGCGTCACCATTTTCCTTGGTGTCTTCTTCCCGCTTCTTGCTTTTGGACCTGAGGAAGGAAGCGGTGGTGACGGACCGGAAACGGAAGGAGCCGGGCGCGCCGTTGGCGAGGGACGCGTCGGAGGCTCCGTTTCCGGTTGACTGGTCTTTGATCTTCGGCGACCGGTCCCGCGGCGGCCGCGTCCGGTATGAGAAACTGGCTGCTTTTAATCTTGCACCTATGGAAGGTAGAAAGAATCTAATTTGAAACCAAATAGTTGTGATCATCACTGACTCATCATGAGAGGCAGCGGCTCGAAAGCCATTCAGAAACTCGACTTCGCTTGGAATTGTACAGTCAAGGGTCATAAGTGCAGTCATACCTCGAAGACCTTATTGCCTAGCCTTACTGATCATATTAGCTTGTAGATTCTGGCTGTACTTTTGACTCTTGACTGTACAAACTAATGGGACTGAAGATATAATGTGTTGATGCAAAGTGACTAGACTAGAGAAGATAAGGTTGGCATATAGCACATGGTCCCGGCACAAATGCGGTAGGCGTTGATGCCGTGTGGTTCGAGTCCCACATACCTGTCCGGCTTCCCGTGGCTGGATGGACGAGACGAGGGTCTGTCCACAGGTTAAAATAAAAATTGGAGACAAACTAGAGTGCGTTTCGTCAAATAGTTGCTTTGCCGTTATATTGGCAGTAAAACTAATAATAAAAACTAGCTGTTACAGTTGGGTTTTTACGAGTTTTGGCTTAGGACGTTCATATAGTTATCTTTTACGACAATCCTGGCTATGAAAAGTATCTATTGGTTAATCCAAGTAATCTATACATATAATAAAACAGTAAAAGTATTTTGTCTGTACATTTAGTATTTTTGACTGAAATGGATAGAGGGAGACCTAAAAAGAACAATAGAAAGCAAAAAATTTTTTTTGGAATTTCTTGTCTGTCTGTCTGTCTGTCTGTATGTATGTACGCGTTTCACGCAAAAACTACTGGACGGATTTGAATGAAACTTTTTTTGTTGTATAGCTATTAAGCCTGGGCAACATATAGGCTATAATTCATTTTGAAAACTGGAACACCTGATGAAGAACCATAACAGAACATCTAAACTATAAGTAATATGGAAATGGTGCCTTAACAAAAATCGTTCAACCTGATGAGCATTTTCTGCTGACGTATAAAAATTGAAGATCTGGAACATCTGACGAAAAGCTCCAAGAGACTAGCTACATTATAACATGTATGGAAATGGCGCCTTAGCAAAAACCGTTCGACCTGATGAGCATTTTCTGCTGACGTATAAAAATTGAAGATCTGGAACATCTGATAAATAACTTCAAGAGACCAGCTACACTATAACATTTACGGAAATGGCGCCTTAGCAAAACTTGGTTAATCTGATGAGTATTTTCTATAGACGTATAAAAATTGAAGATTGGAACACAGGAAACAGTTTGGAACACAAAAAGAATTTTCATCCAAGCCAAAGTTACGCGGGCGAAGCCGCGGGCAACAGCTAGTAATTAATAATATAAGAACTAATAAAAAGTATTACTACCAACACTTGGAACTATTTGACGAAACGCACTCTATCTCCAACTCCCCATCTTCTGCGATGTACTCGCACGTAGTCACAATGCCAGTGGTGACCTATGTTGGACAGATAGATAAGCAACAGTAAATGAAAGTAAATCTTAGAACACATACCTATCCCCATCTTCTGCGGCGGTTCCTGCACCTTCTCGATCTTGTCTTGCGGCTGGGGCGAGTAGGGCAGCCCCAGCGGGTCCATGGGCAGCGCCCCGTGCGGGGCGGTGGGGGTGTGCGGGGCGGAGAGCGAGGCGGCGGTGGCCGTGGCGGCGCGCGGCCGGCGCACCACCATGCTGCTCGCGTGCGGACGCACCATGCCTAGCTCGATGTCCGCCACGTCACTGCTCATAAATATATCTCTTTAGTCGTTTTTCCTCATGACTGAGGGTCGTGGTCATATATGTAATGAAACATACACAACGACTATCTTGACAATGTTAATGGAGTGGTTTGCCATTGCCTTCTCCATTTCAACCAGAGTGCAGGTTTCCTCACGATGTATTCCTTCACCGGAAGCAAGTGGTGGTCGATGAAAACTCCCACAACTGCTCATAAATACAGTGTGACAATTTTGTACTTGATATATTTTTGATAGCATTTTTTTTTTTTTTTATTAAATATGGGTTTGCTCTTGACCACAATCTTGCCCGAGGACAGAGATGAGGTCTACGATGAAGCGAGCTTACCCAGAAGCAGCCGAGAAGAACTATATAAGAAGCGAGATGGAACTTTATTATGGTTCTTCAAATAAGGTTTAAGAAAAGTATTTATTCTCATAAGTAATTCAAATCTATATAATTCGCTAGGCTAAGACCTCCAGGAAAGCAAAGCCAACTTTTTTTATTTACAACAATACAAAGCCAACTTTTTTACATACAACCTGATTCATTTGAAAATCAGAAGGAATAGGTTGCTTCTAGGTTAGCTTGCTACACCGTAGACCTCATCTTTGTCTCAGGCAAGATTGTGGTGAAGAGCAAACCAATTTTTTATAAAAAAAATATATCTCATTCATTGCGTAAATATTTTTTGAATTCGAAGTATATCCAGTTATAGAAAAAGACTCAACAGACAATTGGAACTCCAAAAGATAGTAGGAAGCAGTTGTAGTTACCGCGAGTGTCCGTGCCTGGTCTTGGCCCGCCGCAGCTCGGGGCGGTGCCGGTGCGAGCCGCTGGGCGCGGTGCCGGCGCGCGCTGCCAGCCCGCTGCGCACGCTGCCGCTACGACCCGCTAAAGGAGACAAACATTAAATTAAGGATGCGGTCTTCTTCTACTGGCAAATAAGCTACGGTATGAACAAATCAGAAGAGAACAGTTTAGGGAGTTTGCACACAATATGGTCAGACCTCTAATAAATTGGTGGATATTGTGCGTAACGCTTGCAGGTTTTTCTCTGAATTGTTTTTCTACGGATTCGCCTGAGAAATAAGGTTTAACGAATTTTTCTTGATTCTTTGTTAGAACTCACGTATATCGGTAGAATCCAACGGATGGATGTGTGTATATCCTCTTCCTGGTCTACAGCATGGTATAGATAGACGATGGCTGTCACGTGTGCCGGTCTTTGACCGTCCCCTCTTTCGGAACCTTTATTGCCGCTATTACTTTCAATGTTACTACCAGTAGAAAAAACTTCTTCACATACTTACATACATCCGCACTTCGCACTATTTATGCTACCCTAGTACTTTTTCTAGAACGGTCTATAGAAATGAATTACTTTTAGCGGTGGAATTCAACGGATGTATGTATTGGTATATCCTCTTTCTGCTGCATGGTGTACGATGGCTGCAACGTATGCAGGGCTTTGACCATCCCCGCTTTCTGAACATACTACATAATTTATGCTGCCCTAGTACTTTTCCCAGAACGGTCTATAGAACTTGAATCCAACGGGTGTGCCGCCGCCCGACAAGGAGAATACAACCAGTTTCCTTCTAGTGTGCCGCATACTTTCGCACTATTTATGCTACCCTAGTACTTTACCTACAACAGTCTATCTATAGAAAAAAATCACGTATAGCGGAGGAATCAAACGGATCTGTTCCTGCCCGCAGGCATGGTGTACGATGGCTGCTACGTATGCAGGTCTTTGACCGTCCCCTCTAATTTATGCTACCCTAGTACTTTTCCTAGAACGGTCTATGAACTTACGTATAGCGGTGGAGTCCAGCGGATGCGTGTATATCCGCTTCCGTGTCTGCAGCATGGTGTAGACGATGGCGGCCAGCGAGCGCGGCGGCGCGGCGGCGAGCGCGGCGCGCGGGCGCGCGTCGGCCGCGCGCACCACCCAGTACGTCTCCATGCGGCCCTTGCCCTTCACCTCCACCTGTCCGCGAGACTCCAGCTCGTAGCCGCAGCGCTCCAGTAACTGGTGTGTGAAAGTGTGTATTTTTCTCAGAGGAACCAGAGAGGAGGAGGACTGAAGTATTTTGCTCTCATTATTTCTTTAACCTAGCCTAGGCTTTGCCATGATGTCGTGTTTGGTTGAATGGCAGAGTGGAGATGGATGGGGAGCCCATTATCTCGTACACTTGTTGTCTCAGACTTTAGAACAAAAGCATTTAGCTATTATTTTAGAAAATAGTCTAATTCATCAATTGGCTTACGAGTGTTACGATTTTTATATCTGGAGAAGCATGAAAAATACATCACAAGGAAGGCTGTAAATATGAAGTAACCGAATTTAGAAAAAGGAAAGAAATTATTGATAGATTACGTCAAAGGCTCAAAGCAGACAAGAAGGCGCGTGGAGTGAAAAAGACGAAGAAAAAGGAGGTTTATCTCGTAAAGTTAATGAAGCTTGTCATTTCGAACTAACATGTAGAAAGCAACTTGGGAAAAAGGTAAATAGTAATCTGGTTTATAACCCTTACCGTCTTGGTGTATTTGGTGACCTGTATCCGGTCCATGAGGCCCGTGGTCTCCATCCGCGAGGCCTCGTTGACGGTGTTCCCCCAGATGTCGTACACCGGCTTGCGCGCGCCGATCACTCCCCCCACCAGCGGCCCGCAACTTATACCTGGGCACAGGGAGGGCACTTCATAGAAACTGGACGTTATATATACCACTACTACTACAAATGAAACTACGTCTATAAACACGTCAGTAACACGTCAATCAATGTGTGCGTTTTCATAGCCATAGCGTCCTACTCCCAATCCGTAAACGGCCGGGGTAGAAGTGCGAGGGGATGCTATATTGCGGGAGGGGCAGGGAGCTTCCTTTCTAGTACTTATATTAATTCTGTGCCTGAGGGCGGGAATACTGTTATTTTAATTGTTTATATACTATATTAATCTATGGTTCCACTACCCAAATAATGTCTTTCAAATTGTCATCATCTGTAGCTGTTGCTTCCTGTAAAAGATAGTTTCTTTTAGATAGTCTCTTATTTGTTTTATCTTCTTCAGTTTCAACTAAATAGTAGCAACGTGGTATAATATAGTTAGTCTATTTAAATATTAAATCTATGTTTACACTACCTAAATTGAGTCTATGTCATTCTCTTTAGTTGGTTCCTGTTATAGTGTCACCATTATTATATTTTTCGAAGTGAAATTACCGATTCACGTGCCATTCTGCCGTGTTTACATTATAGGAGTGTTTGCTTGTCTGATAGATTATAGCCTCCTTTTGTCTTCACCGACCTTCTCCAACCTGGACCATAGCAGTCAAGTTCTTGTTAGCAATACTCGTGAAGTCGTCAATCCGAATAGTTAGGCACGAAATGTTTAGCCTTATTCCATCTAATGAGGTTCCTTTAAGAAAATAATGTTACTCATGGTACCTATTTCAGCATAGGTCCGACACTCACCAACTCTTAATCTAAACTTGTTAAAGCTATGTTTGTTGATGTCTTCGAGCGCTTCCCGTAACGCAAATGCGTAGTCCACCAGAGAGCAGAGGTGCTGACGATCCTCTTCACCGTTCTGTAACAAAAGTCAGGTTTTTTGACCGTATATTATTATTTTAGTATTAGTCATCATACAAGGATTAAGGTGACCAAATATGGGTGCTATCGTAAAGATTCCAACGTAAATAGAAGCGTTCCCAGGTTATTAATATACAGAATATAAAACGTCCTCCCATGTTCCATGGGGACGAGATATTTTATAAGTTGTTAGCTAAAATTGTAAGGCTATTTTAGGAAGTTACAAAAATACTCCAATAAGGTTACCTTATGATTTGGGTTGAGCCCTGAGGCAGCCATGTAAGTGGCTCCGATGGTCTTGATTTTCTCTATACTCCTGAAGCGCGGCTGCATCAGCAGCTTGTCGAAATCAACTGTAACGCCAAATGTTCTATTAGCACGTACCTATGTGTGGCATAAAATACCCATGTAAGTAAAAATTACGTACATGAATTTGCGCTACTGCAAGCTTTCAGAATTTCTATTATTAATCGTCTACATAGCATCATAACTCTCGAGGATTTAAAATGGAATGGAGTATACCTAGTTGGATCTCTTCTTAGAAGATGACAGAGAGATAACCTGAGATGACATGAAATACGAAGATAATACAAATCTACAAATCTCCATAAACAAGAATGCATTTGCACCGGGCTCGGTTCAACAAACGAAGCAACATTGTAGATTTATAAATTGGAAGGTAGTGGCTACAATAGGTGTAGGTATAGTGAGATGTTTGGTACATTACAAATGATCTCGTTGAGCAGCCGCATGCAGTCCACGGCCTTGGGCTCGGAGTAGAACTCGTGGAAGTTGGGGATCCCCGCGAACATCACGCCCACCTCGTCGCGCCACTGCGAGTACAGCTCCTACACACAAATACAAGTGTATATGTAGTTTGTTACGTCACCTATTTATATTATGCTTATGTAGAAGAATAAAAACTAAAAAGAAACAGCCACTTAAGTACGGCGGCATCCGAAAACTAAAACGTGAAGTTCCTGTACAAGCTGCTATGGAATTACTCCGCCAATAACAATTTCGCTTTCTTTTGATGTGTTTTTTGGAGATTATTTATCTTGGTCGTATTTTTAAGCTATATTTTTATAAATCGTGCACGGATGCTGATTTATACGAACGCCATAATTTTGGTTACCGGTCTTTTTTGCTCAAGAAATGCTGCACTACATGGTTAAGCAAATGTTTCAGGAGGTATTTTTTTGGCTTCTGTAACTTTGGCTTCTTGTGGTCTTCTATTTTGAAAGAATGCTACATGCTACTAAGAATGGATTAATTTTGTACCAACAGCACTCAAATTCTAAAGAATCATCTTACGTCCTCAATAGATGTCTGTTCGTCTTCTGCGTGTCTTCCATCTCCACCAAGTCGTTCTCCGCTCGCAGCCGCCATAGGAAGTCGAAACACCAATGCCACTAAGATTGAATTAATTTTGTTCCAACAGCAAATTTTAAAGAATCTTACGTCTGGGCACCTGTCCTTGCTCAGGAAATGTTGCACAACATGATCAGGCAGTATATGCTTCAACAGATGTCTGTTCGTCTTCTGGGTATCTTCCATTTCCACCAGGTCGTTCTCGGCCTGCAGCCGCCACAGGAAGTCGAGACGTGACGTCACCTCGATCAGCCTCGCGTGGTACACTACCACCACCAGGAACATCACCATCAGGATCAGCATTTGCACGTAGAATGGGAGTTGCCTGGAAACGAAAGAGGAAGTAAAAATCAGAATTAATAAAACTTTTTTCCAAAAAAATGAACCGACTTCCATCATAAAATTTAAAATCATGAAATAACATTAGAGAAAAATGTATTAGCATGCTACCTACTGAATGAGGTGAAGTCGGTGCCGGGTGTTATGTAATTGTTTAGCTAGGCATTTTATATATATACATGATCCTAATATTAATTCAGATTATTTAATATTCAATTTGGAGAAATACTAGACTAATAGAAAAATCCTCCAGCAAGAAGACCAAAGTTCTTAAATCAATTAAGGATTAACATGGTAAAGACTAGCCTTTGTTTTCTTCAATTACACAGTGCACGAAATCTGGTAGTATTTCGTCCTAGGCAGTTACGTATAAGTGTTTCTTCATGCGCACAAAAATTCACACTCAAAATATTGATTTCACAAGTACTCACGTATTGTCATGATCCAGGCCTATATAATATATATTGTAGTAATGCAGCAGCAGCACAACATAGGCTATGGCGCTGACTATAGCCACACACGTCTTGATCAGGTAGTACAGTTTCAGAATGGACGTCAGTGCTACCAGGCACAGGATCCACGTGAACACGATGTACTCTGGACGAAAGCACTCCCCCCTGAGGATCTCGTACTCCTCAGTATTGGAGGTCATGTTGTAGTTTAAAGCGCAGGTGTTGTTGGTCACCATATTGTCTTTCGGGAATGAAGACGGACACATGTAGAGTTTTGTGGTGCTGAAAGGAAAAAATAAAAGAACAAGATGATTTGTATACTAGAATTGATTACTTGCAGGTATTTTTCTTTCCTATTCATAAAGTTGCCATAATGTGCCATCTGAGAATACTTAACGCATTAAACTAACGGGAGACGTTGTGAGCTAAAATGTATATGCAAATAAGTCTGCAACTTTCGGTGGGGAGAGAAAACGCGCTCACAAAGGCAATGCGCCGTGTTATTAGACAGCATAATTTATACACGCACAAAAAGATAATGTCGACCACTAGCTTAAAAAACTACGCACACAATCACAAACAGTATGAGCAGATCATATGAAATCTGGCAGAGGAGGGTGCCTGCAGATACCCTCTGCCGTTGGTATCTAGTATCTGCGAGAAAATTGGATTCACAAAAGTAAAGATCTCAATTTAGAAACTTCATTTAGATCAAAAAATTGATCTTGCAACGATTGGAAGAAGAAGACTTCTTACCTGGAGAAGGACATGATAGACACAAAGCAGCAGATGTGTATATCTCTCTTGAGCCTACTGCCGCTGAGCCGAGCGGACAGTCTGGCGAGCCGCGGGGACGCGCTCGGGAACTCCTCCGCCATCACCAGCGCGAACAGCAGAGCCAGGATTATCGTGGTCGCTGTCAGCGTTATTGACAGGTATATGCAGCTGGAAATCAAATAATTTCATTGATGATCATTTCTTATTAGAGGCCAAGTGTCCAAAATGCTGGTTCGTAATTTCTCTCTGATAAGCTTTTGGCTCAAATGCAGACGGGGCTTTTAGTCTTGGTTAGGGGTTTAATTAAAACATTTTCGTCTCCAAAAATTGTCGTGAATACGGATCAGATTAATAGTGTAGCTACCTGATTCTATCACAAAATCTGATATACGACTTAATATAGCTGCAGAGAAACCTGACCCCCCAGAGATAGGAATCGGTGAGAGACAGGTTTCTTTGCAGTTGACAGTACCAACTACAAAAGTAGTATATGGCAATGACGAACTCACTTGTAATGTATGACCATCTGAACAGCGACGATGAACAGCCACAGCACCAGGCAGCACATGACATTAGACTTAAAGGTCTTGGCGTCCAGTTTGCCGAACCTCTCCTCCAGCGTGGGGTCCCTGAAGTACAGCGACCAGGAGCGCATGTGGTCGATGCGCATGCGTCGGTTGCTGCCCACGCCGATCTCAATGTTTATTATGTCGTCTTCCTGAACACACGGACCCGTGAGAATTGTTTTGTACGTGGTTTTATTGATTATTAAAGCCATATAATAAAGTAACTAATTATCTGATTCATATTTTATATTATTGAGGTCTGTTTCTTGGTATAAGCATAAATTAGGCCCTAATACACGAGGTTCCTAAGTATCTGAACTAAACTACTTGATACCACTTAAGTAGACAACCCATGGACCGTTCATAGCAAGCACTTTGTATGGGAACTCGCTAAACATGGCCTACCCTGTAATAACTAACCCCGTGGATAAAGACTGGGCATACAGCATTTTGCTGATCTCCAAACTTCATTTTGAAGATAGCACCCCTGATGATATAACATTCATCCGCGCCGGCCGTCAAGCATTCACTGAGACGTGCCGAGACGATGCACATGAACGTGGTTATTTGAATGCCCACAAGATGTTACATGTTACTGTAGTATCTGTATAAAGACGAGATCTCAGTGAGCTCACCTCAGCGTCAGAGAGCTGCGGCACCTCGTCGTCGTCGCTGTCCTCGCGCTGGCGGCGCACGCACACCACGCCGGACGCGCTGCTCGAGTAGTACTGTACGCACACATTGCTAGTCACTACCGCTAGTTTATCAATATCATCAGCCAAAGGCACTGACAGAGAGTCCACTGCTGGACACAGGATAGAGTCTAAGCAGAAAAAGTTACGAGGAAATCTACAACTGATTATTTTATATCCCACTAGCTTTTGCCCGCGGCTTCGCCCGCGTCAAATTGATAAAAAGGATCTTTATGTATTCCAAGCAGTTACATAAATAATGATACATTACCCGAATCGAATGATAGGATGGAATGCGATAGAATAGCATGAGAAAAAATCGTTTTGGCTTCTATTGGCCCTATAAAGACCCCTCCTAGTTTTTTTTCTTAAATATCTCCTATGTACAGACACAGACCAGTTACAGTTTTATTATATGTATTGATATTGATGATATGTATTGATTGATGATATGATTTATATCTCTGGTTCTAAGCGACGTATCGATTCCACCAGATTTTAAGTTAGACCTTCTATAATACAATAGTGAAAATCGCATCAAATTTGGTCTAGTAGTTTTTGCGTGATGCGCGTACAAACATACAGACAGAAAGACAGACAGACAGAGAAAAAAAAATGGTTTTGGTGTCTATTGGCCCTATAAAGACCCCTCCTAGTTTTTTTCCTTAATATCTCCTATGTAAAGACACAGACCAGTTACAATTTTATTATATGTATTGATATTGATATTTTTAATAATTATTTATTTATTTAGTGTTTTAACAGCAGTATCATAATACAAGTAAACTGATTGTAGATCACTTTGCAAATCAAGAAATAGATCAGGACAACAAGGGCAAAAGCCTTAAGATATTTCCCTCTTAAAAGACTCTTACTTTTTTTTTTACTTTTACCTCTTCCTTGCCATAAGTAAACGATAATTTCCATGACCAAAGACAAACTAACAAGATCTTACATTTTGGAAGGGCATCTCGGGCGTCCAGTCCGTGGTGACCTCGTCGTCTATAATGCTGCTGGGTCGCCGAGGCACGTCGCGACAGATATCCCACGTCTGCTGCTGGGGGATACTGAAAACGATATGTTTATTATTACAAATTATTTCCCACTGGTGGGTCTGTTCACACGAATGGACAGAATAAGAGATGTTTATCTAAGAGTAAGTTTAAAGGTTGCGCATATGAATGAAAAAGTAAGGAGTAATATATTGGCCTGGTTTGGACATGTAATCAGAAGAGAAGACCAACATCCAATTAAAAAGACGTTGAATAGGAAGGTAGATGGTCGCAGAAGGAAATGGAGACCCAAAAAGAGATGAACTGACTGCGTGAGGGACGATATGATGGTGTTAGGAGTGAATGTTGGTATGTCAGGGAACAGAGACCAATGAAAGGATAAGAGTATAAGACGTATTGGATGATGAGACATGGTAAGGAATATGATGATGATGGTGGTTCTGTTCTGTATAGTTGAAATTTTACATGTGCCTTCAGTTTCGAAGATAAAACATGACTCTATATGGTTATATGCACGGACATTAAATCTAGTAATAAGCTTGTACCAAAAATAATTAGTCATAGAAACCTGGAGTTCTGTGACCATATTTACCGAGGTTTGGACGTGTGCCTGGTCCTCCGGGGCAGCTCGGAGGTTTTGATGAGGAAAGTGGTGAAGTTGTGTTCGCGCAAGTACGCGTTGCGGCTGCCGCCGTCGCCGGGCTCCACCTCGAACGCGCCGTTCAGGCATTCCAGTGTCGCTGACGATATGTGCACGCGCCTGCGCAAGTGGAGATTAAGTGATTATCTTTCTAAAAAGATAGTTAACCTTCGAATATAATAAGACATTGTATAGTTTTCTTCCATGAATAGGTAAATCCCACAGGAAGAAGGTACAGTCGATTACAGTTATGATGCTGGTAGAGAACCGCTAAACATTGCGCTTCATTATGACTGCTTATCTTCGGTATGTAATGTTCAGAACATGTTTGAATATGTTTTTTCTATGAATACGTGAATCCCATGGGAAAAAGGTACAGTTAATGATGCTGGTAAAGAACCAGCTACGACAGCTAATTCTTACTGCACAATAAATCACCAGAGAAGGGAAAATTAGCGGAAATTAAAATCATGTTCATTTAATCTATAAAATTTTAAAAATTGTGAATTATTAACCTAGTTCACCAAAACGGCCCGGCAGTGGTACCTAACTTGCTTAGTATTTTTACCGAGATTGATCAACTGTAGTGGTGACTGATGAATAAAACGTAACTGTAGTGTGCTCGATGGCACACCACACAGGGTTTGCACGGCAAGGTTACGTGCCCCACCATCGCACGTAACTGTTCATCGCAACCAGCACTTACTGATGATCCACCGCACTTCGTAACTAGTCACTATCACTGTAATACCCATGCTCATAGGCACCGGTCCGTACACCCCGACGGTACTGAATAGACTGAGCCCCACTCACACTACAGAGGCGTGGCGTGGCAAAGGGGGGGATGACGTAGCGCGCTCTGACATTGCATCGTCGCGCTGTCATATATATATCTACATACACTACAGTAACAGAGGAGATTACCCAGGAAGTCCCCCGCTCTCCATGTGGTTGGCGACGGTGACGTCATGGGACCAGAGGTCGAACTGCCACTTGAGCAGCCCCAGCACGCCGCACAGCACCGTTCCACTGTGGATGCCGATGCGCATGTCCAGGTCTACCTGCACAGGGAAATTGTATTCATCAACATCACTATGGATTTAATACAAGACCATAACTACTCGTAATAGTAGCCCCGCTACGCCCGAACCTATTCGTACGACTCGTTTAGCATCGTAGAAAAGGAAAGACATAAGAAACATCCCCTCTTCTACGTTGCCGACCCGTCAGCCCTGCCTGTGACCTGTATGTTCATAACACATGCGAAAATGTTAAATGGAAATGAAAGAAAGAACTAAAGATATTCGAATTTTGCGATACATAGTTTAATTTTATAATTTATAATTGGTTTCTATCCGTGCCAATTAAAGTGTTTTGAGGGCTCCATACTAATCCCTTCCACAAGCCCTTTGCATCTTCTGTGAAGGTTCATAAATACCTTAGTACCTGTGCATTATACCGGACGTCACGGATGGCTCTGATCATGTGCAGGCCCATGTTGACGGTGCAGTGCGCGTGGTCTTCCCGTCTTTCGGGAAGACCACTCACGCAGAAGTAACAGTCGCCCAGGAGTTTGATTCGAAGGCAGTGATTGTCCTTTGAATAGAATAGCGATTTATTATAAACACAATCTAAGAGCAATACCTGGTTGGAGAACAATAAAAGAATAATGGAGGACGTAGTATCCTCGATTAGTCTAGCAACTAGAAGGATATGTATACCTAAATGAAATCGACATGTTTTATAAAGAAAACGGTCAAAATATAGATGCGCTTAATAATGTTTAGATAATGTTTAGAAAGAATAGAAAATTTCCTCATTCAGCTATTTTCTAGCTAGTAATAGAGCCTCACCGATGCCAACCTGTCGAAGCGGGCAAACAGTTCGTTCAGCAGCTTCACCAACTCTTGCGCACTGCATTTACTCGACAATTCTGAAAAGGTATTTAGTGATTCAACAACAGAAAGAAACCACACAACAATAAAGAAAGAAAGCAGCTGGTGAAAATCAATAACAAAGATGATTTTATAGCCTATGCAATCACAGTGTTACCTTGACTAGAATTGCTAAAAGGTACCTGTGAACCCTTTGATATCGGCATACAATATGGAGACGTCCTGATGCCGCTGTATGTACAGGTTGTTGAACTGCTGCTCCTGGAACTCGCCCTTGACGCGCGACACGTGCTGGTAGATCTCCCGGCCTAGGAAGTCGGGGATCACTGGGAACGACAATAATTATATCTTTGAAACAAAGCCTAGCTCCATACTTATTGGCAATAGGCGTAGGCACTTATGAACATTACGGAACATAAAAATATGGATAACTCATTGTTTAACTTTACGTTTAACTTTACAGTTTTGCAAATTTATAGCTGTGGATGATAGTTACTTTTAATTTGTTGGGTATTATTAATCGAATAGTGATGCACTTCTCTTTCATGAAGGAAACATTCAATACATATAGCATTCAAGTCAAGCATTTATATACATATATATCAAAACTATGTATGTATGTAATACCACAGGTAATTCTGCCACTTACCACTCTGAAACAGCTTCCATTGGCGGTCACTCTCTCTCTTGGTCTTCTGCCGCGTGACCATGGACTTGTAGGTCTCTAGAAAGGCTTTCCTTTGCCCCCAGTCGGCCAGGTACTTGGCGTACATTCCCGCGAAGTTCACAGCTGTGTAGAGTAGAGCGTTGCTGATCAACAGCCGCGTGCTACACGACCCTGCCTGGAGGATACACAACTCATTAAAGTTCTAGTATTGTTTTGCTCATGAAATTACAGGAAACTCATTGGGTAATGACGGGTTAGCGATTAACATAATTTTTGTACTCATCGCGTAGGTATTTGATAAGTATGTGTCTAAGTTTCTTCGTATTACGCAATTAGGTATTACAGGGTATTAGGTATTTTTTTTACGTTTGACTGCAGAATGTATTTACCTCAAAAAATCCTGCAAAATCAGACAACTGCGGCAAGTCAATTCAGCGGACCGATCATTGCATAACACCTATTTGCAGTGATAGAAAACTTACAGCGCAAGGGTTGCTCTCCATCAGTTCCTTGATCTTGGCGGGGGTAGTGAGCACGTGCGTGAGAGACGACAGCATCCCGGTGACGATGCACCAGCCCAGAGAGAGAGGCAGCATGGCGTAAGGGACGAACACTATGAACAGCATGTACCACGCTTGGTTCTCGGGCGCTTGGAACCCGATCCCTGAGCCGCTTAGACCTTTGGAAGGGAGATGTGTAAAAGTTAATGTCTTAATGTCGTTTCTAAACTCTAAATTGTAAGTTGAATGTAGGACAGACGTTGGAAGACTTTAAAGTGAGATACTACTGAACTCGTGTAAGATAACCATCGCACATGTCCAAGTTTTTTCGTCAAAACAAAATAACTATGTTAGTAGATAGCCTTTTGAAAGACCTTACTAGAATTTGTGAAAGACTTAATCTAAAAGACTGCGTCATTTGGCTCTATTTTTTTTCAATCTAAGAAAAAAAACCAAGTAGCTACCTTGGGCAACCAGCAGTATCCAGGTGGCAGCGGCCGCCCAATGCAGGTAGTTGTTCGCGAAGCAGTGCCACCAGCCGAGCAGGCAGACCGCCACGTTGAGGAAGATGAACGCCATGGTCAGCGCTATGCTCTCAGCCTCTATTGCGTCTGTGGCTGGGGAGAATAATGAAGTTTAAAAAGACAAATAGAGAAAGTAAGAGATCTGTAAGGATCGTAGCAATTGGCCTTCGAGCAACAAGGACTTCCGCGCGTGGAACGAGTCCGTGTTTTTTTTATTTTTAATCAATGTTTTTTTAAGGCTTTTGTTTTTATAAACATGTCAGCCTCATCGTAGCCTAACCTATATTAGCACACGGAGACTAGGAGTTATTGTTGCGCAGCCGCTGCCAGATCATAAATCTTAAGGCTATTCCCAAGGCTAATCAGAGGGGATGAGGGGCGGTACGTAAGCACCGCCTTAAAGCAGACACAATAAGGTTACTTTTCGAATTTTCTATAATTTGTATTTTTGCTAGCGAGTTTTCGTTAGGCTCTTGGGGTAATTATTTTACAGGTTTTCTTTTAATTATGATAAAATACTAAATATATTTTAAAAAATAAGCCAGTATCGTTGTAAATAAATGTATGCTTTATTTACTTCTTCAAAAAAAATCTACTGTTATCGCTTAAATTACGGTGATTTTCGACGATAAAGGAAAAAAAACAGGATTATGTATTATTATTTTTTATCTAGTTTTATTAATTTTATTTGTAATTTGATTCGGTATAATTCTAGTTTAGTATTTTTCTCTTTACAGGATATTTTTCTTGCTTCAGTACTTCTAACCTATGGTTCACACTAGACGTTTAAAGACAGTACGTTTTCGGAAAATCCTGATTGGGTATGGCCTTAAACGCTGCGTCCGAAAATGGATGCGCCAGCAAACATTGTATACCGCCTACATCCCACTCATTCACATTTAAGCTGTTCATCAGTAACTGTCTCTCGTGTTGATTGCGTTCACACTCCACCAGCAAATGGTGCACATCCTCTACTGTCCCACACGTACTACAGTCCATGTTACTCTATGGTCTCTGCCTACCTCTCAGCCTCCCCCACGGGAATAAGGCGTGGTATGGTAGTGTGTATTTATGTAAAAAGACAAATCTGATGGTAGTAGTGTAAGGGTTATTACTGATTATATAATATGTTATAACATAGACCTCATGTTATTTTTTTATTATTATTATGATATGTCTCGTTTTTAATTTATTGCGTTCCCAAAAACTAAATGCTATTTATGATTCATAAAAACACAAAATGTCCGGATTATCCGTAGTCCTTATCGCCCATTAGATAATGGCGTTGTAGCTGTTATCGACGGTGTTGACTCGTCTGTTAATGTGTACTCACCGATATTCGTTTTGCTGGCTGTGGTATATATGATGGACAGGCAGATCTGAAAAATTATGTGGATTTATTTATAGCAAAGTTAGCTTAATTTTTAACTGATCATTATAATTTCTTGTCATCTTTATGCTCATATTTTGTAAATAAATGAATTTTTAATTAAGGCAAATTGACTGCGCTCTAAAGCTCCGTGGAAATTTTAGGATATAAAGTATCTTGAAAGTGTGTACCAATAAATTTCATCAAAATTCATTCAAATATTCATGCTTCAATTTCTTCTGTTCCATAATCCTGTTTCCAACATGTAGACTTTCACAAATTTCTATGTAAAATTGTGATAAACATAACCTAATAGGTTCTAAAAATGGAATTTTGTGTCCTGTAATAATTGACATTTTAAAAGCTGAAATATTATTTAGGCTCCGCTTAATGGACACCGCCAGTCAGTGCGGCGTGTAAAATAAATGATAAAAAATATACTTAACTTGATAACTGACTACTTACTTTTAAAGATAAGTCGACTACGTTAACCATAATGAGAGACTTCTGCCGTTGTCTGCGCGAGTATCTCTGGTACGAATTTTCTACGGCTTCATCCTAAAATGTTTAATATTTCTAGTAGAACATTATTTTTATCAAATTCAAGAAAATTGGAATTATAAGCATTTTGTGTAAATGCGTATACTTATATCGTCGTCGTCAACATTTGCCTAGATAAAGTAGTAATGCTAAGCGAAGTGAGGCATTTCTCAGTGTTTCCGATGGCAAGCCTTTCTTTCATAAATAACACTTCAACAACCTTTCGCTATGTCACATTTTTTTCCAATTATATCTAGATTTAGGAGATGAGTGTCAAAAGTCAGTTATTATCCCAAAATTAAGTTAATTCATACAGGTACCTTGAAACTGTTGGTGATGGAGGGCCAATAAATCCCCTTGTAGTACCGCCCCGTCCGGAGCATGCCCTCCGTCGTCGCTGGAACGGAAAATATGTTATTTATCCATTAAAAATATATATTTTAGCTTAACACTTCACTGGACAGTGAACTGCTATAGCAGGTACAATAATTACTTCTTTTGAATTTCGTTAAATGTCTGGAATTAGGTTAGGCAACAATGTAGACTCCGGACTTAGTAGAAAGTTCTTCGCATTGGATATGACTTTCTGGAGAGCTTTTTTACAGATAATCTACTGCTACTGACTAGAACTGTGTAAAAAAGAAACACCGTTTAGACACGATAAGAACTTTAGCAAAATTTACACCCAGGTATTTGTATAATTAATGAATAACAATGTTGTTGATTTTGATCGATTTTAGAATATCTGTTGTTCTTACAAAGGCAATGCCAGCCAATTTTGACTTTCCTAATCCCGATTGGTTATTATTTATTATTGCGACGTTGCCAGGGCATTGCATCCTACTCCTATTTTAGAAAACCCAACTTTACTCCCACGGGAATCCTTCAAATCGTATATTGAGAAGCTCAAATGGAAACAAATATGCATTTTTATTGGCACTGCGGTCAGAAATAGATCGAACAAACTTTGAAATAAATATCAGAGTTAATTTTGGGTAAACCAATACCGCTCTATTATTTTATTTGTTCTATCTTCCGCTTTATTTACTTAGGTTCAGTTTCGAAATTTCATGATTATTGTTAATTAAAATGATGTTTAGGCCGATTGTGATTTTTATAGTATTTGGTTTTAAATAGTTTCTTTTTTTACATTTCACGAAGACTACAATTTTTAAAACGTTAATCCGATTTTTTTAAGATAATTTTATGTTAATTTGATTAAAACTAACGTGAGAAATAGTGATAGTTACAGTACTGGGCCGTCTATCACATCGGAAAGATGGTCCTAACTCGCCTTGAAAATGACTTCCGTATGAAGTCGAAACTAGTCGGCGGATCCGGCTAACAAGACGCGTGAGTATCCGTATAAAAATCATTATAAATGTATGTTGCCTATAATGAAGCAAATTCGTGATTTTAACATACATAATAAATTGCCCATATTGAATCGGTATATTCCACTCTGTTCACCTGGGTGATATCACCTGGGTGAAAAGAGTAGACTTTTTAGTATCTTCATTTCACCTCGGACTCATTTCACCCAGAAAATTTCATCAGGTGAATTGATTCGACAAAATTTGTGTCATTTATTCACCTTGGACTTAATTCACCCAGGTGATATAGGGCCACTTTTTTAATCAAATTAGTAGAATTTGATCACCCGCATACAATCTCTCAAATTAAAAGCCGTGTTACTATATTTATTAATTTAATTTAAATTAAACCTTATAAGAAATTCAAAAGTGATTGTTACGGCAAAGAAAATAAAATAATTTAATAATTTTCTTTAGTGCAATATAGTATTTTCTTGTTCGGAATGGTAAGTAGTAATAAAATAAGTTTTAGTTAGGTGGGTACTTTTAAATATTGTTTTCGATGTTGACTGTTTCAGTAAGCCTTTTTCTCGAAAAATTACGTAGATTTTTATTTTCAATTAATGTTTTGATTATTTTTAAGCAAATTTTTACACACTGAGTGTTCCTGATGATCACTTTTATACTGCTTATTAAGATTATTTACATTAAAATGATTAAAATAATAACTTGACTTTGATTTGAGAATTTTTTTTTAGATTTTGTATTTAGGTGATAAAAGTATACTAAATTTACTAAAAAAGTGGCCCATTATCACCTTGGTGAATAAATGCGAAAGTGAACAAATGACACCAATTTTGTCGAATCAATTCACCTGGGTGATATCACCTAGGTGAAATGAGTCCAAGGTGAAATGAAGATACTAAAAAGTCTACTCTTTTAACCCAGGTGATATCACCCAGGTGAACAGAGTGGAATATACCATTGAATCTACTATTCTAATATTAAATGCAAAAGTAGGCCCATTTGCCTACTAACAGCCACAACTTAACTTCTAAACATTTTTTATGACTACCTACTCTTTAGAATGTCATCTGTCAGAAACGCCTTTCCACCAGCTTCACTCGCGTGAATTTGTTTCAGTATTTTTGAATTTTCTCGAAAGAAGCTTAAATATTCCAGGGTAAAAACTACCCTTAATATTACTCTGTTATTTTTTAACTCTCAAAAGTCTTCGTAAATAAAGGTAAGTGAGAAATAACGTCTATATATTTTTCAGATTTATGATAACTGAAATTATTAATTACTAGCTACGCCCCGGGGCTTCGCTCCCGTGGGAATTTCGGTATAAAAAGTATTATCCTACCCGTGTACCAAATTTCATCGAAATTCGTCCAGTAGATTTTGCGTGCTTGAGTAACAAACATCCTCACAAACTCACATCCAAACTTTCGCATTTATAATATAGAGGGATTAGTAGGAAGTAAGATAGCAGGAAAGTAGGAAGTAGGATAACAAAATAGGTACCTATAAACCTTTTTGAACGAAAAGGATACTTTTGCAAACAAATTTCCTTTTGACATGATTGTCTTATGCAGCTAAAACTACGGAAAGTTGTAACTTTGTAGAACTTTGTAGAGCTACGCCGAGTGCTACGAGAGTACTACGGCGTAGCTCCGTAGCACTCTCGTAGCAATTAGGAGTCTGCCAACTAAAGTGAGGACTATAGTTGGAATAAAGATTTACTTCAGTAATATTCACAAAATCCTAGTGCTAAATCTAAATATACATACATGACTTTCTTTGGTATAGGAAAAAAAATGCGAAATACTTGAAATAAAATTGAACAAATTTTAAAATCGAAATATTACATTTCCGAAGCTACATTTTCAATAAACTACCACTGAAACAAATGCCAAACGCATTTGAGTTAAGTAAATATCGACATTTAATCGGGAATGTCGATACAGTGAAAAGTGGGACATTATTTCCGCGCACTGCACCCGAGTTAGGCTTAAACTCCACCAAATACGATAGGCGAAAAAGATGCGTTTGAAACTAAGAAGCAAGACAAACTACATGGAGTGCTTCAAAAAGGGCGGGAATAGATTTATTCAGGGTCTTATAGTTATAGTATTTTTTTAATGGTTATATATTAATCAATTATAACGAAAATTCTTCGAGTGACGCACAGTCAAAACTACTGGGCGTAGGAAGCTGAAATCTGGCATGTAGTTTTGTTAGGGAGTGTAAGGGGTGCTCCCTTACACTCCCTAACAAAACTAACTAAGAGAGGATTTCCCGAAATTCCCGCGGGAACCAATTTCTGGCCTATACTAGTTATAAATAAAAATATCGCTTAGTTACACCCCAGCTATATCTCCATATATTTCAGATTTATTGGACTTCGGCCCTTAAATACTTTGTTTTATTTGTTAACCCAACTATTCCGGAACATTTCTAAACGAAAACAATCTATTGTTACAGATTCAATGCGAAATCTGTCCATTTGGTCTTGTGGTCGTTTTCAATTTGGGTCCGGAATTAGGAATGTGTGTTTTCGGCAAGTTATTAATCATTTTGGAATTTAGTTGGACCATACTCGTATCTACTAGAATACTGAATAGTTACTAATTAATTGTTATACTGCATTATTAATAATAATGGAGTAAAATAATAATTAATTTGTATAATAGAATTTACTTATACCCCACTTTCTGCTTAACCTTAAGGTTTGACTGTCAGACAATGCTTTTAGCATTAAGACCACCTTTTGTACTGTACTACTTTTGTATGTGTGTACAATAAAGTTTAAATAAATAAAATAAATAAAAAAATATTATCGAGTACCTGTCAATTTCAATTTTATTTTTTATGAAGATCCATGGAATATTTGAGACTATAGCTTTTGCCCGTAGTTTTGTCCGCGACTTCGCCATTTACCCCGGTCAGGAATGACATTTCCGAAAAACATTTCTTAGTGTAAACTTGCAGTACAAAACCTGTCTACAAAATTGTAAGTATCAACGTACAGCGGTTTTGGCCCTGCGAGGATATGTCCGTCAGACAGCGTGATCTTTTAGATTTGTTTATATCAACCTAACTATAACTTGTATAAAGTAGATCTACAGATATTACTCAATAGCCATATTTCATAAACAAACTAGTTACCCAACTATTAAATGCCATTAATCTCATAATTGAAACTGCGTCCGACTAGATTTGCGGTTGCATCAAATTTGATGGCGCAACAACTACCTAACTTAGTTTACTGTGTTACTGTATTAGTTGTCGTGTAGTCTACAAGTAATGCATAAAGTACTAAGAATCATATCTTTGTTTATAAGCTAAAAAATAAATAGTGATACTGTACTTAGTACTTACACAAAGTTTAAATCTGGTCGCGCTAAAATAATGACCACTTCTACTAATATGAAATAGGATTCAAACACACTTAAGTAAAAGAAATAGCAGTCATTTGAACAGTTGTTTTTCAAATGTGTGATAAGATGTCCCAATAAAGTGCTCATTGGGACTCGTAATTAGGACTATTTCAGTCCTGAGCGCACTAGAAATAAATCAGGTAAGTAGGCAATAATAGAAAGGTAATTTAACCTATATAATAACCTGAAAAATAAAATTAATTACCTGGATCTGTATCAGGACTAAAAGGGTTGAAGGTGGAGGCATCGTCGTCACTTATTCGGAGCTACAAAATAAACATTTAAAATTTATTAAAAAAAACAAAACACGATCAATAACTTGCCGTTTTATCTATTTTATCGTCATATTTTATGTAAATAAAGACTTGCAAAATATTAATGAGTAATATTAGAGAGCTTAAATGAATAAATTATGACTATTCTAAAGCTAACACAACTGTAACTTGTTTAATTTGCTAACCTTTTAGTTCTGAGAAGAATTTAATTATTCAAGGAGACAATTTTCCAATGAAGAAGATTGTCAATTATTTTATGATTTTTTAAAATTATGAAATGGAACATTTATTACCTACATACGTGGCCAGCATTTTGGCATGCCAAAATAATGTTTAATCGTATTAAAAAATGGAATGAGTAATATTTTTTCTTTTACTAAATACTGGCTGCATTTCTTTTTCTTTTTTTCACGAATATTGCTGTGTCCGTCAGATCAACAACATATGCTTATCTAATGTTTGTTTATTTATTTAATCTATGCGACTGACCTGGTCATCGGGTGCCGAACAACTAGCGCCATCTCCCGGCAGCCGCTCGCCTTCAGGACCCGGCGGCGCTTCGTGACCCTCGCCTTCCCTCCTCTCCGAGGTGTGGACTTGTCCCTGAGGAAAAAAAACCTTTTTTAGGGAATTGTAAATATCATCAAAAATAAATAAAATATCAACTAAATACTTCTACTTGAGAAAAAAGGTCTTTATACAAGACCAACAACCAATATGACCGACGGTTCATAGTACCCATGAACTTGTACGGAACCCTCAGCGCGCGAGTTTAACTCACACTTGGCAATTTTCTTCAACCTACCAATTCATCGAAGTAAATTGAAAGAAAAAGAGCGAGAAGCTTCCACAGATAGCCGAAAAGCGAGATGAAAGATGTTACACATCGAAAATAGTTGAGGTACGTTGACAAATCGCCTGCCAACATTTCGAAGCTTCGTAGATACGATTTACTACGCGATACTTCTGGATATAGAAACGCCTGATAAACAAGTGAGGTGATATCATTAAATAAACGCATTAGCCGTTATCGTCTCTTCTTCATCATGTACACTCACGAGCAATTACCTGTTAACAAAACTACATGGAAAGAGAATGTGATACACGTAATATGTGCGACTTCAGTTAACAACATCAAACGAAGTCTGCAGACTTAGACTGCATACGGTTCATGAAAGATGACTGCATGAGGACGATGTGTCGTTGACTGTACTGACGACATTGGCTATTTATTTGGCTGTTTATTCCTTCATGATTTTATTTATAGGTCCTGACCATGGAAGTAATAAATACTTTGTACTAAGACTTACTATTTCCATGGTCCTGACTGATATTTGAATGACGCGCGCGACGACGACTTTAGTAGGCAACAAAATGGCAAACAAAATACTAGACGGCTGGGTAGATGTCATTTCCATCCATATGTAATATACTTCCATATATAACTTATATACTTCCTAATGATAAATTTGTTATCTATTCTGTCGTTAGATTCACTTCTGCAGTATCGCGGGAACAAGCACTCTCACGCACACATTTACACCTTACCTTAATCAAGTGTCCTAATTAAGCTGTGGATTATTCGTGAATTAGAGGTTCTGTTATTCGAGATCGCATGACTTCGGTGCTAAGTTTTTCGTGGTAGCGTGCATTCGTTGTTAAGTGATTCGTATTAGTAAACTTACGGGGACGTGGTATTCGTTGTTAACTTTTCACTATTATGGCTGAACTTTGCGATGACTGACGTCGGCCGTCGCGTCAACTCGTGAACGGGTGTTGCCAGGGGGAACTGGTCTGCTCGATTCTGATTCGAATTTTATTTCTTAACCATTTCATTGTGGTTACTCGATCACAAACATAACATGTTTTATTATATTATATTTGTTTTTTATATTTTATTTTATTTTTGACTGTACACAATCTAGTGTAAT
Organism: Ephestia elutella; assembly: GCA_018467065.1. Lineage (NCBI taxonomy): Eukaryota > Metazoa > Arthropoda > Insecta > Lepidoptera > Pyralidae > Ephestia > Ephestia elutella. Next base: position 4,889,743 of record CM031578.1, read on the forward strand.
GTATAAACTATATTGTATAGGTATAATGTGACAAATAGTGAGTTATTGGTGTTTAAAGCGGGTTCCAAATGCTACGATGTTGTACCAGAAGTAAAGTTGTACGGCACTCCTCTAAACAGGGTCACAAAATTTAAATACCTTGGGCATTGGGTCTCTGAGTCCCTCGAGGACAACACTGATATACAGAGAGAGCGCAGGGCACTAGCTGTACGAGGCAATATGTTGGCCCGTAGGTTTGCAAGGTGTTCTAATAACGTTAAGGTTACATTATTTAAATCATATTGTCAGTCCTTCTACACCTGCAGCCTATGGGTCAACTACACTCAAAAATCCCTGAAGTCTTTCAGAGTGCTCTACAATAATATGTTCAGGATACTGATGCGGCTGCCGCGCTTCTGTAGCGCGTCGGGGATGTTCGCCGAAGCACAAGTTGATGGCTTTGATGCCATATTGAGAAAGAGGGTGGCCTCCCTGATGCGCAGAGTGCGTGGCAGCGGCAACAGTCTCCTGAGGGTTATTGCAGGCTTGGTACAGGGTCCATTTTTGGCACACTGGACCAGTCTGCATATAAATCCTAAGAAAAAAACATACTTGTAATTTATTTAAGTACTAACATTATTTTTAAGTACTTTTTTACTAACACATATGGATGTTTGTCTGAAATAAAGAAATTGAATTGAATTGAATTGAAAATAAAGTTAATAAATAGCCCCTCTGGCATGTTAGGCGACCTAGACTGTTTCATGAGTTTCTTTCGGCATTTCTTCTCAGCAGTCAGTGGTCGTTCCAAAATGCTAGTAGTTTGTAGCTTTGAGACTTAATATATTATGATTATATAATTAGTTTTCGTAAAAAAGAGCCTTCTTTAAAGGCCAAGTTTCAATAAATAATTTTTGATTTTGATTTTGAAGTCAGGTATCACCATAGAGCAACACGGACTCCTTACGGAGGGAGAAGCCATAGCGACATGTTTTCATTCAAATCTTTCTGGCATTTTTTGCGGGGGGAGGGAAATTCACGCAAGCGCTGTTCGGTACACACATACATAATGAAAATCTGTAATTACGACAAATTACGACACTACATATGAAATATAAAACAATACATTGACAAATCTGTCACCACCCGTCAGATTTTTGTGTACGAATATAAGACAGAACACACATTAACATATTTTTGACTTTGTTTTCAATAGTGAATGGCAAAAATGTAACTCTGCATTATCGATGAAATATAAATTATCGAATTTCTCGGGCCTTCATATAATCAATAGCTTTAATAAAATCTGTGGGTGGGTGGTTTAGCCGTGAGTATAACAGTATTACTTCGCATTTATAATATTTATTGCTAAGGAGGTATGGAAATATGGATACGTTCTTATGAATGACATACCCGGGGCTCTAGAGCCCCGGGTATGTTAGCAAGCAGTAATTTGCATTTTTTATATACTAGTGGTTTTATCTGTGGGTCTGACGAAGAATGTGCACTTCGCAAAACGTACACTCGAACAAAAGGTGGATTCCGCAATTGGTGCACTTCGCAGAGTGTGCACTTCGCAGAATTAGCATAATCCTAACTATATATTATAAATGCGAAAGTGAGTTTGTTTGTTAACAAACAAACTCACTTTCGCTAAAGTGTTGTTAAAGTTCGATAAAGTGTCAAAAGGAACACCTTTTGACACTTTATATACTGAAACAATCTTCTTGAATTTTCGCATACACATAGCTGGAAATACGGAGAAGGACATAGGGTACCTTTAATCCCGGGAAAGAGCACTATTCTCGTGGAAAATCCACGCGGGCGAAGCCGCGGGCGAAAGCTAGTAATAAAAATAAAATTACAGTTGAAAAGTTATCACGTTTATTAGTTAAGTACCACAAAAACAAGAAAGGGATACTTATAAAATTTAAATTATCTAAATATAACTTAACTATTTCTAGTAATTTTCGCTGACACATCACTGTCTTGTTCATCCGAGCTGACTTACACCATTCGTGGAAATCAGATGCCTTATAATAAGCTAAACAAACGGGACTTGTCTTTTTGGCATCCCAGGTTTGCTAGTTGTTGCACAAGTTTTTCCATACACACATCTCTAAGTAGGTATTTTTAGGAAAGCTGTAAAAAAATAAGAAAATACACGTTACAACATACAACAATTTAAAGCTATACCTATCGCAGTTTATCGATACTGACACACAATGTAAGCAAAGTAACATCACTAAATCTAGATGTTGGACGGAATTATCACTCGACAAATCCGTGTTTCTATAGGCGACCGGACTGATGTTGGTAAACAAATCTAACAATGACATTATAATAAAATGTATGCATTTTTGTTTAATTTATAATCATATGATAAGAATTTACTTACTAGAGAAATGTAACACCATCTTTCTGTAAAATAGATGTCCCAGACGTCTTTTTGCAGCACAAAATTGAACAATTCGGAATTTTTTGTATTGCGGCCTATGTGTCATTCACACTGACTGATGGATTCTGTCTAGCGAAAAGTCCGAATGCAAACAGTTTTTATAAACGCTCAAGTCCACCTGGGCCTAAGCTTTGCCAGAGGGGAAAGACATCTATGGCGCCTCCCTTCCGGGCCGCGCGCGGAAGTCCTTGTTGCTCGAAGGGTATCACACTCCACAGTAAATGTCCGTAGTGATCTGTATCATAAGTTTATGAAAGCTATTTCAGACACCACTCTCACATAACAGGTTAATTGAGTTATACCTACGTTCTTGATGCACTCAATTTTGTATCAAACTACTTACCTATGTGATGTGAAGAGATAATAAACGATTACCTATTTAATTTATTTATTACTAGCTTTCGCCCGCGGCTTCGCTCGGGCGAAGCGGGAACAGTGCTTTTTCCCGGGATGAAAGGTACCCTATGTCCTTCTCCGTACTTCCAGCTATGTGTATGCGAAATTTCAGGAAGATTGGCTTAGTAGATAAAGCGTGAAGAGGTAACAAACGAACAAACAAACAAACTCACTTTCGCATTTATAATATTAGTTAGGACTAGCTGTCGCCCGCGGCTTCGCCCGCGTGAGTTTAACTTAGATGAAAAATCTCCCTTGAAGCTTTTCATCAGATGTTCCAGATCTTTAATTTTTATACGTCAGCAGAAACTGCTCATCAGGTTGAACGACTTTTACTAAGGCGCCATTTCCATATTATGTTATAGTGTAGCTGGTCTCTTGCAGTTCTTCATCAGATGTTCCAGACCTTCAATTTTTATACGTCATCAGAAAATGCTCATCAGGTTAAACGACTTTTGTTAAGGCACCATTTCCATATTTCTTATAGTTTAGCTGTTCTGTTAAGGTTCTTCATCAGGTGTTCCAGTTTCAAAATCAATTATAGCCTATTATCCCGGTCAAATTAGACATTGAGGCCTACATTAATTCGCATTAAGCTGAAAATTGGTACGAATGTTAAGAATACCATTATAAATAAATTGTCAAAGATCCTTAAGGATCCGCCGTCTGGAAAAAAAATAAACATGGTTAAAGTATAAAAAAATGAGTTTTTTGCATTTTTCAGCTAAACGGTGAGTTTTACAGCAATTATAGTCAAGACACGATTGAAGCTCCTCTAATTCTCTACAACAAATATTATTACACTTCTTTTCCTAAGAATCGCCATTTCCGAGTTATAGCGGTTTAAAGATAAGAAAAAACAAATTCTTCGTAATATACACGAAATGAGGTAGATACACGAAAACCTCGTTAGCATCGATACACTGGATAGTGTTGATACAATTGATAGTATCGATAGTATTGATACAATCGATAGTATCGATACAATCCATAGTATTGTCGCGAACCAGAAATCGGTACTATCAATTATTAAACGATTGGGTTAGATTTTTTGAAATTCCACAATCGATTGATCTATTAGTCGATTTTCCGGCAACACTAATGAAAGACAGGTACCCTATGTCCTTCTCAGTACTTCTAGCTAGGTTTATGCGAAATTTTAAAAAGATGCGTTCAATATATAAAGCGTGGTAACAAACTCACTTTCGCAATGTTAGGAATTTGTGTGACCTCGTATCAATCATTCATTACGCATTTTTTTAGCGCGTGGTGGTTTGACAGTGACATTAAAATACTGAACTGATGTTAGTTGCGATTAGATCTGTGAGTTATGCGTCAACGATTTGGCGCCGTAATTACAAATCATCTAGTGTTAACTTTCAAATGCATGCATGTTAATGTACTTTTATATATATGAATGCGACGAATAAATTCTCCCTAATATATTATAGATTAATAAATTACATAATGTATACCGCTTTTTATTTCAATATGATGACAATAGATCGTGGAATAGGCCTACTGGGGAAACCACGTAAAAAACAAGCACCAAACACACTACCTCATGGGTGGTGTGGAAACGTGTGCATATTACGAAGAATTTGTTTTTTCTTATCTTTAAACCGCTATAACTCGGAAATGGCGATTTTTAGGAAAAGAAGTGTAATAATATTTGTTGTAGAGAATCAGATGAGCTTCAATCGTGTCTTAACTATAATTGCTGTAAAACTCACCGTTTAGCTGAAAAATGCAAAAAACTCATTTTTTTAAACTTTAACCATGTTTATTTTTTTTTCCAGACGGCGGATCCTTAAGGATCTTTGACAATTTATTTATAATGGTATTCTTAACATTCGTACCAATTTTCAGCTTAATGGGAGTTTTTGTAAGCTCACCCCTATTTTTATGGCTATCTTGACCGGGGTATATATGTTGCCCAGGCTTAATAGCTATACAACAAAAAAAAATCATTCAAATCTGTCCAGTAGTTTTTGCGTGAAACGCGTACATACATACAGACAGACAGACAGACAAGAAATTCCAAAAATTTTTTTTTGCTTTCTATTATTGTTTTTAAGTGTCCCTCTATCCATTTCAGTCAAAAATACTAAATGTACAGACAAAATATTTTTACTGTTTTATTATATGTATAGTATTAGTTAGGATTAGAATATATTATATGGTTGTCAAAGAACGTCTTTACTTAAAAAGACTTTCAATATAAGACATCCAACATACGAAAAATTTACAATACCATGTAAAGAATAAAACTTAAAGTAACATTCTCCCTTTAGTAGTCGGGTAAAAGGGGTTTTAAATAAGCGCACAAAGTGTACTGCAAATGGGTTTAATGCACTCAGGTGCATTGGGCGAATAGTACTTGCAGCTAAAAGTATATCTACATAATACATTCTGGCGTTTACAGTTTTAATTGCTCTAATAAATAATAAAAAATATTTACGTCTTAATATTTTTGACCTGAAAAATAATAATTGTAAAGATATAATTTTATTTTCAACACAATTGTATTGTTCAGAAATAGATGAATATGAATATTTTATTTGACTAGTTTTTGCTCTCGGATTCGTCCGCGTGAATTTTGTCTTTCACCCATTTCACCGTAACGGCGGTTAATATTTGAAATTCCTCTCTTTTCATTTCTTTCCAAATACTGGTAAAAAAAAAATCTAATTTTTGCCATTTCGACTCGAGATGCTGATGTATTTCCAAAAGTTTTTTCTACTTCGTACTCATTTAACCACACTATATAAAGAACCTTTCTGGATAGGCAATTTGTCAGCGGTCTATTTTATAAAAGTATATCCGTACATACATACATACACATACATACACACACATACAACATACATACATACATACATACATACATGTGTACATACTTTTAAAAATCCGTAATGCAAGTCAGTGAAGGCGTGAGGGTTATCATTTTTCCGTTCACTAGCTGACGTTACTGGCGAGTAAAATCTGTCAGATAGTACTGTCTAATACTGTCATTTGAATTTGACAGTCCCCACTCGACAGTAACGCCAACTAGTGAGCGGAAACACAACACCGATAATGTAAGGAATGAGGAGAGCACAGAACTATTTTAACTTAAGCTTTAAAAGCTTAAGTTAAAATAAACACACACACACACTACACAGCTAGCACAGAACTATTTTAACTTAAGCTTTAAAAGTTAAATAGTTCTGTGCTCTCCTCATTCCTTCTTCTCTCAGCCTAAAGATGTCCACTGCTGGACAAAGGCCTCCCCCAAGGATTTTATCCATGGGGGGTTTTGCCGTAATCGCCACGCTTGGCAGGCGGTTTGGCGATCGCAGTGTGATATCATAGTACGCGGAAAGATGCTGCTGCCCATCCTCCGGTGTTTTAAATCCCTTAGTCGCCTTTTACGACACCCACGGGAAGAGATGGGTTGGTGCTATTCTAGGGCCACACCACAGGCCAGATTCATTCCTTACATTATTATTATCTTTATGTTTTCTCTAAAGAGAGGGTATATTTATGCAACTAACGCGGGCTATGTAGCAAAGCGATAGGAGCAAGAAATTAAATAGAAATATTATTATTTATTTAATGACAAAAGATACAATACTCAGTCATATAAATGTGCATAAACCTGACAAGGTTTGACAAGTTTTACATTTAATACATATCACAGGCCACGCGAGGGCGACCTCAGCCGCAATAAAAAGCCGCCATCAATCATTTCCATCGATACGTCCCTAATATCGGCGACCGCGAATCCGAGTGATATTAGTGATATTTTGCAGGCGGTGATTTTTGTCACTGTGCGCGACTTGGAAATAGCCGACTCATGTACCTAATGTAGTATTAGAGTTTGATGACCCGTGTATGCTGGGTTTTATAAACTTATTAGCTTTACCCCACGGCTTCGCTCACAAAGGAATTTCGGAAATGTCGATACCTATGGACTTTTTCATGAATGTAGCTATTTATTGATCCTTCAATTACGGCGTTTTAGATAACAATTGTTTAACAATACAACAGACGCAATACCGCATGCGATCTCTACGTTCGTCATGGCGGACTATCAAAAAAAGAAACTTATTCGAACAAAAAAATTCTTTTTGTCTTTATATATTTTTGTCTACTTAGTATAATCAAACGAAGGACAAATTAAATTTTTAGAAAAAGTGCACGTACAATCTATAAAGCCATTAAAAAAAAATCAACCTAGAAATTCGGATAAACTAAACAAGCTTGTAATTTATATTGTTTGTAATTTATTTTGATCGCTTACCTATGCATCAAGTACTTAATACTAATAAGTACTCGTATTAATTACTTGAGTAACTAATATTAATAATTGTCTGGGATAAATCCGCCAAATTTACTTTTCTTATTGTATTTTTGTTATGTGTTGTGAAATAAAGAGTTTACAAACAAACTAATACCACATAGGTATCTAGCAATTTATATTCAAATATCTATCCTATGCATGCTAGGTACTCAGCGCCAGCGTGGTGCACGCTAACTCGTAATTAAATGGTGATAGAGTAATTGTGATAGGTGATAAACTAACTAAATAAAAGATTTTATTGAAAAACGAATGCATTTTAGTTTTCATACTCCTAATAAAATACTAGATAGTATTTTCCAGGCTTATGTAGTTATATTGTATCTTATACCAAATATGTACGCTACGCAAATATTACGTTAGAGTTTTTATAGTATTTGCTAATATACCTATCGGAGACTTTCACGCGAAAGGCAATAAAAGAAAAATCATCGCACTGCCGTATCCGGGTGATTGCTGCTTGAAATATTATATGCTATGGTGATACCGCTTCTGTTACAGGACCAAGACTGTATTTTTTTATTTATACATACTTGAGATTTTTACAGAATGGCGACAAATAATAAAAAGAAAAATCTTCCATGGAATCACTGGTCAAAATAATTTAAAAGTTGTTGTATTTATCAACCCAACTATCGACTTGCCATGGAATCTATTTGATAATCATCTATATCAATTTGATAGATAGAAAGAAAGTTACTCGTCGTTACACTTTATGATCAAAGCACAAATTTCATTATTTTAGTGCTATCAATTTAAAAAAAAAATTAAAAATAAAGACTCATTTTCAACATAGCAAGCGAGCATAAACAGGTACTTAATACATTTTAATGAACTTCTTTTCACAATAACCGAGGTCCGACTAAGAGAAAATTGCCATTCCGGCGGCCCGCGACCGCGGAAGCGCTCCACGTGATGGTAATGACAAACAGATTGCCAGACCTACTCCATTACCGGAGATTACTTCGCTAGCCAGCGTCTAAGGCGTGCGGATACCTTATGTCCGTTTCCATTTTTCTTTTTGATGTAAAACAACTGTTGGCAGTAAAATCGACTCGAATGCCTTGACAGAAAATGGCATGATGTGTCGTGTCTCGTGTCATGATGCTCATTTGTTTTACATCTGCTAGCCGCCCCGATGCAATGTGCAGTTTTGACCCAAAACAGCAAGCTAAATTAAGACTACTTTATTTTATTATGATCTACTTTATATATTATATCTCACGCTACACAAAGATCTTTCTTTCTCGCATCATCATCTCGCGTGTAATGCCCGTTTTCCCTTAGTTTCAGGAAACGGGTCAGGAAGGAAGTGCTGAACTGCACCCTGCGTCATCCGACGTATGCCGTACATACTCAGTTGCCTGACATATAGCCGCAGATAAGGAAACAAAAAAAAAACTGGATTCTTATACGTTTGTTTTTTTATCTCTACTACTCTATTAGATAGGTACTATATGTACTTATTTATCGATTACCGAATGAAATTTAACCGAAATTTTAAACCTCGATTATTAGATAGTATATGTATTTATCGATTACGAAATGAAATGATTGTATATTAGGTGAGCTTTAACTGAAGTAGGAATTACCAATTTTTCTTTTTATAAAAACTTTCTTAAAACTTCTTCGAATATAGTAAGTTTTTTAAGTATATTTTTATTCAAAAAACACCTCAGAAAAATGTAACTCTTCCGACATTTGTATTTTTATGAAAGTAGATTCATGGAAGTAGAAAAACAAAGTCCAAGGTAAAACAGAGTCGGTTCCATATCAAAACAAAACACGAAAACATATCCTTTCAATACATTTACCCGTGACCTCTAACAATACCCGTAAATCTGGAGTCACTTTCGGAATAACATTGTTACGGCAAATATTTTCCTCATACGTAGCAATTTGGTGAAGTATCGCAGATAAGCTATCGGAGATAAGGCTTGCCCCATCTCGTGTAAGGCAAAACAAAAGTTTTTAAAACATGTCTGTAAAAATCTGTAGACAATTTTGCTATTGCTCGTGGCTTCACCCGCAAAAAATTATACACCAAAACCTTCCTCATGACCTACCCTGTCTATTGGTGAAAACCGCATGAAAATCTGTTCAGTAGTTTTTGACTAGTCAGACAGACAGACACAGCGGGGGACTTTTTTATACAATGTAAGGATTATAACGCCCTTACGCCAAATCCTAACTAATATTATTAATGCGAAAGTGAGTTTGATTGTTACCTCTTCACGCTTTATCTACTGAACCAATCTTTTTGAAATTTACGCATACACATAGCTGGAAGTACGGAGAAGGACATAGGGTACCTTTTCATCCCGGGAAAAAGCACAGTTCCTGTGGGAAATTCACGCGGACGAAGCCGCGGGCAAAAGCTAGTCCTAACTAATATTATAAATGCGAAAGTGAGTTTGTTTGTTTGTTTGTTACCCCTTCACGCTTTATCTACTGAACCAATCTTCCTGAAATTTCGCATACACATAGTGCGAAGTACGGAGAAGGACATAGGGTACCTTTTATCCCGGGAAAAAGCACAGTTCCTGCGGGAAATTTACGCGGACGAAGCCGCGGGCAAAAGCTAGTACTCTATAAATTCTACAGACAATACACTGCTTACGCTCACTAAAACAATATTATGTAAAACGTAGAGATTATATACTCTTTGATTATGTAAGCAATACGTAAACTCAAATTAGAATGGAATTCGATCAGATTTCGCGTAGTGTTTTTTTTATTTGATTAGATTGAGTAAGTGTGAGTGAGCGAAGGACATCATCTTCAAAAATCGGCAAAATACGAGTAAACGACTGGCTCTATCATAGACATAGAAAAATAAATCAAATTAAAAACTTTTTTTCAAACTTTATGGGCTCTGTGCCACATCTAACAGATTTTTGTGGGACTAATTTCCTTCCGGAACAACTCTACTTAAATACTGTTTTTTTTTAGAATACCCTGCGATAAATATAACTCGGGCTTTAGTAACGTTTTACAAAACCGAATCAGGGGCCAAACGGCCATTTTGATGAATTGGAATATGATCCATTTCTCAGTCCCTAAATATTTAAAAATGAAACTTATGCAACTACTTACAAGGTTCATTTTTAAATATTTATGAAATGAGAAATGAATCATATTCTGATTCGTCAAAGTGGCCTTTTTAGACCCCCAGGTGATCATTCATTTCTTTCTCGGACCCGACGCATATTATTTGCCGCCAATACCTGTTACTTTGGTTTGCTATTTTTGTTTTACATTATTGAGTTGTTGCTGATAGATTTTTGGCACCAACTATAAGTACAGTTATTTAGAGTACAAAAACTAGGTAACTACATATATAAAATATTCTCTGATTAGGTATGGCAAACTCTTTCTTTCATTGCGGGTCTCAAATAAACACAATTTAAAATTCTTTTTTCAATCACTGCGTTTAGATAACAATAGTTTTACAATAGGTGCGCTACCGAATGCGATCCCTTAGTCGTTGCGTTGAAGGATTTTTAAAATGATCTTGTTAAATCTTCTTAAAAATCAGCCTACCTGGGAAAGGTGTCAGGAAGGCGTAAGTCGGCAGGAAGGTGGTGTAAGTCGGGCGCCCCAGATATCGCTGTGGAGATACACTGTGGACTGTGGAGGCTGTTCTGCGTGAGCTGGGAGCTTACAACTAGCGACCCTCCGCGCAGAATAGAAGTCTATGGCGCTCTCTCGTATCGGAGGCCAAGATCCTCTTTGGCACAGAATTAATATAAGTACTATGTACACAAAGGAAACTCCTTGCCCCTCCCGCAATATGGCACCCCCGCACTTCTCCCCCGTTCTTGTGCGTATTGGGACGCTATGACTATAAAAACGCACACATTGACGTGTTCACGGATGCACAGTTTCATTTGTAGTAGTAGTAGGTATATATGACGCCTCATTTCTATGAAGCGCCCTGTGCCTCCGCGCATAATAGAAGTCTATGGCGCTCTCTCGTATCGGAGGCCAAGATCCACTTTGTGGTCACTGAGCCAGCGGAGTAAGTGTAAGTAAATCTTCTACAATTGTGAACGTTTTAATTTTTAACATTCGGCTAAGTTCGGCTACATGTCCGCATTCAGTGTTACGTCAAAGTTATAATAATTAAGTGGGAGTATCAAAGTGCTGAAGATGGCAAAGTTAGGGTTGTTTCAGAACTCGTGTAACTGTTATTACTTACTCTTGCTAATGAGATTATATTACTTGGATACTTAGATCGGTTGGCGAATTACTTATATTTTCTGGTCTGGTATTTATCTCCGTAGATTTATCTACCGTCAATGGATTTCTTCTTACGTAGTATATAGTTTTTTTTCCTTGACTATCTCTCTTTCTAGAATTCAAGGTAGACTAGATAGAGGTATGTACCTCCAAGTGGATAATTCTTAGAGCCTCATTTTGGCATGCATCCTCAATTGCTCATAACAGATACCTTTGACCACTTATACAAGAGTACTTTTATAATCACACCAGCTGTACTCGCCAGTTTCTCTTCCGTAGGAAATTTGGGTTCTGGATAGCCTACCTCATAAATGTGGCTACCGTACAGAGAAATATTATTTCAAATCCGACTGGCATGGTAGTTCTAGAGATATAGTCATTCAAACATACACACAGTCAAAATCTTCAGGTAGATTTTCTAATATAATAACATTCATCATCATATTGATAACATGATCCGTGTAAAATTTTAGATTCTCTGACAGGAAGTGGCAACAGTTTTCATTAACAAAATGAATGGTTTATTTTTGAGCTGGTAGAAAGATAGAACACGGAACTTTGCTTTTAAAAGTTGTTTGTCACACTATTTGTGATATTCATTACCTGGGAACAATAGGGGAAAGAAATAACATGTTTTTCACTTTCTTCGCTGTAGAATTTATAAAGTTCTTCCTCTGCAATAAATTTAAGAGAATCTTGATAAAATAATTTCCTTAGTTGGATTGCAAGTTATCTTGTTATCAATATATATTTTGTTTTACCTCTGTTGTCCCACTGTTGGGCAAAGGGCTCAAAATTCCGCTGGGCAAATAAAAAAAATGTAATTTGCAGGCTTCCATTGCAAAATATTTTGCAGATTGTCTTGTTTTATTCATTTTTTAAGTAAAGGAAATAATAGTAAGACCGGCGTTTTTACAATAAAAAAAGAACTATTGGAAGTGGGCTGTAGTTAGAGATAAGAGCCACAATAGAACCCCGTATATCTTCCAGTTGGTTAAATCGAGACTTTCGCCTGCGGTTGGTGATACGACGCGGGGGCGATCGGAAATGATGAATGTATTCGGGTGGACATGACATGACGTGTAAAAAGAGTAGAATAATGACGTCACTACATCAAAGTATAGGAGAAGAGAACAAGCGTCTTAAAATGTACCTATTTTAGTGTGTATTTATTTATTTAAACTCTATTGTACACATACAAAAGTACAGTACAAAAGGTGGATTTAATGCTGAAAGCATTGTCTCTCAGTCAAACCTTAGGGTTGAGCAGAGAGTTCATGTATTTGTAATGCAGGTAAGTCTTCGAGCAACAAGGACTTCCGCGCGCGGAAAGAGTCCGTGTTATTCTATGAGGTAAGTAAGTACCTTCGATCACAGTTAATGTTAGTTAATTCTAAATCTAATGGTCTTACACTTTTTATTTCCGAAGATCTTTTCGATTTGTGTTTGTACTGAAACAACCCATTTCCAAATTGTAACATTTTTTTTCATATGTACACTTACTAAAGTTAAAAAAAAATTGGCCTCCACGGGACACCCTAACCCCTAGCATGGGACCGGGACCTTGTTCCCGTGGGAATTTCGAAAAATTATCTCTTAGTGCTCCCCTACACTCCCTAAGGAAACTACATGCCAAATTTCAGCTTCCTACGCTGTGCCACAGAGTACTATATACTATAGGAAGCTGTGCGTTATCTCTCTTTCACTAACGGAAGAATGTTTTATAGTATACTTGCTTTTGTCCGCGGCTTTGTCCGCGTGAATTTCCCACGGGAACAGTGCTTTTTCCCGGGATGAAAGGTATCTTATGTCCTTCTCCTATGTGTATGCAAAATTTCAGGAAGATTGGTTCAGCAGATAAAGCGTGAAGAGGTAACAAACAAACTCACTTTCGCTTTTATACTATTAGTTAGGATTGATGATAATTTTCCCAATCCGACTGATGGTAGTACCAGCCATTAGATCAATAAAACAAACAAGCTGATTATAAAAAAATAAAAAACACGACTGACAACTCACATAGCCTATGTCTATGTGTTAAGCTGTTCAGGACTTATGGTGGAATAAAGAAATTACATACATACATGAACCCTGAAAACATTACACTCCTTTTTTGGTCAGTCGTGTAAAAAGGTTTATTATGCCTATTAAATATGCATAAAGTCGTTAGTACTAGTACATAAAATTCGATACCTCCTACGTAAAGTATCTTAACCAACAATTTGCGGTTTTTGACTTTTCTTCATTTTCGTACTTCTAAACATAAGAACTAACGTCTGCAAAAATAAAAAGTGAAGTATTTTTATTAGAAGGTCTAGATAATCAGACTACAAAATATCGTATAATAAATGTTGTCCGTGTAGAAAATCGTATACTATACTACCAATAGAATACGCGGGGATGCGGGTACGCACTACGCACGGCACGCGCGGGCGTATCGTATACATCGGTTACCATAGAGTACGCGGGGGGGAGCGCAGCAGAGAGAAATGAAGGTATGCAATTGTTCTTTTTTAATAATAATAATAAATTCTTTATTGTCTTGAAAATTACAATTTTAGAACTAAGGTTGGGCCTTCCTTTTAAGTTATATAAACCTGTGTTAGAAAGACCCGCTCTTAAATAATTACATATGTGTTATTTGCAGACAATGCGCAATTACAAATTTTAATGTTTAAAAATAATAGGTACAGACTTGCTTATAATAAAATGTAATGACACAATTGAACTAAATACTTTAGGGTGGAATTTAATTAATTAATAAAAGATAAAAGTGATTCGACTTCTTCATATGTTTGCGACTTTAGCCAGTTATTTATAAGTATTTTACAATTACGACTAGTTAGGTGGTATATATTTAACTCTCTATTTAATTGATTATAAAGATGTGAAGATAAGCGTAAATATTGTCTTTCGGCAAAAACGGTTTTGACTACATTTACTGGGGCTACCACATGATTCCTACGCCTTAGCAAGAGTCGGGGGTCGAAGGTCAGTGATTTATGAACTTTTAGTACAGTGTTTAACACGAACAGTTTTCTGACGGTCAAAACGTCGCTCAGAGTGTACAAGGTATCTGTTGGAAAACGATAGGGTTTGAAATGGATAACTTTTAGCAGAGCTCTCTGTGCCCTTTCCAGGTCTAAGTATTTGGTTTTGTTGGCGCCACCCCAAACCGGAATACAGTATCCGAGTACAGATTGGACTAGAGATACGTAGATTTGTTTTAATAGTGCTCTGTTGGCAATATGTCTTAAGGTCTTAAAAGTCCATATTAATTTTCTTACTCGGCCCATGAGCAATTCTAGGTGCGAGTGCCAACATAAGCGTTGATCTAACATGACGCCGAGGTATTTTACAGTTTTTTCCTTTGTGATAGTTGGACAATCACAGGGCGAGTTGAAATTGTAATTGCAGTTATGTATTTTTATTGTGAAATCTCTTGTTGGTTGAGTAGTGATATACTTAGTGAAGCACACATAATTTGTCTTACTTTTATTTAAAGTGAGTAAATTTGAGTTAAGCCAATTTGACACTTTGACGAGACCTTCTTCCACCGAATGCCGTACCTCTTCCCATGTATCACCAACAAAGACCAGTGCGGTATCATCTGCATATGAATATATTTTACCATTTTGGATTTCCATGTCACAGAGGTCATTGATGTAAATGAGGAAAAGGGTCGGACCAAGGACTGTACCTTGTGGAATTCCAAAATCAATATTGGCCTCCTCACTAACTATATCATCTACCTTAACCATTTGTTTACGTTCACAAAGGTAGTTTTTGAACAAATCCAAAGCGACACCTCCTATGCCTATGCTTTCGAGCCTCTTCACAAGAATTGGAATAGAGACGGTGTCGAAGGCTTTTTCAGATCCAAGAATACTGTGGTACATTTCTTGCCTTTATCAACTTGCTCTACTATGAAAGTAGTCAAAGCAGTTACTGCATCCTCTGTCGATATCTTGGATCTAAAACCAAATTGTGATTTTGATAGTAACAAAAATTTGTTTAGATACCTAATTAAACGCGCATTCAACAACTTCTCTATAATTTTGGAAATCGCAGATAAAATCGATATTGGCCTATAATTACTTACATCGTCTCTAGTCCCACCCTTGTGAATTGGTGTGATTACAGCTTTTTTAAGTTCCTGAGGAAATACACCTTGGTTAAAGCACAAGTTAACCAGGTGGGTAATTATAGGAACTAGTATGTGGTTTGCCATTTTAAGAAATATAGTTGGTATTTTATCTACTCCCGGAGCACTGTCAGTTTTTAAGCCCATTAAGACAGAATAGACCTCTTCGGGATCAGTTTCAAAGAGCACAAACGATGATGAACATTTTCTGGTTGGGGTAGAATTTATATTTGGAGGTGCGTTATTTTGATTACAGTTAGGTAAGGAATTTTTAGAAATAATATCTTCAGCCAGAGACCTTCCGACATTTACAAAGTAGTCGTTGACAGCGTTAGCAGATTCTTTCGGACTAGATTTTAGATTTGTTGGGTGATTTCGATTTTTTTCGGTTTGTAATTTGATTTATAGTATTCCATATTTTCTTAGGATTATTTTTAGCTCTTTCTAATTGTTGCTTATGATAGTTGTATTTTAGCTTTTTGATCAAATTATTGCAGTAATTGCGATATCTTCGATATGTTATTTTAAGTATTTCATTATTCGGTTCCAATTTAACTTTTCGTTGTAATGCGTTTCTGTTTCGTATACATCTAAGAATTCCTAAGGTTATCCATGGTTTAATTACTCTATTTTTTCTGGTGACTGATGTAGAAGTAGTATTTTCGGATAGACACTTTTGGATAATATTTATCAGTTTTGTTGTAATTGTGTTAGGATCATTAGAAAGTAAAAGATCATTCAAGTCATAGCCTTCTAGACAAGTAAGCGCCTGCTCGTAATTAATTGTAGTTTTAATATTAGTTGTTTTGTTTTTATTTTTATTTAGCATATTAAATAACTTTAGAAAAACCATCCGGTGATCTGTGATTGTTGAATCTAAAATAGCAATATGAGGTTGTGAGGTGTAATTTTCTAACTTTATGATACAATGGTCCAAGCAGGATCCGTCTCTCGTTGGAAAAGAATGCCCAGGAATAAGTCCGTGCATTGCCAGCATATTTAAATAATGTAGCCTGTTAGATCTCTCGTGTGATTTTTCATTGGGTTTACAAATAATGTTTATGTTAATATCTCCTGAAATTATTATATTTTTGCATGACTTAATGACTTCTAAATGATTATTAAGAGATGATATAAACTTATCGGCATTAGTATTAGAGGGTGAACGATATATTACGAGAATAGTATAATTTTGTATAGTGATTTGCAGACAAGATGCATGGTCAAGTATTATTTCTTTAACATTTGTTTTATGGCAATTTTTAATGTACGCCACAACCCCATCGTTTTGATTTAATAATTTTTTTGTACTATAAGAGGAATAATTTGGGATGGGCAGAATAGTCCTATTATGATTTAATCTACATTCGGTTAAAAGTAAAAGATCGATTTCAAAATTAAAATTGGTAAGAGTAAGTTGGAGGTCGTCAATATTACTATATACGCTGCGTATGTTTTGAGTGATTAAAGTTAAATCAGATGTTTGGGAGTAGGTATTTTTGCAAAATCTTCAAACTGACTTTCAATTGAATAAGCAACTTTAAAATAATCTATTTCATGTATTGTGTTAAGTGAGCTATCCATAGTTTATTGTGAGGTTTATATTAGTGGAAGTTATATAAATGTTGTATATTTTGATTTTATGTTGATTATATAAATTGACTGTGTATTTTGTAAGAAAATGAGGTGTTATGTTTATTTTATAATGTGTGTATATTATCTTTTTATGGTTGTATATTAGTTTATAATATTGTGTATTGTTAAATGAAGTAGCCATAATTTTTGTTTTTTGCATAGTATTCTTATTTAAGTATTTAATGTGAAATGTGCAATTTTTCAAATATTGCAGTAGAGTAAATAATAAGTTTAGCCGTTTGTAAGTAAAAACATAAAAACTTAAAGCTAGTCAGGATGTCTGTATGAGACTTTGTACCTGTGACTCCGATTTAATAGCTATGATTGGCGAGTTATCGTCCTTCCTGACGTAGACCTTCCCGTAGGCTGTCCAGCAGTATTTATAATTGCTAGACTTCGCCAGATCACGGGCTAGGAAATAGAGTCGAGATCCACGGGCTGTCAATTGTTCTGAGACGAACACTGGCGCTTCCTCGTTTTTTCGGAGTCCCAAATGTTTAGCTCGAAGTTTTTCCTTGTGACGGATATTATACGCCTTACATGCCTTGAGTACTGATGTTTTTAGGAGCGAGGAACAGGTTTCCACGATAATAGGAGAATTAGTCTGGTTAACTTTCTTGCTTTTTACTCGATATATATCACTTATATCTTTTTTATTCATATCACAGCCAATCGTTTTTGACAGAGATAGTGTCATATTTATTAAGTCCTCTTTCGTCTCTTTCTCCTGTTTGGGTACGTTTTTTATTTCAAGATTTGTTTTCCTATTCGAAAGTTGTAAATCCTCTATTTTCTCTTCTAGAAGTACTATGTATTCTCTATCCTTCTTGGCTTGAGTCTTTAATGATTCTATTGTATTTTTTAGTTCTCTATTTTGTTCCGTCAGAAAAGTAATTGAACTTTCAATATTACTGTTTGTTTGTTTTATTTCTAAGAGAGTAGGGGAAATCTTTTTGAGTTCTTTTTCTTGTTCGGTTAGAAGTGATTTAACCATTTTTGTCATTGAATTTATCATGTCTTCCTTAAAAGTTGATAGTTCGGACTCATGATCATCGTTCCTTCTCCGTTTGGATCGTTGAAAGACAAAACTAGGTGAAGCAACAGAAGTATTTGTTTCCGCCGCAATTAAGTTAGTGTCAGAACTCTCAGATGCTGATCGGTGTGCTTAGTGCGAGATTTTATTCGTATTCGTACAATACACTTCGGTTCAATACACTTGACGTGGACGCTGTGTCAATAGTATTAGGTTCCATATTTACCCAAATAAAGAGTGTAATAATAGTTCTCGTAGCGGCAACGTCGTAGCACTCGTAACTCGCAGCTGGCTTGCACAGGCGAAGCGGGTCGCGGGCGGGGGTGATGTCGTAGCTTCGTAGCGCTGGTGCACGGTCAGCTACGACGTAGGTGGGGCGCGGTGTTGGAGCGAGACGAAAATATGATGTCCTTTTTTCGCGTCGCTGTGGCTTGCCGTGACCTTGAGCCGTCGCTGCTCGGTTATTTTATTTAATTTTTAGTATCGGAAATGTACTCGTTATTTATATTGGGATTTCGCACTAATATAGTTCTGATAGTAATTAGATTAGCGTGTACACTTTGTAGCACAATAGACAGAAACGCGTAGCACGTCTGCTTACAAGGGAATCTCGGACGAAAGAGGATGTTCTGTTTCTAGTTATGTAATTTTGGTGTAATTTCAAATAAAAGTAAAAATTTCTATTTTTGCCGATGTAAAATATAATATCTTATACTTACTATATTTTACGTCGTTTTTACTTAGAAAATAAACATCGTATGTGTAAAATAAGATATTATACACCGTAAAATAAAAAATATATATATCGGAACATGTACATACGATGTTTTACGTCGGCGTTTAATTTTGTTTTTTTATCGTATGTACTACTTCTTATAGATTACTTCGGTAAGTTCTGTAACTTACCACATTATACGTGTCATAAAATCGTCAAATTTAACAGATATTTTAATTTTTTTTCAGAATCACCTTTGCCTTTAAATATTTATTTAGATGCCATTGAGCAGATGATTAGTTTTTGTCCGATTTAGAGATATAGATGGAGAACAACGTCCAAGATCGTAGTATTACTACATCGCAGAATAGTAAGTTTTATTTCTTTAAACAAACTGATTTTTGGTATACTTATTATTTTTTACTATTTTCTTGCGGTTCGTGAACTGTTCTTAGAATATATAACGAAGATTTTTTTAAAGTTATTTTTTTTTTAGGTCCGATATAGGAAATCAATGAAAATTTTGATGTAAACTCTGAATTTAGAAGCACTTGGTACACAAGAAGGTGAACTATGTCAATTCCTTGGTAATGCATTAGTAAATTATATTATTCATAAGTACATAATATTACTTTAACAATTTATTGTTATAGAATCATCCGAGAATAATACCAACCGGTCATATGAACATAGTAATATTACATCTATTCTTTCCCCATTTAGACTACGACTGTGAAAAATACTTCTGACCTTGGTATATTGAGAAAGCTTTACAGGAACCATTATCAGTCATTTTATCCACTACCGATCTACTAAGAACACCACAAGCAAACACTCCGTTGTGTTCATTTTCCGAATCAACGCCAAGTTGTTCTAGAAAAAAAAAAAAGAAGTTTTCGCGAAAGGATGTAGGTAATATATTAGATGTCGGCATGTTGCAGATTGAATTGATAATAAGAGAAAGACATTTAGAAATTTAGGCCAAGAATATAAGAGTCGAGATGGTACGTACCACTAGGTGTGCGAAAACAATAAAAACGATGTGTTTGGAGAAGTGTAGACAAAAATGTTCTTGTCAATGAAAGAATTGCCATTTTTAATCAACTTTGGAATTTAGGTAACAGAGAAAAATGACTCCGCTACGGAACGTCTAAGTACGAAACGTCTATGTACGTTAGGTCTAAAGTTTGCGAGTGCGATGTACGTAAGTTCTAAAGTATCCTAGTACTACGTATTCCAGTGCTAAAGTACCCAATGTCGAAGTATGCGAATCCGATGTGGGCTAATGTAGCTTATTTAGTGCAGAAACAGAATTAAACGTAGGGTTTTCATGGATACAATAGGTATCAAGGTGTAATTTTACTTTAAGTTATAGACTTGTTGATGAAATGATTACTATGTTCTATCGGTAATATAATGTACAAGGCGGCAAAGTTCAACAAATTCTTTATTATCAGTTGAATCGTTGTACCCAAGTAAGCTTCTAATTGCAAGAGCCAAAAAAGACGATCTAATTAATATATGTAATTCTGGAATTATTCCCATTGGTTATCATGATTTTTTATAAATCTCCCCTCAGTTGGATCATGATCTCCCCTAGATAAGGAACTTCATTTACACATCTTACATTTATTTTTTTTAATTTTACTGTTTTTATAATTAGTGCCATCATGAGTTAGTTCGTTATGCCGTTCAAATCTGTAATGTTATTTTAAACTTAAGATTATGAGTAATAATACAAGGTGTAAGAAAATCAATGATAATGTTTTTCCTTCATCTTAGAATTTACTGATTGGTACTTGTCTATTTCCTAACTCAAATGTTATAAGTCTGATTCATAATAGTTGTTATTATTTTTGTCCCAAGAAGGGTTTTTTTTTGTTTTTTTTTTTTTCAAAGTTTATAATTAGTTATGTTGAAGGATCTCAAAGTAAGAGATTACAAAAATGTAAGTAAGTACAAAAATGCATACATTTATGTAAGAAAAACAATGATAATGTTTTTCCTACCTTGCCTATTTTACATGCCTATTTCCTAACTCAAATATATAAGACTGATTCATATTAGTTGTTATTATTTTTGTCCCAAGAAGGGATTGATTACGTTTTTTCAAAGTTTATAATTAAGTTTAAAGTTTATACCTAAACAAGTTCTAATTGAATCTGATTTTATAGTAATTTTGTTATATAATTTTAAAGTAGGTACTTTAGATACCTACTAAATTTTTTATGATACATGATAAAAAATCATGGTAGTATCAATAAAAATGTTGATTTCATATTTTTTTTATTATTTTCCTTTTATTGCAATGAAATTGCTAAATTTAAGACATTATTATTTACAGATTAAACAGAGTAGAATATATTATCTATCACTTACAATATTTTTTTACTAATTTTTACGACGTACAATATAGTATCTATGACATAAGTTAAATAGTTTTGTTAACTGTCCAAAGTAAATCATGGTAAGTACGACATACTATACTTTACTTCATAGGATTATCCACGTTAAATATCTTAAATGACTTTTCTCAAAAACTAGAACAAATATTATTTAACCTAGTACTCATGTTTATTACGTACCTATTTCTTAATTCATTTGCAAATTTTTTAAAAATTAGGGACTTGTTTTTCAGAATAATCATCAATAAACTAAAAGCGAAACTTTAAACGGCTGTGCTGTAAAGTTGACGAAATGCAGTTACAATACTTTACGTAGGAGGTATCGTAAAGCATAGACAAACCCTGTGAAAAAGAAAACAAAAAAAAGCACTGTATTTAATTTATGCAGTCTGGCGGGTTGCCAACCGATATCTCAGAATAACGAATTGTTTTTGTAGAAACTTTCTAATGAGTACTTTAGTGTTATTGTTTTGCTTTGGGATGGCGGTGATGGAGGCAAATTGAACGATGACGCGGATAAAAGTTTGATATTTTTGAATGGATTGCAGAAGATGCCTTTGAACGAAACTTTTGTCTCTGTTTAAACAATTTGTTAGTATATTGAAAGGGATAGAATCTTCGTAAAAAGTACACATAGGCGGGGTATACATATCTATGTATATTTCTATATATATGTAGAACTAGGTTAGGTATGCCTACTAAACATATTTATAAACTTGCTGCGCCCCGGAGCTTCGCTCCCGTAGGAATTTCGGGATAAAAAGTACCCTATGTGCTATTCCCGGAATTTTTCTACTCGTGTGCGAAATTTCATAGAAATCCGTCCAGTAGATTTTGCGTGATTGAGAATAAACATCCTCACAAACTCACATCCAAACTTTCGCATTTATAACATAAGTATATACTCTCTCATCTGAGCACTTTCCCGATTGCATCCTCCAACGGCGGATCCGGGATTTTTTTCTGGGGGCACAAGGACCGTGGCGGACTATGCATGTTGGGCGGGGGGTGCAACAAATCGACATACGTCTTGTGTTTCTCTCACTACGTCACTGCAGAAATTTCCAAAAAAAATCAAGAACCAGTTGGGTAGAAAAAATTCTGTTATTTCTTCATTTGATATGCCTGTTATCATACTGTTATGGAATTTTCTCTCCGCACTAAGTACACAAAACGCAGTCTGGAGGGGGCACGTGTCCCCGTGCACCCCCCCCCCCCCCCTAAATCCGCTACTGCTCAGCATACGCGTCGGAGCCCAGGGTCCGCTTTCCTACTTTTTCTTCTCCACTTCGCACGGTCTTCGGCATCCTTGGTTCTGGGACCATTGGTAC
Organism: Ephestia elutella; assembly: GCA_018467065.1. NCBI lineage: Eukaryota > Metazoa > Arthropoda > Insecta > Lepidoptera > Pyralidae > Ephestia > Ephestia elutella. The sequence goes on from CM031578.1 coordinate 4,912,423, forward strand.
GCATATCCTTGACGACATCAAGCCAGCTAAGTGATGATATTATGAACTAGACCCGTGTAAAACATGTAAACATCAAAGCCCAGTATTTTAGTACTAGATCTGCGATCAGCCAGGGAGGGCAGTCAGTCTGACTGAAGTGGTGATTTACAATCTGTAGCTAGCAATAGTCAGTATAATACTAAAATACAGAGTAAAACATATAACAACAAAGCCCAGTATTTGAGTACTAGATCTGCGGTCAGCCAGTGAGGGCAGTCAGTCTGAAGGCCGTTACATGCCTGATTTAACAAGCTGGACTGAAACAGAGAGCAAATCAGCTGGAAAAATTTACGGTTTTAGGCTAACTTTCTGACAGTTTTATATTTTGCCCCTTTTGTTCATAAAAAAAAGGAACAAAATATTTTTTTAAATCATTTATTCACTTATCATGAGAGGGACCTACACAAAACTAGAAATATATTATGTCCCGTTCTTTCAATGTCAAATATTGAAAATGTAGACTTCCTACTGAATATTTTTCATTTTTCCAACTACTTTATAGTGAAAGTGAATTTCGTAACATTTTCTCAGACGTTTTGTTGAATGATTTTCTATTTATTTCAATGATGCCGAAAAGTTTCAACTGTAATTTTACATGCTAACATCTTGGATTAAAAAATTGTAATTTTGGTCTTTGTAAATGATATATTCATATTCATTTATATATAACAACACAAACATAATAGGCCAACCCGAAATTAATGTGTATTCACTGTAAAATTACTTTTAGTTTTTAGAATTAATTTGTTGTCAGTTAAATTACTTTTTGCCCTCAATGAATTGCGATATACTAATTTGCAGACAGTACTAGCAAATGGTGACAACAATTTCTCGTTAGTTTTTGATAGATACGATTACAACTTCCACACTTAGGTCCCTTAGGTTCGAAGTTTTGGGGTAAACAATTTCTTTTATAGTCCTGGGTAAATACATTTTATATTGTCATAGAGAGATAGTAACACATTTAGTTGAGTTATATCTATTGAATGTGTTTGGCAAATTATGCGACAAAAACTCTAAAAATAGTTTTGCTTACGCGGTTGTAAAGTAGCTGGCTCATAATCGAACTATATATGAAACTGGTAAAACCGCTAAGCATAGAGCACTAAGAATGGAGTTTTGGAAATTCTACCCGCAAGGGGGTAAAACGGGTGAAAAACGAAATTCAAGCCGAGGGCAAATGCTAGTCAGTCAAAAATATTTTTTTGACTCGTCATTGCAATTCAATTACAAGCATAGACATTTTGAGATCAACCGCAAGCTTTTTACTACGAACGGAGCTTAAGGGTCTATCTATACACATGGACAAGCTCAAACAACCCCCGCCCTATTGACCCTTTTGCTTTGACAAACGGCATGGACAAACACTCACTTATACATATGTTGAGACATGTGTTCGATACCGTGGAAATCTGACGCCTGAAGAGTTATAGTTCTATTGTAATGGTAAAAAATAGTTAATGATAAGATCTTACAAGTTTTTTGTCATCATATACGTTTGTAGAACAATAAAACTTTAAATAAATTTAACGATTTTTTTTTCTTTCTTCTGTTTGTTATTCGAATCCTAATTTATTTATATTTTTTATATACTTCTTCGTATCCAAAATTTAATGTAAACTCATTCCACAGGTCACATTCATTAATTCATTACAACATACATACCTAGTTACACTTTTAACATTCATGGGTATTATTTAGTGCACCTTCATTACATTTTCTTTACCATTTAATCGACAATATTATTGTTATAGAAAGAGAAACCTTTTATTGGCCTTATTATAGATTAAGAACTGTATTACTGTAAACTGTAAACGCTGTTGGTTTCTTTAATAAAAAAATAATAATAATAATAATATCGTAACAAAACAATTTGATAGTTACGATCTAGCTTTAATCTATCATTTGATTACATACTATTTGTGTGGTGATATTTTCTAAATAAAATCCTCGTGGTTCCAAAACTTCTTTTATTTTCGTTTCTCTTTACAAATCAGCAAATCTACCGTCTTAAAATTATTACGTCTTTCTTTCGTCTTGCATAGTCCTCTATCTTTCAACACTCTCTTTTCTCTCCTTCTAACTCACTAACTCATCTCTTTCTTACTGTCATTTCTTCCGTCTCTTTCATTCACAATATTACATTTGCTTTCTATCTCGCTTATTCAATGTTGCCATCCCACATTTGCATATAACATTTCGGTTTAATCTGATGGGAAAACGCAAAATCATCGAATCTTAGGGCCAAATTGGTATTGTATTTATTTTTCCTGTCTGTTTGTTTGTACGCGCATTACACAGAAACTACTGAATGAAATATGATGCGGTTTTCGTAGTATTGCTGAAGCTCTATACAAACTGGTTCCATTTTGATAAGCCACGTAGAACCTGAGATATTTATTATAGTAAATTACACGTGAAATCTCCATTTCATCAGAGAGCCCACTATTCAGCTAAGCGTGGCCTTCGAGTCTCACGACTCTTGGCTCTGTCTACCCCGTAAGGGATACAGACGTGATTCTTTGTATGTATGTAAATTACACGTGATGTCATGGGCAAAAGCTAGTTTATCTAAGTAACTACTTCTTCACAAACATTCTACTTATGTTCACATAAGTACACTTACTACGCAATAAATTTCATGTTCAGGTTAACGGTGTCTCATATCAGAGTTAATTAGGTGGCATATAATATCTCTTCAGTTCCACTTGAAATACAACCCAAATTGGGGGCAATTAAAATTATTGCCATCACCGCTGGGAATATCGTAATAAATGTACTCGTAATATCAGAAGTTAAGATGACAAGACAGGATAAAGCGAGAAACTCTACTTTTATGGTTATCACACTAATAGGTATTATAAAAGAGAGGTTTGTAAGTATGTTTATAACATATTTGCTCGTAAAGTGTCACTTATTTCACAAATTTCAATATTGTATTGTATCTCACTACGCACTTATGCGTTATTGTAAAGTAAAACGCACGCTCCGTCTGAAAACGAACGATACTTTTTAAATCTTAGCAAATAGTTTTTGTCAGAAAAGTGGTCAACATTTTATGAATAAAATTAACTTTAGGAGATAAAATAAATAAAAATTAATTTCTTTAAATTATTTTTGACAATAAATTACAACCATTTATCTGTGACAAAACACAAAAATAATCATTTACTTTATTAGTAATACTGGAGAAATAAGGGGGAGGCTTTTGCCCAGCAGTGGGACCTATTAGCTAAATAAAAAAAATAGTAACACTGGCTGTTTTTTGTGCCTTTGCCTAAAAAAAAGGGCTGATGTGCGCGCATCGCTAATTTGTGAACAAGTAAAATCATTCCGCGCGCTTTTTCTTTGGTATTGTCGTTTTCCGAGTTTTATTTAAATATTTCCTCGCAAATATGTTATAAAACGTCGTATGACATACGTGCGCTTTGAAAATTATAGCCGAGGCGATATTGCTAGCCCGAGCCGTAGGCGAAGGCTACAAGAAAGCAGAGGCTTACCGCACTTATATCATAATGTACTACTGTAGGGGGTAAACTTAGGAACTACTGAACCGATTTCAAAAATTTTTTCACCAATAGAAAGCTACATTATACCTGCACCAATTTATGTATGCCCCTCCCGAGCGAAGCGGGGGCGGGCTGCTAGTCCTTACATATTATAAAATAAGCCCCCCGCTGCATCTGTCTGTCTGTTCGAGATAATCTCAAAAACTACATAACGGATTTTCATGCGTTTTTCATCAATAGAAGGGGTGGGTGATAAGGATGGTTTTGGTAGGTCATTGCCCATCCTCCTTTACCATACATAAGGAAGGCCAGTGAAAATGGCACTTAAAAATAATAACTTTCGGTAAAAAAAACTTACATTTTCAGTAACAACGTCCTCGTCACCAACTCCTGAAGGCAGCTCCGCCATTGTCTCAAGCCAGTTTCGATCTGTCAAAAATAAATGTATTATAGAGAGATCATAGAATTATAATAGATAGTTACTTAAAGTCGTTTTATTTCTTTAAAATATGAATGTCGAACAAAATATAATGTAAAATCTGTACCTATTTCTTAACGTACATCTAACTTAACGTCACAAAACTTCTATCAAAACAAAACTAATCTCTCATTTAATTTTAACAGTTCCTTAATTATAAGATACATATGTTGTAAAGTGATCTTTGGAGAAAATGCAGAGGTGAAGTTTGTTGCGCGCCCGGCCTCTTCTCCACTTGCGCTTTTAAGGCGGTAGTATTAGTTTTAAGTAATTTTCTGACGTCAACGTCGAACGTCTAACTAATCTATTTTATTAGTATATGACTATTTGAAAGTGATATTTTAAGCCAATTTAAATAAAAAATAATTGACTTTGATCACAAATATAATTTTAATGTTGTTACATTGACTTCATATTCCAATTTTTCATAATGTTAAGAACTTATTTACAGACTGTCCCGCTCACATTCCGTAAGAAATTATTTCCCCCTTTCTATAACAAAATTAGTAATAGCAATTAAAGATAAAAAAAAAAATCACATGATCATGATGACCTGAGCTTAGAGCTTTTGATTTTGACAATAAGAAAAAAATAACAAGACATTTTTCAAAATTTTGATATTTGTTTGTATACATTTATGGCCATCTGGTAGAGAGTTAGATCTACCGGCGGCGATCTATAATTATTTAATAACCATTACAATAACAGGATTTTTTTTATCTTGCCTTGTTATAACCGCACCCATTGTTGCAATGTTTGATGTCAAATCTTTAAGCTGAATTTCCCGTTCTATAATCCGTTCATCCAGAAACCTTCACACTCGTTTCTCACGCAGTCGTATAAAAACCATAGTGATTTTGTTTTCTATGTCTATGGTAAAAATGCATCAGTAAAGCTGATTAAGAATGATATCACCGTTGCAAGTCGACCTGTTTCTGAGAACAGGGTGTGTCGGATGTGTGTGTCTGGTGTGTGTGCGCCGCTGAGTGGCAGTAGGCTGTTATTCTTATGACACTGCGTCATTAAAAGTGTTGTCGCAGGTAATATCGGGTCGATTTTACTGAGAAAATGCAGTCACATACGTATGTATTCTCCATGGTATCCCCCTTAGATTTCTCAAATAGGAAATATTTTCATAAAATTTTCCGGAATCTTAGAAAGTGAAATTCGATGGCAATCATAAATATACGTATAAAAACCAAAAAAACTTTATCAATTTAAAAATGAGGGGTGTCTTCCACAAGTTGGTATAAACTTATTTACCATGTACGTCTATGTATAAAAAATAAATCCTTACCCACAAATCATTATCCAGAATTATAAGGGTCAAGAGTTGTGAGACTCAAAGGCCACGCTTGGCTGAATAGTGGGCTTATTGCTGACATGGCGATTCAGTTATAGTTACAGGTTGCTAGCCCTTGATCGACTTTTGCAATTGCTAAGGAAAAGAAACAGCTGGCATATTCTAGGATTTTTTTTCGCACCCAGACTAGCATGAAATAAATTATAGTTTTCGAAAATAAATGTTGTGACAATGAAGCCTATAGCCGCTTGACTGGTCACAGTCTAATTCTTGCAAACAATCCTATTAATCTCCAAGTTGGACAAACTCGTAAAATCCGTCTATTCTCGTTCCCTTAAGGTAAAATTATTCTTAAAACTGATTCTTGACACTTTTAGGGTTCCGTACTTAAAAAGATAAAAACGGAACCCTATAAGATCACTTTGTTGTCCGTCTGTCTGTCCGTCTATCTACTTACTTAAACCCTTTTCTCAGCAACGCGTAGGTAGAGGTAGCAAATTTAAGTTAAAATTTATATATCAGATAGGTACTTGGTTCTCTATCAGCTATTAAAAAAATATAGGTGTGTCAACGCGTTCAATCAAAGGATATGACCGTATAAAACCTATTTCCATTCAGTCTTACAGAACATATCCTAATGCTAACTAATATTTCAGCAACGCGTGAAAGTAGAGGTAGCAAATTGAAGTTTGTTTGGTTTGTTACCTTGGTTCTTTATCTACTGAACCAATCTTTCTGAAATTTCGCAGACACATAGGATATGTACCGTATAAAACCTATGGGATACCTTTCATCCGTTGACCTAGAATCTTAAAATTTGGCAACAAACATACATAACATTCATGTCTTACAGAACTCGTAACGGAATAAATCTGAAAACTGGTACTTATGAAGTTTCAAGGAGATTCAATATTGCCATGTTTTATGAACGGCGAAGTTTTTGTCTTGGTCTTCGACAACCCATGTGACTGTTCATGGTACCCATGTACGGAACCCTCGAGGTGAACTTAGCCGGTTTTCCCCCAGTGGGCACAAAGTCAGAGGGACAACGGGACTTTGAATCGCTTTGGCATTCCAAACAAAACTTGCTTTACTTCGCTGAAGAAAAATTGCTTACAAACTTTTCTACGCACATTCTTCATTGCGTTAATTACTTTTTGGTTCTCATTTATTAACAGATGTTTTTATGTAGATAGCTGTTTTGCTTAAATGTATAAAACACGCGATTAATTTTTCAATAAGTATCATAGTCATAGTTAAACAAGTATGGAACAAGTATGGTTCCATGCAAAAAGTTTTTCGTATTCATGAGTATTTCCACCACTAGAAAGCTTGCTGGTATTTTACAAAATGACCCTTTACATATTTTATCAAAGTCAAAGTCAATTTTTTTTATTGAAACTTGGCCTTCAAAGAAGGCTCTTTTTCACGTCGATAACTAATTATATAATCAAAATAAATTATGTCTCAAAGCTACAAACTACTAGCATTTCGGAACGACCACTGCTGAGAAGAAATTCCGAAAGAAACTCATAAAACAGTCATATCTATTATCTATGGTCAAAGAAAGAAATCTAAATTTGTAACACGTTACGTCCCAAAATAGCTCAGATAGATTTGATAGATCAACGAGAGTGGGGTTCGGCAGTATCATTCATAATATCGGACATAAATCGTCCAGAATAATATTGGCGCGGCCGCTGCGATGATATTTACGATGTTTGTCTGTTTGTTTTGCTATGGAAAACACTAGCGGCCAGTGAGAAGTATAAATTACTATGATATTATTAAACATTTATTTTTCGATACTTAAGTACATTTAAGGCTATATATACCCAATCAGGATTTTCCGAAAACGTACTGTCTTTAAAAACGTCAAGTGTGAACCATAGGTTAGAAGTACTGAAGCAGGAAAAATATCCCGTAAAGAGAACTAGAATTATATCGAATCAAATTACAAATAAAATTAATAAGACTCGATAAAAAAAATACATAATCCTGTTTTTTTTCCTTCTATGCTTCTTCTAAGCTTCTATCTACCACAACCATAAATTTACAAAAAAAAAATCAAACAAAATGTGGTTGGGACCTACTTGGTATACAATTTTTTCTATATTGAAAATAAGCCCGACTTTTTCCCGGGTAGCCTACTTACTTTGCATATTGAAGTGTTGAACAACATTATCACGTAGGTATATAAATTATTTTGCGCTATTAGCCACCTGAAATATAAATTCGTTCAATCGTTCATTCAGTCATCGAGCTATTAGCATATTCATGAGAAATCCGCAAATCACTGCACCACTCAGGGCCGCTATTTTTAACCCTCGAGGCACACGGGGGCGTTAAAATTTGACAAATGTACCGATGTATCTGTCTATAATAAAAAAAAATCGAAACGGATGAACCGATTTCAGTGCGGTTCTAAGTTTCGATTGCCAAAAGTCTGTATTCAGACGTTTGAAGATAGTTAGCCTACTCTTCCAATGAATTTGGCTCTAAAACCTTGTAGATTTTAGTCTAATTTATGTTTATGCAAACAAAAATCTCTTCAGCTTAGTACCTACAGAATTTGTTCTAACTTTCTCAGACAAAAGGTACAATCTACTGGGTTTTACTTTTATTTTATATCCAGAAGGAATCAGCGGCCATTTAAAATGCACCCAGCGTTCCACAATCTCGGTTTTGAGAGATTCACCAGTGCATAAAATAGCAGTCTTTCAAATTTCAGAACTGCTGTATCAAAGTTGTATGCTGTTCTTTCTTGTTTTAGTTTTTTTAAAACATATCTTAGTTTACTAGTTCAGAACTCTGTGCTTCGGAATGCACGTTAAAGCCTTGCGCGTTGGTCCCAGCTTGATCACAGTCATTAAAACCCGCCCATGTGGTGGCCCATCCATGGTGGCTATGGTGGGAGCCAAGTATCCCACATTGGTTAATATTTTCTTTAGTTAACTTTAAGTGTAAATGAATAGTGGACATTTCTACGATTCAACATTGGTGTAGTTATACAGTAGTTTGTAAATAAATGAACATCCGGGAAATTAGTATGTAGCACAATCGCCTTAATTGGCGCACTGATTGCTTATGAATATGGTAACGAACGCACTGTCACCTGACACATCAAAATCAAAAATGATTTATTAAAACTTGGTCTTCAAAGAAGGCTCTTTTTCACGTCGAAAACTAATTATTTAATCATAATATATTGTCTCAAAGCTACAAACTACTAGCATTTCGGAACGACCACTGCTGAGAAGAAATGCCGAAAGGAACTCATGAAACAGTCTTGATCGCCTAACATCTATACAATATTTGGAATTTTTGACTATTTTTACAGTTGGTTTGGAAATAAGCATAAAATTTGTACATTTGCTAAAATTATATTTTCATTAAATTGTGATTTTCCCTTTTTTTACGAAATAATGCATATCTATATAACTGTGGATATTTTTTATTATATTTGATTCTAATATACTTAAATAATTTAAGATGATAGTGTATACATAAAAACAAAATGAATAATATAATTAGAAATGCCTTTAAAGATTAGTTCATAATCGGCTTAATCCTCACTGGAGCCGTTACTCTACTTGCTAATTCTGTTTGAGAATAATATGCCAATATTGTACTAATTAATATTCTACTAGCTAAGTAAGCCACGGAGTCTCGTTAAATAATAAATCTCCCGTAGGAATGTTAGGAACAAAGAACAGTTACATAATTCAAATAATTTGCACACTTGACAAGCGACGTCAAAAATTTCTCAAGCGTGCAAATTTTATTTGAATGGACTATATGCACAGAACATATAAAAGGTACGTAAACTCCATTTTTTCTTACTTGTTCTATTATGTAAACAATCTTCACAGTACTTTTAGTTGAATTTTGTTGAAAATAAATCAAATATTAGTTCAAACCTAAACATTCTAAAGTAAAACATTTATTAACCACAAAAGTAATTTCCTAAAAAGTCTATTTTAATTTATATTGTTGTATAATAAAAAGACATGGTAAGATTGTTTACATGATAGGACAACTAGGAAAAAACGGAGTACTTACTGTCAAGTACTATCGAATACTATATAGAATTTGGTACTATTACTTATTCTGCGCCTTGTCTATGTGTTATTCCAGGTTCTTCTACCCGTGAACCAAATTTCATGGAAATTCTTTTAGTAGGTAGTTTTACAATAAATGGTAAATCATAAAGAATTCAATTTATTTGCTAACAGTTGTTTACACTCTTTCCAATTAATTTTATTCCACCGTCAAAAAGCTTTGATCACCTCTAATTGAATGTAAATCATTTCGTTCGTTCACTTGAATGAATACATTCACTCACCTTGTTTCCGCTTGTCTGGGGACGGCATGGCGGCAGCCGTGCCCGGCTCGCAGGGTTATCTGCAATCGAATTACAGAGTATTTCATTTGGTTTGTCCTTAACAACGAACTAATATAATTCAATGGTCCCTAAACATTTTCATCCCAATGGGACGAATCACTGAATTTGAAAAAAATCATTTGCGATTCTTCCCAAATGATTTATTTCTTTATAACTTGGAGGGATTTAGTAAAAGACAGAAACTCAAATTCCATTTTTTCCTCTTATTAATCAACTAGCTGTGTCACGGGGCTCCGCTCAAGTGGGAATTTCGGGATATCTAGCCATCCTGAAATTCCCACTTTCCATCATCAAGTTCATTTGGTTATCTAGAAAAGTCACAGACGGCTGTTTAATTTATATTGCTTAAAATTATTACAAGCATTATTTTACTTATATCTTGCTTACACTGCTTGGTATAAGCAAACAGTGTATTAATTAACTATGCCTTGCTAGCAATAGCGCCGTCTATAATGGTCTTAAAAATATTACTATTACTATTTAACTAAAATTGAACTCAGTTAAAATTATTAACTTAGTAAAACGAGTAAAACTCCCAACCTACAGCCGCCATGGGGTTTGGATTTGATTTATTTTTCGTTAAAATATTCCGACCCGCGTCGTCACCAGAACACCAACCAGGCCTGGGAGACCACAAACTTTGTTATTGCGACTCAATATTACAAACTCTAGATAAAATATTTGAGGAAAACATTGCGAAAATCAGCGAATTGTTCCTTATAATGTTTTCATTTGTGTGTTCAATTGTTAATAAAATAAAAATTGATTTGATTTTGATGAAGTTAGAGAATAACAAGGACCTGAAATGTGATCCTTTATATCCTGAAATCTGAAAGAATAACATGGGGTGGATCAAATCCTTACATATTATGAAATTAAGTCCCCAGCTGCGTCTCTTAATTTGTTTGCGATAAACTCAAAACTCCTGAACTGTATTTTTGCGATTTTCACCAATGGGTCATTTGGAAGGTTTTCGCACAATTTGGTGTAAGTAGGTATAATTTAGGCCTTTGTCCAGCAGTGGATGTCTTTCGGCTGAGACAGAGAGAGAGGTATAATTTACGTGGGCGACGCCGCGGACAAAAGCTAGTTTTAAATAATTTAATTTCAATGGCAATAGACTACAATATACCCTAGATGTTCTCCAGTCGTTTCCTTCTTCCAAGTATTTTCAAATCTTTCCTCGCCATTACTCGATATATTCCGAGTCGTCCATTAGTGTCCTTGTCAGAGACGCTCGTGGACACTGAAATTGATTTCAGAACTAGTGAAGTGACACTACCACAATTCTGGGAACATTTCCTTTATAACATCTCGTAAATATTTTCCGGATATAAAAAAAAAAAAACTATAGTTGCGGGAGGGTATTTATACCCTCAGGGTGGAAAAGGTAATGTTTCAACTATTTATTGGTATCTGTGATAAAACAAAAGTGTAAAAAGTAAAGTAAAAACATTTTAGTCAAGTGATACCGAGGGTCGCAGGAGGTTAACAATCTGTGATAATAAATTCTGAAAATGTTTGTGGGATGTAAAAAACAATTAAGTATAATAAAATTTAACTCGACTTTCCCTTATTTTCCCGTTAAATAACTCGGAGATCTATTCTAGGCTATCTTGTATTGATATAATGAATTTGTATTCGAATTTTTATTTGTAGATATTTGTGTTTGTTTGTGTTTATTTTTTGTCTTGATATAATGAATTTATTAGTGTTACCGACGGCCACGCTGCTCCTAAGGTTTAGATTAATATTTTTGTTTTGTATTTGAAAAATTAAAAAGACGTCACGTCAAGTGATTTTATGGAGTCATTTCCGTATTTTGTTTCTAAATATCTGACCTGCACAGTCCCATCGTGGACATTAGTGCTCTTAGAGGCACAACAAAAATATAAATTAAATCTCCCTAGGAGATTGAGAAAATAAAGTAATTTAATTTATTAATTAATTTTTCGGCGCGGCGGCCGTCGGTAATGTCGGTAACAATTAGTAAGTAAGTAGTCTTCGAGCAACATGGACTTCCGCGCGCGGAACGGAATCTGTGTTGCTATATGTCGTGGATACATTCCGGAAACGCTACACACTAGCTGGAATTCCCCGAGGCGCGCGGCGCATTTGCGACTATTGTGTAACTTGTTTATGCAAACTGAATGCAGTTTGAACTTGTAGTTTGTTGGTGATTGATCTCGATTTACGTTTTCTTCGGAATTCAATGGAAATGGCCGACGGGGATCGACTACATGTGGACATGGGATAAGGAACCATGTACCAAGACTTGTTACCGGTAACAAAACCTCATTATAAGTATCGGAACATACCGTAATAAGAACCGGTACTTTTAATTGAGTATTTGATACCGCAAGCCTTGACGTGCACACACTCATCGGCAAACATGATGTTTGGACTAAAAATGCAGAAAAAGCACTAAAACAAGTTTCAGACGATAAAAAGTCCTTTTTAACGGTAACCTTCGTTGGGCCAATAGAGCGTGAGAACTCCAAATAATAATAATAATCTTCAGGGTCGTTGTATGATAATTTATTGATAAAAACATAAGAATATAAGTATAGGACCTAAAACAAAATATAAAAACGATTAGAAAAGATAACACATATATACTATAAATTTAAAATTACTTCCTAAACAATTAAAATTCACTTACCCTGTAGTAAGGGTCCTATTGTTAATTATAATATATTAAAAATAGTTATTATTATTATCTTCACAATGATTAACTTATAGAAATTGGATCAAGAATGACAACCAAAATGCAGAATCGAATATGTATGAATACAGTTTAAAATTTATGACAGGAGAAATAAGTATGTATGTGCCAGCGCACGCATAAATAGATCCAAAGAGGATTAACGCGTCCGCGTTACAAACGAGCAAGCAGATCACGATGGTAAGTAAAGGTAAAGTAAAGGTATACTAAACATCGAAATCCGTCTATCCATTTTGGCATAATTGAGTAACAAACAAAGGGAAATATTTTTTATTATTTTGAAACTGCCATCCTACAATATGTCATGGAGTTCGTAATCCTCCTGTGTATAGTTATATCAACATAAACCTCCCAAGTGAGCAATTATTCGTCTCTCGTCTTACTTATTAATTACTTAACAACCTAACTTGAATTAAGTGTCTAGACGATACGGGACTTGCCGCTATACGAGTATCTGTTTGTAATCAACTTAAAAATAGTGAATGATGATATAACTCTCTATCATCATTCACTGGCAAAGATCTGGAACCCTATTTTTGAAAGTGTGACTCACCGAAAAGCGGGAGCCAGGATGATTTTTCATTCGATATTAATTATTCCGTATTTTTGAATTGTCTATGTTGAATATCGCAACGTTCGTTTTCGTATAGTCGAACGATTTTTACGTCAAAATCTTGAATGACATAGACAACCGGAAACGGATATAGATGAAGTGGAAGTCTATTAGAATTTTCATTTTTGCGTTCCGTTTAACGCTTACGTTCTCTTTGATTGAACTAACATTTTTTTAACGATTCGTTACCGATTCGGTTTTCATTGCGTAGAATGGAACAGAAATTATTTCTCACATTATTTTCATATCACTGGCAACATTGTTAGACGAGTGATTTCAAAAATACGGCTTTTATCTTTTTAATGACATAATAGGACGAGTGCGACATAATAGTCTATTCGTTTTCGGCGGTAAGTCACACTTTAAAAATAGGGCCCCTGGTAGTTTAAGTAGTTAAGGTGAACACCTTAATAACTTCTATAGATTATCTTTAGTATTATATTAACATTGAGGAATTGATTTTATTGTTTTTATTACATTTGAAATATGCACCTTTTGTATTTTTTAGTAAAAGAGTGTAAGCGACATTTATTGTGTTATTTCTAGTCGTTATATTATTTTTATTTCCGTGATAATACTTTTAGCTTCAGGCATACATAGCATATTTATGTTTCTTTGTTATAGGTACTCAACTTTTATATACCTATGGTTTATATCCTATCCTATGGTTGGCTACCTAAGGGCGAAGCCCCATTGCTCCATTGCGTTGCGGTGCGTCGTGGCAGCGTATAATATATGAAAATCGTCGCGGCGTCGACATACTGCAACGATTTTCATATATTTTGTTGTGACCTGCCCCATCAACGTTGCGTCGTCGGATGCGACGTTTCAACGGATTTACGGAGGGGAAGGAATCCTTATCAACACTTGTGCAAATTTTCAAGGTAAAATGGGTCAATATCGTCTATACCAAAGTTTCATGGAAGTAACAAACTTAACTTTGCAGTTCGATTACTAGGATTCATACGCATCGAGCACAAAAATAAGTTTATAGATACTTGACTGTCGAAATATTTATTATATTCTCTTTGTTCTGTCTGGTTTATGATTTTACTTAACTCGTGTCAAATCTTCAACATTTTTTTTTTCAAAATGAAAAATAGTATTGAACATCAAAATAAATATATCATTTTAGGGAAAAAATAACAATATAATTAGAAATAACAGTTGATGACCACGGATTGAAATAAAATTTTATTTTAAATTTATTTGTGAATTCTGTCAAATCAATAGATATTTTTGGATTTTGAGCATCTCAGATGCAATATTAATTACTAAGCGTACTCCTATAGAAGTTTGACATGGTGACAGACGGACATGCGAGCAGGACTTGAACCCGCGACCAGGTCTCTTATAAGGGTTCCGTTTTTCTTCCAACTGAGCTAAAATAAAAAATTTTCAATCCTGCAAAAAACGAGTCATCACCATATAGCAAAGATCATGGAAGTAGTAATTACTTCCATTAGGCAAAGATGTCTATAACCTAACCTAGATACCCACTGTACTAGTAAGGTATTTGATTTAACCCATATTCGATGAAGTTGAAAATCAATTAAAGTGTAGGAAGCCATCAATATTTATTTTTGGATTTTACTTAACTCGTGTCAAATCTTCAACATTTTTTTTTCAAAATGAAAAATAGTATTGAACATCAAAATAAATATATCATTCTAGGGAAAAAATAACAACTTTATACGACCTTGCTCTTAGAAATGAACTTCTTCTTCTTGTCCTGCTCGCATGGAATTTTTCACCATATTTTATTAAATTTATTTGTGAATTCTGTCAAATCAAGTTTGGCGTGTACTAATATAGGCGAAAACTATTTTTTGTTCTGGCGAAATTGGAGAATAACACCTGGCAACCCTGCTACAACTACTGCGACGTCGTGGCTGGTGGGGCATACAATGCGTTGATCCGTTGATCCGACGACGCGACGCAACGCAACGCAACGGAGCATTGGGGCTTCGCCCTAACAAACACGCTAAGCACGTAGAGCGCAATGTGATATTTCGTTGTAAAAACTTTTTTATTAGCACTTCGCTCAACTTGAAACTTGTTGACTAGGTTATTACATTGCTTGAGCGAACTCTTACTTAAAGGAAGTATGTTCTTTCTTAACTTTTTGATATTAACTATGTAGTTTACGTCAAAAAGTTAAGCTTTAGTTACGCGTAAGTTAAACATTGACGTTGCTCCCGCTCAGCAAAGTAAAGCTTAGAA
This sequence comes from Ephestia elutella, assembly GCA_018467065.1. Taxonomy (NCBI): domain Eukaryota; kingdom Metazoa; phylum Arthropoda; class Insecta; order Lepidoptera; family Pyralidae; genus Ephestia; species Ephestia elutella. Next base: position 4,927,718 of record CM031578.1, read on the forward strand.
TAACTTTAACTAACTGAAATTTAAACATTCAATTGCACACTATAAGTACTAACAACTTACAACTAAATGGGTTCCCATTCACTAGGTGAGTAAAACGAAAAACAATCGACAATTTTTATATATTTTAGATACATTTTTATATTTAAAAATTTGATAAAAAGAAAATAGTGTCTGCAAACACACTATTAATATTATTATTGAATGAAGTTCACGTGGTTTTTCAAAACAATCAACAATTAAAAATTTCAAAGCAACATTTAATGCCTCCTTCTTATTATGTTGTGTAAGCGACAAACGATATCATGAAAAGATTTTTACAAGAATTCATTATTTTGACATCGAAATAGATCAATACATGAAAAATTCGCAGAATCATTTTTTCTTGTCACTTGCAACATAACAAGCTAATTATTTAAAAAATAAAAAACTCGACTGACAAGACAACACAGCCTATGTCACTCGGAGGAATGCGAGGAATCAAATAATACCTCTTACGTCAAAATCTGTTAAGCTGTTCAGGACTTAAGGTGGAATAAAGAAACTTACATGCATATATACTTATATACATACATGAACCCTGAAAACATAACACTCCTTTTTTGGTCAGTCGTGTAAAAAGATTATCGGCTAAATACTCGAAACGAATGAAACTCACTTAGCTCTTTTGATAGTCCTCTCCTCTGAACAATATATAGGCGAAACTCAACAGGCCACAATAAGCAGTAATCTCGTGTCATGGGTCAGATGGACACAAACACACAGAAATGCAGACAAATATCTGTGAAAACAAGTAAGAAATATTTGCCCGCACTAGGAATCAAAGCCAGGACTTCCAGATGGTGGACGGGCCTAATAGCACTACGTTACGGAGAAGCCAAACTCAGACAATGGTTCCAAAACTTTTTCGAAAGACGAAAAATTGTTCGTACTCGGCAATACTTGACGAAGTCGTAAATAGAAAAAGGGTTCCCTTTATAATAAAGGGCTGGCAACTACGTAAGTACTTTGACCAACTATTAACTTCTGGCTTTACATGAGGACAGCGAGTTAAGCCGTATTTTTAATTTAAATAAATATATACTTTTTATTAGGTATTTTAGTTTTAAGCATAGATTTAGAAAGTTTGGACGCGTTCAGACAGACTGCACGAAGATTTATTATTTTACTTTTAAGTTTTGTTTAGTAAAGTTTGTAGTACCCAGCTATAGTACCCATTTAACCAATGTACGGAACTTATATGTAAGTCGGAGTTAGAGTCACTGCAAAAAAAGTTCCTCTCTCTCTCTCTCTCAGCCGAAAGACGTCCACTGCTGGCAAAGGCCTCCCCCAAGGATTTCCACAACGACCGGTCCTGCGCTGCCCGCATCCATGCGCAACCCGCGACCTTCACCAGGTCGTCGGTCCACCGAGTGGGAGGCCTGCCAACACTACGTTTTCCGGTTCGTGGTCGCCACTCGAGAACTTTTCTGCCCCAACGGCTATCTGTTCTGCGAGCTATGTGCCCCGCCCACTGCCACTTAAGTTTGGCGATTCTGCGGGCTATGTCGGTTACTTTAGTTCTCCTACGGATCTCCTCATTTCTGATTCGATCACGCAGGGAAACTCCGAGCATAGCGCGCTCCATCGCCCTTTGGGTGACACTTGAGCCTTGTATGGGGCATAGTAAGCGATCACGTCTCAGTTCCGTATGTCATTACTGGCAACACACACTGGTCAAAGACCTTAGTCTTGAGACACTGCGGTATTTTGGACGAGAAGATATCGCGAAGCTTCCCGAACGCTGCCCAGCCGAGTTGGATTCGACGGTTGACCTCTTTCTCGAAGTTGGACTTACCTAACTGAACTGTTTGTCCCAGGTATACATAATTGTCAACAACTTCGAGTGTAGAGTCTCAACCTTTAGAGAGTGGGTGCGACACGGATATTAGACATGATTTTCGTCTTGTTCATGTTCATTTTTAGACCCACTTGTTGAGAGGCTCTACAGAGGCCATCGAGCATTGTGCCTAGGTCATCCAAGGTCTCAGCCATGACTACGATATCGTCAACGAATCGAAGGTGGTGAGGTACTCGCCGTTGATATTGATGCCGAGTCCGCTCCAGTCAAAAAGCTTGAAAACATCTTCCAGGGCGGCGGTGAACAGTTTCGGAGATATAACGTCTCCCTGTCTCACCCCTCGCTTCAACTGGAAAAAGTTCCTATATAAACTAAAAAAATACGATTATAAACTCATAATTTTGGTATTGATTGTTAAAAATATTGTCTTGGATGGATTTCGAGTAAAGCACATGTTTTAAGTTATACCTACTGATCCTTTGGGAATAACAAAGCTCAATATTTCAGGTATATAAAAATATGTTAAAAATATTCAACCGATAAATAGGCGATGAAAAAGAAGCATTAAGCTGTTAGCAATTATCTAAAATCGATGAAATATGTCTCATTGAATATGGGAACGAAAATCTTTTGCGCCACCATTGCGCCACCAACCAATTATATTATAAGAAAATATATCTTTGCCGCCAACATAACATACCTTTACTTATAGTCTTTACTGCAAAAAACGAGGATTTGTACTTTTTTATGGTTGCGTATTGTACGGGTTTGGTGTTGTACATTGAGAAAAGAGAGTTAAATAGAGTTTATTGTGAATAACACAATCAAAGGTAAAATCAGTAATAATGGAGGAATTAGCTAAGTTAGAAATTATAGAAAAATGGCAGGTGGTCGCAACTTCAAAGGAAAAAGGTGATCTATGAAACGGAGTAACGTTTTGATGGCCGACTATTTCTATCTCATTCGTACCTGCAGTTCCTCGCATAAGTGCATCTCTATCGGTACCTCCGTTTTGACATTTGTATCGGACACTTTTTTGTATGGGAGTCCCTTATAACGTAGTGATTACATCTCTTTGGTAAATGGTGGTGAAAATGGTAAAAGGTTAAATAATGGTTAAATAATTTGAGCACACGTAACAGACTCGCGATTGGTTTAAAGAGCGCTGTTGACTTTGTTCTATATGGTAAAATGTGTACTGAATAAAATGATATAAAATTATGTTCGATTGCGGCGTCGATATGCTGACGGCGCACTCAAAGCTATCGATGTACGTCATAGACCGTACACGTATTATTTTTCTAATTTTTAACCGACTTCCCAAAAAAGGAAAGAAAAATGTATTGGCATGCCACCTACTGAACGAGGTGAAGTCGGTGCTAAATTAAAAAATAAATAATCTAAATTAACATTAGAATCATGTAGTATAAATAAAATGCCTAACTAAACAATTACATAATATCCTTATTCCTGCACTTGGCACCGATTTCATCTCGTTCAGGTAGGTGGCATGCCAATACATTTTTCTTTCTTTTTGATAAACCTGCCTATATATTATTTCATGATTTTATGTTGTATGATGGAAGTCGGTTCATTTTTTTGGAATTTTTTTTTATTAAATATCCTGTAATTACTGTAATTTATTTTTCAAAATGTGTTAGGTAATGATTTTGAAAAATATTATTGAGATTTCTGTATACGTGTATAAATATGTAGATCTAGTCTAGCAAGTTATTATCAACATCTCAATAGTCGTTCCGTAATGATTGTAAAAGAAAATCGTAGTTTTTAATGTTAAGAATATAGTACGTTGATCTAAAAAAAAGTCCAATATTTACCAAAGATGCATGGGCTTCTTACTAAACGTCGATTCAAAAGAGAGCCTACTTTTTAAGTATAAAAAAGACCAGGAACTACTATTTCTCAAAGGCATTATTAAGATGAAAGGCATAACTTGCGGCACGGATCAAATCCGACGTCAAATTTAACTTTTCTCCGGCAGTTATTGGAGCGAAATATCCGCCTAATTTAAATACTTTTGAAGACATCAAATTATAAGAAGGGATATAGGCCGAGTAGGGTGCCCAGCCGTGCAATTGGGTAACCACACGTAAAAGGGCTTGACGGACGCCGACAAAAATAAGTATATAAAGGTTTTTTGCTCAGTAATAAATGTTGGAATTTCATAAAGAGATTTTCAGAATTTTATCTTGCAAATATAAATACAAATACATGTTTAAATGTGTTGCTATGCACAATATTAGGACGGATCGGAGGGACAACGATATAAAAAGAGAATTGCCATTGAATCTATTAAGAGTCTCATATTAATTTTGTATTAAAAAACAAATCTTTCTATATTCAAAAAGGATTTAAACCACCTTAAACTACATTCAGCCAAGTGTAGTTACTACACGAGTCACCCACACTAGTATTAATTATTTCGCGTACTCCATCCATCTCGTTTAATTGCCTGTTAGCTTTATGGCCCGTTTACTTCAGGCTATCGATTTTGTTTCTAATACTCGTTTTGTTACGTCTATAAAAAGTAACTAACTACTAATTTGCTGGCATATGCCTCCCCAGATTGTTCGACTGGCCAAAAAGGGACTGTATTTTCAGGATGTGGATAACAGAAGGGTTTAGAAAATGTTAAACAAAATCTTTATGTTAAAATATATTGGTAGTGTGAACACCTGTTTGAATTGCGCGCATTGTTTATTTGACGAAACCAATATAAAAGCCGGTAATATCGAGTAAGACTAGATACAGAAAATCATGCGAAGCTTGAACCTCGATTAACATAATTGTGATATATAATTTTCAAATAGTGGAAAAATTTGGAAGATATAAGCAAAAGTATTTCAAAAAATTTAAATTTCCGTTGGTGTGCCTGACCTACGACAACCCGCGGCAGCGCCGCTTGGTGAATCATCGACCAACACAGCGGCGGCGGCGGGACCGGTACCACGATATAAGCATACGGAGCGATAAGTATCGTTTTTACTGTCGCTTAGTTATAGGCACCAGTACCAAGATCATCGAAGAAGTGTCAATGACGGAGGCAACTGAGGCAGAGCCGATCGACGATGTCTACTGCGGGAGCTGAGCGTTAGCTGCGCGGGCTGTAGAGATGCCATAGCTGCTTGGCGGTGATACTATGTGCTGCATCAAATGTAAGCAAATTTTTCGATATCTACTGGCCGAATGTTACTTCCGGACTTTCGCCACGCTTTCAGGAAGGACAAAAAGTTCCTGGATGTGCATAGAGATGCATCGCAGTAAAATACCACGGGGTGACAACTCGCAGGCACACCTGTGTGCGCAAGCGATGGTAGCGTACGACGAGTATCGTAAGTGATTGTCCATTAACACATATCTATATGCAGCGTTGACAATATAACAGTCCGCCAGGGAACGCGTTATGCGCAGGCGAAACCACAGGCCGATATAATGGAGGAGGCTCTAGATACGATACGCGCCTGGCACTAATTCAGGAGATAAAGGGTTTTACAGGCGGACTATGAAAGTCGTTTAACGGCAAGAGTTACTAAAATAGTTAAAGAGGGGTTGATGGAGCTAAAATCTGAAAATGGCAGCAAAACATGTGACATATGCAACAGAGATATGCCTAAAGAAGATCGAAGATCTGGTAATTAAAGTCGATACTCTCTCGCGAATGGGGAGCGAGGAACTTTGTACCAGCAAAAGTGACGACAGCAAAACTGGAGAGGTAACAATACAGGGGGAAACGGAGCGTTAGTATGATCGATGACAAGCCCTTCGATGGGGGCTTCAAAGTTTAACAACTGTAAAAACAAAGCCTGCAAAGCAAAAACAACCGAAACAAGCGCCAACAAACGGCAACCTCCACCACCAAAGCAACCTGCGTCGAAACAACCTCCGCTAAAACACATACAGCAGAAGTATACCAATCGGAGGTGAGAAAAACTAACATGCTGATGACCAACGAAACTTCAGCCAACGCAAAGTGTCGTCGAAATTGTAGTAGAAGGGGACCATGGAAAGAACTGATGAGTGGACAGAACAGCAGAAAGAAGAAACGCCAAAGAACGTCTAATATATCAGTAACGCGTGGAACAGCAGCAGCGGGGGCAACGATGATAGAAGCATCAAGAAAGATGGAAATATGTGCACCTTTACCTTTTTATGTTAAGCAAGGTAAAGGAACAACTTAAGCCGATCAGATATTAGAGCATCTGAAATCCATCTGTGATGAGACAGTATGCACGGTTGAAGAACTTAAGTCACGCGGAAAGTATGCATCGTTTAAGATCGGAACACCGGCAAGGTTGGTAGAAACCATTTTGGAGCCAGGGAACTGGGCTAGACTGCGGCATATGTAATAAAGCCGTGGAGGCAGAATTTTCGGAGAGCAGAGAGGAGAGGGCAATACAAAAAATAGGTGCACACCTGGAAACCAATGCGGAGTAGGGGAGACACTCGCATAGCCAAAAGAACATAAAAAAGGTGCACGAAATTCATTACCAGAATGTCCAAGGTTTGCGAACAAAAACAGAAGGTTCTTTTCCTTTGTCAAACCTCAGGATCAAGATCTATTTGCAGATTACCGCAAACGGGGTGTGATGGAAGTCAATTCATGATGCGGAACTGGTACCGCTCGGACTATCAAATACTGCGCTGCGATAGAACGGATGGCCGAAAACAAGATTGGAGTGTGTTTAGTGGCCCACTCCCCGGTACGGTGATCTACGACGGATATCAATTCCAAGAACAACATCAATGACAGACAAGCACTCCTTTGAGGGTGGTAGCAGCATCGGTGTTCGAGCGAATAGGTTTTTTGTTTGTGTGTTGCGCAATTTTATATTCCACCGAGTAATAAGACTGATGAATATATGATATTGTTTAGTATAATAGAAAAGAAATATGTTCAAACTATAAGGGAATAATGTAATAGTCATAGGAGTATAATTTTGTATTCCGCACAAGTGCGGAGAAGTTTGTTGTAACTATTTTGAATACGTGTTAGCTTATTGTGAGTTCAGTCAAGGGTAATAATATACCGAATTGCTGTAACAATAGGCAATTAGACCTCGTGTTAAAAGGCGGTGGTGTGCCATGAGCGGCGGGATTATCAGTTGTCGAATCGGAAGGCTTACAACCGATAGATAAGCACCATCCACCACTTGCGGTTTGGTTGTCAGCATCAGTAGTCCAACATACATGTAGAGGGAGGAAGTGAGTACCCGGAAGAACGAGGAGGCACTCTTACAGGTAAGCCAATGGAACATCGCAAAGCAGATATCCACCGTTTACAACACGTAGTGGCAGTCAGAGATAGACACGAACGAACTCTGCCAGAAAACTAACCCAGACGAGAGCAGTGCAGTACTTTTACTTGCAAATGAATCAGGTGATGAAGGAGAGACTGTGTTTCCCATCCAAAGAGCAAAGTAAGAAATAAGGCAATGTGCAGGTATCCGGAATGGTATTCAGAGGCAAATCATATCCGACATTCGCTAAAAGACAAGCTGCATAAGCGTTACAAAAGCAACAGATTAGACAGCGACTATAAAGAGATTCTCATGCTGTAGAGCAAAGAAGTAAAACAGGCAATAGAGGTGGCCCATAATGCGCATAGAGAGTTACGGTTGCAAAGTAACTTAGCAAAAGAACCGAGAGAATTTTGGAATTTTGTTAAATCTAAAGAGGGCTTGTTAACAAGCAAAAGCTGGTAAAAAATGGCCAAGTTCTTTCTGAAAAAGATGCTTGGAAGAATTTGCGAAGGAGTTTTTAAATCTGTGTACAAACCAAGAGCCAGCAGAGTTAGGATGTAGCGGCTTGGCGATCAGAATAGCAAATGCTACAGCGGCACGAGTGCAAGTGCATCAGTTGGAACTGGAAGAAGTGGAACAAGCACTGGTCAAACTCAAACCTAAAAGAATCACTGGACCGGATGGCATTCCGCCGATTCATTTATAAAGACCGCCGTGATTAGTCTTAGCAGGGCCACTCCTCCACATATATAATGTATGTCTTAAAAATGAAATTTTTCCGGAACAGTGGAAACTAACTAAGGGTGGTACCGGTGCCCAAAGGTCGAGGGGTTCAAATGCTTGTGATCACAGACCAGCAGCCATATTATGTGCGCCACGCTACAAGATCTTCGAATCAGCCATAAACCAATCGGTGTACTCGCAGGTGAAAGGTCCAGTTAACGGATGCACAACACGGATTTCGACCAGAACCGTAGCACTACAACCAATTTGATGACATTGATGACCCAATTTAGCGTACCTGCGGTAGACTCGGGTGCCCAAGTGGATGTGGCATATTTTGATTACCAAAAGGCATTCGACACAGCATGACAATATTACTCATAAAGCTAGCAGAGGTGGGCTTCACGAAAAGCACATCTCCTTCATTCGCTAGTTACTTGAAGACAGGCGTCAACTACGTTGACTGGGCGGGACACCACTCTGAAACTTACTTCACAAGATCGGGGTAAATCAAGGGAGTAATTTGGGACCCCTTGAATTCAATTTGTTAATAAATAACTTGCTGCCTAGCGTGGTAACTGAATCAACACCTTGCCTCCCTCTTTGCAGATGATCTGAAGTTAATAAAGGTGGTAAGGTAGCCACATGATATTTCAGACTGTCAGAAATTGCAAAGGGATATAGATAGGATTGTGGAGTGGAGGTGAGAGAAATGGACTCATTTTTAATGTTTCTAAGTGCTCAGCAATGTCATTTACTCGAGCGCGTAAACCTGTTGATCACACATACCATATAAGAGGATGAACAGATACAGCGAGTAACAAAAACAAAAGACCCTCGAGGTTCTTTAGTAGTGACCCTAAATTTCGGAGCATATAAGCAAAGCATGTAAGAAAGCGTATCGGAATTTGGGGTTCGCTAATGCGCCAGTCTCGAGATTTTACAAATTTGAACGCACTACGAGCTCTGTACGAAGCGTTAGTGAAAAGTCACTTACAAAGCAATTCGTGTATTTGGTCCCCCACAGAAACCAAGTACAATCTAATGGTGGAACGGATTCAAAATAAATTCATTAGGTTATTGTACCTAAAAATGTATGGAGTATACCCGTTCTACCCATTGCTGTACCCGACACTGTTTGTGATTGGGATGGTTGGGTACAACACTTTGGACGTGAGGCGAAGCTTGAGATTGGCGACGTACCTATTTAGAGAAGTATGGAGAGGACGGCTCTGCAACCCACATTTGGCCGTGTTGGAATGCACTGGCGCGTATGCGTGCCGAATCGTTATGTGTCGGCGACGACGACTTCCACCTCTATTTCAAAAATACCCCAGTCGCGCGTACGCAAGTTTATTGAAAAAAGGCGCCATTGACCACGAACTTTGCAAACTCTAAATGAGGTTGCTAATCGTGTGGACTTATTCGGTTGCTCCTTGACTGAATTCACCAAGAGCAACGCGAGGTATATATGTATGTTATGCTACGAATTTAGATTTTAGTTAAATATAACTATTGGTAGAATTAAGTATGCTATTGCAATGGAATGTAGCTCTGTAAGGATAGTGTATGTGCCGAAAGATAAAGAAATAAAGAAAATAAGAAAAGAGAAATGTTCAATGATTTGTGTTAATAATCTTTATATTTAGAAAATATACTGTTTGAAATACAAATTCTTAAGTTTTTTTGTCTTTTTTTTTAGTGTTTGTATGCCCCTTGCTCATTTGCACCCCATTACAAAATTTTTCTCTCTGCATCTCCTTTTGAGTTTAACTGGTAGAAAAAAAGCCTCCGGCTTTAGCCCACCATTTACAAGCTAATTTAAAATACCTACTAATATAAAATAAAAAAGGAATACAAAAATAAAAAAATAATTACAAGTTGTAAAGCCCCTCAAGAGCGTAGCCCCGCGGCAACGTGCCCAAAAAGGCTGGCTGCACTGCCAAGGATTGGATAGCAATGCTTAGCCTTTGGCAAAAAGGAGTTTAAATGTTCAACTCATTTACATGTGTTTTTGTAAAGAAGGATTAAATAAATAAATAAAATTCGTGAGGCGTGTTGAGAGTCGTTAGAAATTAACTCCTGACGAAAAACGCATGTGATATTTCTTTTCGAAATTTAGCGGAATCTATTCGAATCTAAATATATTCGGAATCAACAGAAAAAAGACATTCCATATAATAATTTATACCCTTGTGCCTGTAACCTTGGTTAAAATACAGGGTAAGCAATATTTACACTGAAAGTCCCACGCAAGCAGAACCCGGGGCGTAGCGCAACTAGAGTTTAATAAAAACTGAGAACATTTTGATAATGGGCAAACAAAACAATTGAGTCATTTTGAACGCCGCAGGTGGCGCTAGTGTGTCATTTAATGATATCGTCTTAGCTGCAGGGGCTCTAGCAATTGTAGCATGATTGGCAACTCTCTGGGGAGCTAATTGTATCCTGTTGGCCAAATTACATTTAAAAATTATTGTTTTTTTTCAGTGTGAATGGACAATTAGCAGTAAATAAGTTAAAGAACTACCTATCATCCAAAGAAAAAAACTGAATAGGTATCTACATTTCACATTCATCTATATGCAATTATTTGCTAGGGGCTGAGCTCACCCTTCAAAAGTTAATACGGCTGTAATTAATTCAAGCATTCAGTATTCAAGAATTTTCTCTAAAGAAAACGTTGAATAATTGTAATAAAAATACTTTAGTAAGTACTTACTACATCTTAAGTGACAAAAAAAAAAAAAACGATTGAATATTTGATTTGATTTATCAATAACAAGTAAAACAGCAATTCTGTAAAAGTAATTAATGTTGTTAGGTAACCTACCTGTTATGTTATTAGCTGATAGTCCATGGTGTTTGCCTTGTCTGAAACAAAGAAAAATATATCTATTAAACTCCCTAAAAATGGTAAAGATTTCTTTTCGAGTACGAGGGCTCATCTCAGTACATATACATAGTTCAAGCCCAGAGGGCAATAAACTAATTTTACCAAAAAATGGGATAAGATAAAACACTTGAAGCCATTGAGTTTCGAATTCCTTACTACCAGAGTGATAGTATAGACCAAATCCTATTGTTTTATGCGTGAGCAGAAAATTCATAAACAAGATAGAAACAAATTACAAGATAGATGTATTAGTGATTGGCACAGCCGACAGTCGCACATAAATATATCATAATCAATAGATTCATTTAAATATGGAGTTCATTTGTTACATGTAAATAGTTTAATTTAAAGTAATGTATAAAGATCATAACACAAAAAAAAATGCAAGTATAGGCCTCAAATATTTTATTTATCTTCTATTTTATTATAATCGAAATTAAATACTTAAAAAAACAGCATGATTAATGTTTGAAAAGTTTACATGTCTCATCACTATCGAATTTAACTGTCAAAAGATGCACCACGCGATGCACCGACGTGTCACGATTTACGAATCATAGGCTAGGGAACGATTCAATAGTCTAGGATTGAAGCCGTTTAGCAGAAACAATCCGACTTCACGAATAGATAACTACTAGGGGCTTAGAATTGCAAAACACAGCTGAAAATGAGATATGCTAGCTGTGAATGACTGTTGATGATATTTGTGTGACAAACAAACAAACTTGACTAATCCTCGGGAGTTTTTCCTCAAACAACAACGTCAATATAAGCACTAAGTAAGTATATCTAAAAATTGTACTAATATAACTCAACAATATCTTGTAACTAATTAAGATTTCAGATTACTCATAGGTCAACCAAATATGGTAATATAAGTATATTTTATGAATAATACTTTAATATATTTCAAAATTCTGAATTTGGTACCATTCTATAATGTTTGACATCTTAGAACTAAGTAATTTATAAACGAAGTCGCGTCGCGACTAAAATTCATTGCTTGATATCTTCATAATCAGCCTTCCATGACTCACTGCTGAATATAAGCCAAGTCTGCCATTTTTTCACTCGGTTACTTCTCTTTCATATCTGATTTTTTTAATATTTTTATTAAAAATGATCACAATCTTGTCCGAGGACAGAGATGAGGTCTACGATGTAGCGAGCTTACCCAGAAGCAGCCTATTCACTCAGTTTTTTTTTCAAGGTCAGGTTGTATGTGTTCGGAAACACAGACGCAGACAGGAGTTCCATTGCTTCGCTGTGATTCAATTGTAGCAAAAAAAACGTTTTTTTCAAATCGGTACCAGCGTACCGGTATCTCTCTAATGGCATTCCACTTGTCCTTTGTGTTTCCACGTGAGTAATGCTCGTGAACTGAACACTATTTTCATTAGACTCCTGCAATTGATTGAAAAAGCCAACGGTTTTCCGTGACCGACGGGACTAGCGAGCTTAGAAACTTATGGAGCATGCATATGATGATTTGACATGTATTTCATTTATTTTTATATCTTATTTTTAAATTACGTGTGTAACAGTATTGTCTTGTTAAAGTACTAACAATTTAATCGCTTTCTTACCAGTACTAAATATAAACTTTATTACTTGTTAGTTCGAGGAGGTGTTTAATTTGTAAGATAAATTTTCATGTAAAGTTTTATATTTTTAAGAAATAAATATAAACAAACACACTATCGTCTCTATAAAAAAAAACTTCACATATACATGCTGAAACAAACATGAGGTACCTAACTTGAAACAGTACAAACTAGTTATATACATATCCTTTTATCACTAATTTTGTTTATTTCCATATTCCAACAGATGTATGTAATCTTTTGATTAATTTAATTTTTGAATCCGCTCATTAGTCAAAAGTCATTTTGTTGAAAAATACCTATTATCTAGATATTTTAGAAAGATGCCTCGTGGAAAAAATGTCTATTTTTTTTCATCTTCATACTTCAAAACTTACGTTATCCACATGTTTCGTGACTCCGTGGCACTACCCTCGCGGGGCAATCTACCAAATCGTTTTCTCTGGCTTGTTGGGGTGAAGCCTTATTGTGTTTTTTTTTTCGGTAGAACAGATTTTTCATTTGTCAGGTCAATTATAAAGAACCGCGAATCTAAAGCATTTGTGGATAAAAATCCATTTGTTTAGAAAGAAAATACCTGTCAAAATTGAAATGGAACTCTTGAAAATGGAGTATTTTTCGGCCGAATGTTTTGGTTCTTAGACAAATTTAAAGAAATTATTCATATTATCTCGTACATTACTGAATAGTCACCCAATGTGCAAATTCCTCACGATGTTTTCTTTCACCACAATAGCAAGTAACAATAAGTGATGCAAAATTTAACTCAATAAAACTACTTGGTAAGAATAACTATACTTATTTTTTTTTAAAGTTAAGTTTTTGGGATTACATTTTTTTTAATAGATACCTTATGTAGGTTCATCATCAAACACTCCTCAATGAAAAATAATAATACCTAAGTAATATAATAAGCGGTTACGGTTATTTATTTAATTATCGAAATGAAATAACTTCCAAGGAAATTCGTTCAAAACAAATAACTGCCAAACCCTTTTCTAAAAAGAGAACAACAGAGAACTGTATGTTTATTTGTTTGTTTATTTCTCCTAATCTCGCGGACCGCTTACATGCTCGTTCTTACATACATAATTATGTAACCCGTTCATACCGATTGGTTTAATGAATTACAGAAACGAACGAACGAATATTCTGAAGTATTCTTAAGGAAAATAGCTAGGGAAATAGCATGGAAGTAGTTTATCTCCCGACTGTACGTAGATTTTGATAAGTTCATGGAAGTAATAAGTAATTACGTAAGGATAAGTTTAGTAATGTCTATATATCTGTGAATTACAAGTATTACAACATGGAAGTAATAAGTACTTAAGTACAAGTACTTATTACTTCCATGTATTACAACCAGTATCCTCCTTCGATCAAAAAGGACTTCCGTGCGCGGCACGGATCCTCCTTGGTGCATATAAGTACAGACATAAACTTATCATCTATTCTTTTACGACAATAGACCTAAATTAGTTACGTTTTTCTATTTTTCTAACTATGCAATGGGTTTTAAAGTAATTTAGGTACCAATTTCTGAAGTTCTATACCGTAGTCCTAAAGTTTACTTATACACGTGTAGCAATGAGAATTGAGATTGTACCTAGTCTATGATAAATTTCCATATTCTTATCAACATATTGTTCTAAAGAAGAAATAACACAGCTGTTAATCTAAATCTCTCGTTTCGTAGACGGCACGTAGACCGTCTACAACTCACGTAGCACCTCGTAGAGAGTGCTACGAATTATGTTATCGTAATATATTTATAAGGAGCTAAACTTTGTTTGTATTATACTCGTATTTCTTGTCTATAAAATCAATCGTGAATTAGCTGACCCTACAAGTCGTCTGTCGCTTTTTCGATCTCAATAAAAAGTCATTAAGTTTTTCCAATTTCCTGCTCAATTTCCTTATTTTTTTCTTCCATCAGAACTTCCTACAAAGAATTATAAAACTCATTATTATTTATGTTAACAATAATTATTGTAATAAGCTAGAGACTAATGTTCTAAATAAACTCAACTGTTTTAAAAAATAATTACATTACGCGCGGATGGATAAGTTCAACACACGTTGTACAAAATATACTCGTATATCTACACTTTTTAACACTTCAAAATACTTTAATGAAAGCGGCACACACACACTTACAGGAGTGAGTTCCAACGGCCCCGGCGGGCTCCGGATTTTTGCGTTGACGGGGCCGTTAGAAAAAAAATTAACCAACGGCCCCGGCGTGTTCGTTAAATAGGACGGATAGCATAAAAAATTTAAAGCATACGCTCCGGTAGTGTTTAAAGGGGGGGGAATTCTGTATTATTTTGTAGACCTTAAATATGAAAAAATCGTTTTTATTGTTGAAAAAAAATATATCAACTAGGTATTAACAATCACATATATAACGGAATACCTATATCCACATCGATTGTGCTAACTGTAATAATGGTTTTAAACTAGTTCCAGACATTTTTAGTCTTGTATGTTTATGATTTAATTTTTAATTTTAAGAAAACCATACAGGCACACATATTTGAATTGGCACAACACTATTCACCACTATGTCAGTAAACAGCTCTTGAATTCAAGGTCAATCATCTACAACTATCAAAATTAAATCACACCTCCTTGATTCGGCGCCTGGTATTGTAATAATTGACCGAGCGAGCGAAGCGAGCAGGGCTTTATAATTCAAGTTGGGGCGAAAATACATTGTTTGTATGTACGAGTATGTATGTATGTATGTATGTATGTTTGTTCCGCGATAACTCTCGAACCGTTGAATTAATTTCGATGATATTTAGAATATGTGTAGCAACTATCCATAAATTTTTAAGTTCGTTGCGCAACAAAATCGGTTCAGCCGTTTTAGAGAAATACGCATTTTTATGAAAAAAAATATTGCTCTATAACTTTTGAACCGTTATTCAGATTTGGATGAAACTTCACAAATCACGAGATAGTATCACTCTTTTCCTCATGTATATTGTATATCAAAATTGCTTCACCAGTTTTAGAGATATTGAGTTAAAACATGAATCATTCATTTTCGTATCAGCGACATCTAGTGACATTTTTGTACATGTTCCGTGATAATTATCAAAACGTTGAATAATTTCGTTGATATTAGGAATGCGTGTAGCAAGTATTCCTAGAATTTTTAAGTTCTTTGCGCATCTTATATTATAGAGATATTGAGTTAAAACATGAATCGTTCATTTTCGTAACAGCGACATCTAGTGACATTTTTGTACATGTATTAATGTTCCACGATAACTTATCAAAACGTTAAAATAATTTCGTGAAATGCGTGTAGCAAGTATTTTGCCCGCGGCTTCCGCCCGCGTGAATTTCCCACGGGAACAGTGCTTTTTCCCGGGATGAAAGGTACGGCGGGCCACATAGAAAAACCTGAGACTGCTGCACCTAAAATACGATCCACTATATAAGATTGGTTCAGTAGATAAAGCGTGAAGAGGTAACAAACAAACAAACTCACTTTCGCATTTATAATAATAAGTAGTTGTAGATTCATTTAGCCGTTATTCGTAGGTATTTTAGCGAAAATAAATATTTCTCTATAATTTTGTAACCGGTAATGAGATTTGGATGCAACTTAACATTTTATGAGATGAGTATTGCTATATTTCTCATTTATATTGAACTAGCTTTCGCCCGCGGTTTTGCCCGCGTAAATTTTCCACGGGAACGATGCCTTTTCCCGGGATGAAAGGTACCCTATGTCTTTCTCCGTAGGTACTTCTAACTATGTGTATGCGAAATTTCAGGAAGATTGGTTCAGTAGATAAAGCGTGAAGAGGTACCAAACAAACAAATAAACTCACTTTCACATTTATAATACATATTAGTTAGGATTAAGATATCAAAATTGTTGAAACAGTTTCTGTGATATTGAGCTGAAACCTGAAACGTGATGAAAAAATTACTGTAATGTTTTCAAAAACAGTTATATTCTCCTTAGATGAAGTTCGGGGATGTATACTCGATTATAAATCACTTACTTTGGGTAAAGTAGTCGTGGACGGACATTGGCGTAAAAGAGTTGGCAGCCGGATGTACATACGTAGCTCTTTCGAGATCAAAACTGTTTACAGATATTATATTTGATCCAGGTTTTGATTATATCCGCTTGAAAAAAATAAAAAAATTAAGTTGTTGCAGCTCAGAATAGATGAAGAAAGAAGGTTGGAAAATCTGTTCTCTTCAACCGCGCAATAACTGAATAATGTAATGCATTGCGCGTTACATTTTGTTTTAACAGAATCCCGTATTTTACTGAAAATTCAAATTGCATCAGTAATTTTACGTTCTCATATTTTTCAAAATAATAATCGCGAGGTCTAAGTTCGCGGCGAACTACTAGTAAATTAGAATTTGCAAAAAAGGTTCCGCACTCTTATTTGCAAATGTCTGTATGTCTGAAGATTTGACATTCTGACAAGATAAAAAAAGGGTTTGACAAAATTTTCAAATGAACTCTGAATAAGGCGTCGCTTCTACCTTGTTAGGCTGATATGTGATCCTAGTAAGGTCAAAAATTAAATTTAAAAAATATCATCTTCATGGAACATAACAATAAAATAAAAGGTAAATATTGGTTTAATACAAGGGATCCATGGAACAATGGGAGGTTCATTCGGAAAAATATCCTAATTATCAGCCATACAAAGTACTTAATACTTCCATGTTATCAGCAACACCGACTTCGTGGAGGTCCGTGTTGCTCTAAGTCGGATATTTATTTATTTTGTACTAGGACGGCATAATCAAAAAGGTGGTGTGAGTTTGGCAAATAAAAGACGGGACTGGACTTTTTCCGAAAATGTACCTGGCAGGACAGCACCAATATTAAAAAGTAACTGTCAATATTAGCCTGAGTTGTTGACTTGTCAAAGTGAAAAAATATTTATGCGAGTTATTTGATTTCTAATTAAAAACATGATGAAAACACTGAAAAGTGACTTGCCACCCGAATGGTTTTTTTTACAATGATTAATCAATTTAAAGTAAGGTAAAATTGAAAAATTGTCGCCGCTGCTGTGCTGCGCCGCTCTGCACGTGTAGGCAGTTTCTTTGTGAAAACACATTGGTATACTGTCAAAAAGGTGGAAAGCAGGATACTGCTCAAAGAGTACCGGGTTTTCATAGTAACCAAGAAGGGTGAAATAATTTGTTGTTTAATAATGTGTGTGAGGCAGTGCAAAGGCAACACTTGACATTGAAATATCCTGAATAGTGATGTGCACGGTGTTTGTTTACATAGCAAAGAATTTCGTTTTATCATTTATTTTTTTAACACTCCTTTTTAAAAGTGCTGAAAATAATCTGAAACTTCACATAAAGGATCTATCCACGGTAACGAATCTTTCCACTTTGTATAGTAATACCCTTTCCGTTACACCTTGTATAGAGAAAAATGAAAATACCTACATGATTTTTCTATTATATTATGGCACAGAATATATAATAATACAAAGCATTAAGAATAACAAACTGTCAACTACTACAAATATCTTACTGTCTCTGTTGTAATTTACCGGAGCGTATGCTATAAATTTTTTATGCTATCCGTTCCATTTTAAAAAACACGCCGGGGCCGTACGTTATTTTTTTCCAACGGCCCGTCGTCGTCAACGCAAAAGCCGGGCCCGCCGGGGCGTTGGAAATCTACTCCTTAACGGGCACTTTATCACTTCTAAACGAATTACGTAATTAAATTGTTTTATAAATTTCAAAGCCTACTAGCTACTAGCATTTCGACACTACTGTTATAAAAATTGTTTATTTAAATTTGCAAGGGGGTAATTGATAGGCCTGTGGTGTGGCCCTAGAATAGCACCAACCCGTCTCTTCCGTGGGTGTCGTAGGAAGGCGACTAAGGGATTAAAGCTTTCCGGAGGATGGAGCGGGAACATCTTTCCAACATCTTTCCGCGTACTATGCCATCAGCTGCGATCGTAACCATACCGACGCTGGCGATTATGAAGGAAAAAGCCCTATGGATAAAATCCTTGGGGAGCCAACAGTGGACGTCTTTGGGCTGCGAGAGAAAATTGGTTTCAAAAAATTCTTTCTGTGCATGCACACCACATTCACGGAAAGCTAAGCAAATTCCCGAAAATTCCCACTGGAGCCAAAACCCCTTTATCTATAGATCTACCAAAACCTATATACTATCAACCAAAACATTTACACTAACTGATGGACGACATATTTTGCAGATGTAATTACATTTACGGCACACATCATCGTAAGAGACGTGATTTACGTCGGCTCAATCGATTAGGAAGGCGCACTTTCGGTACATTAACTCCAAGGAGATAAAACATCACTTTTGTCCCTTCATGCTCCATGCAATCACAGTCATTAACTTCTTTAAGCAAAAATGCTTACATGCGTAACTTACATTTTTCCTTAAATGCTTGACGCGTAATAAGGATTATAGTTTTTCACTGTTGCTATTGTTAAAAGTCTTAAAATCTAGCGTATATTTCAATTTTGATGCGCAGAGTTAGAAGCTGACGAATATTAACAATAGTAAATTACGCGTGCACGAAGTCGCGAGGCACAAGCTAGTTACATAATATACGAGTATTTAAGTTCCCACGAGCCCGGATGGTAAACATCTGCGTAGGATTCATAAAATCTTTGACGGCTGCGATTTGGCGCTTTGTAAGAGTTTATTTTCATAACAACTAATTCGCTTTAATATATTTCATTATCGTGTCATGTATTTTTACTTTGACACTAACATACTAGCTGACAAGATCTAGTCATCCCGATAGCCTAATAGTGGTAGAAAAGCAGGAATATCTTGTTATTGTCATTTGGATCTTAATGACGCCAACGATAGGGCGGTAAAAGTTGCCACATACTGTCCAAAACAATAATTATAGCCATTTCAACTAGTTAACAAGAAGAAGGAATATTTTTTTAAATTATTTTTCTGTATCTATGAAAACTACGGAGCCTTCACAGAAAAATACCTAATGAAGTAATTTCGGGATGAACCTTTGTGTTATTTCAAGTTATATATTCTACCCAACTAAACTTCATTTAAGATCCTACCAGTCCTAGCTTATGTCAACAATCTTACCATGTCTTTTTATGATTTTACAACAATATAAATTAAAATAGACTTTTTAGGAAATTACTTTCGTGGTTAATAAATGTTTTACTATAGAATGTTTAGGTTTGAACTAATATTTGATTTATTTTCAACAAAATTCAAAAAAAGTACTGTGAAGATTGTTTACATGATAGGACTGGTAAGAATAAATGGATTTTTCTTAGAATTTGCCTGATTGCGTGGAAAAAGGACGATACTAAGAACCTATTTTTTTTTCAGTTTTCAATGTTTATGTAGTTGGATTACGCACCCAATTGTTTTAAACATTATAATAATTTTGTTACAAAGTTTGACTGAAAAAAAACTTTCTTAAAGGAGTTATAGCTATATATACCTATCTGTTTCTCAGGTATACATTTAAGGTCTTGATATGTCACGATGCCTACTCTCTTTCAGAGCAATCATCTTAGATCAAACGTAAAAACCTATAAGAAAATTCTCCTCCAATATTTTTACAGCGAAATAATAAAATAAAGGTGGCAATAAAACGACGTCGTTTGATAATCTGTCGGATGTTAGGCCGTCGACCGGGCGTCGTTGGAACATTAAAAACAGGAGATGAAGCGCCGTATTTACTTGTAGCAAATGTATTGAAAGATGTAAGTGAACTAAGCAAATATATTTGCTACTAGCCCTCGACTTCGTCCGCACGAATCTTATTGTTATCTACAGCTACGTAGTACTAATATTAATTCTGTGTCTCAGCTTCAAAGCAGTACTAATATTAATTCTGTGTCTCAGCTTAGAGTGTACGTACAGTGACATAAAAGCCGCAAGAAATGACACTTCTCATGTCTTTTATCATCATCATCAGCTTTCTGCTGCGCACTGCTGGGTATAAGCCTCCCTCTGTCTACACCCAAGCTTCTGTGTCTTCATTTCGGAACTAATTTAGGTGCGCCCGGGGGCTCCGCTCACTGTGGGAATTGTGCAGGATAAAAAGTGCCCTATGTTCTTCTCAGTACTCCTATGGATGTGTATGCGAATATATCAAAAGATTTAGTTCAAGTAGATAAAGCGTGAAGAGGGAGTAACAAACAAACTAGCACTTTTACATTTGTATGTACTTACTAGCTTTTTGACCGTGGCTTCGCCACCTTGAATTTCCCACGTAAACGGTGTTTTTTCCTGGGATAAAAGGTACCCTATGTCCTTCCTCAGTACGTCTATCATTTTGTATGCAAATTTCAGGATGATTGGTTCTGTAGATAAAGCGTGAAGACTGTGAAGAGGTAACAAATAAATATCATATATCTTTTCTGTAAATGAATTGCAATAAAATGTTGATCTATCTATTTATATCTAGGATTAGGATTACTTGAGGATTCTGTGATTTCATAAAAAGAACAAGAAAATACTGACTTAGATCCTACTTCCAATTAAATACGAAAGTACGGATGATCGTTTGTTACTTAATCACGTCAAAAGGGATGGATGGACTTCAATAAGGGTAGATTAAAACCTGAAATAATTATAAAGTAGGTAGTACATCGGTTACTTTTATTTAAAGTGTAGAAGCTTAGTACTTTTTCTCTCGAACTTCCCCGACAGCAGCGGTGATGGAAATTGTAAATTCGTCCCTAGATCAGTAAATTCGGTCACCTAATTAATATTCCATACATTCATGAGTTGATTCAGGTACTCCGATAAAAAATTATAAAATTTTTGTGAAGTAAATTTGCCACTCGACTTTTTTTTTTTTGTAAAATGTACAGTTAGCAGTAAAATTGTCACAATTGTATGTTAGATTTGTATGTAAAATTATAACTATTTTATACCGTGCAAAAGGATTTAGTAATTAAAAATAACGTCTTAACAAGCGCAATATGGATCATTAAGACATGGTGTCCTGTCAAGGGAAGTCCACACACTTTGATGTATGACAAATTCGACAGGAGACATATAAAGATATACACAAATATATTTACTGTCAACATCACATTACTCTACCCAATTCATTGCAAATTGATCGGTATTACCGTCGTATAGAGTCCATTTAGGGTAACTTGACGTGCAGTTGCATGTACTTCTTGTTTCATTTGCATGTATTACTAGGTAAGCGCCGCCGGCACCGCTCGCGTGGGAATTTAAGGATGCAAGGTAAACTATTCTCTTGAATATGGCTATCATTACACAGAAATAATTTTCCAAATCCCGCCTGGTAGTTTCAGAAATTACCACCACCTTCAAACAAAAGAAATAATAAAACAATAATATATTATGTAACTTATATACAGAATCTACCCATCAGTTACTAATGGCTATGTACATTAACAGTGCAGTGCAAGCGATCAAAAAACGATTTTGAGTGCATATTTTCTGTAGATATATTCATTTCGAAAAAAATATTAGGGAAATATATTTAAATTGTTCATTATGAACTCGATAGTTTCCAATCCCGGAATGTTATAAATAGTCCATAGAAACATTCAATTACTTACTTGCCGAAGATATTACATAAAATGTATGCAATATAATAAATATACAAATCACATAGATTGAGCTCGCCCCAAAGTTTACGTTTCCTTGTCTAATATAAACATACTTAGCTTTAAAAAAAAAGTTTCGAAAAAGTTATTAAAACAAAAGTAAGTACAATAACATAAGTGAAGCTGTAAATGACAATAAAAACTAACTCTTACCATACAAATATACGGCAAAAATATCCCTTCAAAAGTACACAACCACTTTACACTCCAATGTTATCACTAAAACAATGTCGTCCAGCATTGGGAGAATTACTTCGTCTATGGAGATTAGTTTTTCGCGCGCGAACCAAAGACAATGGAACGGGATCCGTCCTGTCACATCAAGCGCGGACGACTGAATGAAAAGCTACCAAGGAAAAACGGCTCATCGTCTACAGATTCCTTACATACTCGATAGCTCGCTAAACCTATAAAATCTCAACGTAGGGTACATTGCTTACTTTTAATGTGAGGCAATGTTTTTACTATAAGACAAACGCAGAAATGTACAACGATTTGCCGCTTAACGTTAGGCAAAAATTACATGCACTGCGTATTGTAGGAATAAAGTCTTTGTGTCACGTCTGTCCAGAAGAAAAAGAAATTACTCAAAAACAAGAGAACGCATTTTCCTGCGCTTTTAGACGAGGGCTAAGAAAAATCTTACTTGTTCCATTGAACTATTTGCCAATGGAACTAGTGAGAATGATTCGAGAAAAAATCACTAAGCGAAGCGAGGAAGTGATTACACGTGTGAAGTACATAATTCAGGCAAAGTTGCGGGCCGATGTTAGTAAAATGAAAAACTATTGATATAATGCTATAACTTAATCTAAAATGCAATTAATGTGTCCTAAATTAGGCAGAAAAATCTCAAGGTCGACTTTATGAATAAAAATTGGAACTTTGGAGTCTCAAGCTGTTTTTTAAAAGCTTAGACTCTAGGGTTCCCAATCAATGTATGTGTATAATAGGAGAGAATAAAACAATGTATGTTTTTTTTTTTGTAATACGTATATTCGTACGCGCATCACACAAAAGTACTTAATGAAATTAGATGCAGTTCTCATTTCTATTGTGTTATCCACCTGGACTTACTTA